>JAQMYJ010000036.1:31467958-31488469 GCA_030014305.1 Clarias laeviceps | reverse complement strand
TAAGACACACACACAGTAAACATTGCCAATAGGAGAGCCCAATTAAACCAAAACTTAAATCAAAACATAAATAAAACCAAAACTAAACAGAAATGCTACACAAACTGACAGTGGTGAAAACCAATAATGCTCGACCCAGTTTCCCAGACTAATTGGCTATTTAAAGGTGGTTTAATGGGCTACCTCGGATCAGGTGCACACTCGCCCCACCTGACCGAGGTGCCTTCTGGGAAACTGAGTCAGTAAACAAAAACCTACATGTGACAAACAGTGGCCTCTAGTGGCCATCCCTTACACTTTCGTTGTAAGGGAGAACATTATACTCGATATAATAACATTATTATCGTATACTTTTTTTTCCCCTTTTTAACACAAGTCTGTATGAAATTTCTAAACAATGTGTGAGGAGTACGACCTGAAAATGCAGAAGGTCACTCTGGACTTCATTCTGGATGTGCTGGGAATCACACTCACTCGCCGTTGCACATCAACTGATCTGCTGCTGAGCATGTACAGTGCCGAGCTTTAAGTTCTCTGAAGACCTCACCTGGTCCCTGAAGTCATCCTTTCTGGTAAAAAGTCACAACAGCACCTTTATTTTCCGCGGAGACTAAAAAAAAGGCCCACCTGTGCTCCAAGAGTCTTGTGAACTTTTACTGCTGTACCATTGAGAGCATCATCATCATCACCAACTGCATCTCAATGTGGCACTTCAACTGCACTGCAACGGAGCAGAAAGCCCTTCAGAGGTGGTGAAAACTGCCCGATGAATTACTGGCAGGATCTGCTGCAGGAACAGGATAGTTCCCCACTATTGACACCCACTACAAGAAACGCTGCCTGCAGAAGGCGAAAGGCATTATCAAAGATGGCTCTCACCCTAATCATGGACTATTTACCCTCCTCCTATCAGGAAGGCACTAGGGGTGCCTTAATGCCTGCACAAACAGGCTGAGAAATAGCTTCTTCCCTGTGGCTGCTTCCGTACTGAACAGCTGATCACACAGACTATCTGTTTAGATTTACTTTTACTTAAACTGCACTCCTTATCCATTATACATCTTTTTTACTACACAGTCTTTGCATTACTTTATATTTCATCCATAATCCTTTAATTCTGTATATACTGAACTATATAGTCGTAAATATACACTATAAAAATGTATGTCCTGCTCAGCATGTTATACACTGAACATGTCCTCATCACTACACCTCATTTGTATTTATATATTACACCACATATATTCTATTTATAATACTTACTGCACATCATGCATACTGTATAATACTGTACATCCATATCCCTTTAAATATCACGCCCACAGCTTTATATCTATATATATGGTTATGGGGCCTGGAGCATATCCCAGGAGACTTAGGGCACGAGGCAGGGAACACCCTGGATATGTAATTTATTATAAATACTGTATATTGCTTATGCACTTCTGGTGCACTTAGATGCCAACTGTATTTCATTGGATTTGTTCAAGTACTTTACACAGTGACAATCTAATCTAATCAAAATTAAATATATATATATATAGTTAACAAATCGCTTTAAGAAGCTTTAACACTAAGGACTCGGGCACAGATCTAAGTAAACCCCAGAGTCCATTACATTTGCACTGTGTACCATGCCCACCCATGGATCAGAGTAACCATGGTCTAACCCACTTAAATGGTGGTCTTGAGCATGGTATCATGGACTCGAGCACGGTTAAGATGAAATATGAAAGCTAACCTTAAATAAACAGTTTAGAAGACGATGTCATCAAAACTGATCATCTCCTCCAGTATCTGCGTACTGTATGCTTGGAGATCTAATCTCATCCTAGAGTAAGAACCCTAGGGTTTTCTGAAACTGCACACCTGTAGATGATAACAGAGCCAACCATGCGTATACAGTACAGTGTTACATATATATATTACAGACATACTGTATGCAGCTTTACAGGCCACCCTTTAATCCCTAATGTCTTTGCCGATTATCTGCATTTGGTATAATAACAATGATAATAATAACAATAATAATAATAATATTAATAATAGTAAAAAGTGTCATTTTATCTTTTGTATAGTTTCTCTAATGGTTCATTAAGGTGTTGATGTTTATGCTATACCCATTGGCCCATTGTCTATCGTAACGACTTTATTGCAGTACATTTAGTACTTCTTAATTCTGCAAATCTTCAACGTAAAACAAAATTGCAATGGAAATGTTTACTGTAAAAAAAAAGAAAAATTTTAAAGTGCATTTTTGTATCCCGACAACGCTTTAGAAGATCATCACAGCCAGGGGCATTTAATATAATTTACATTCAAACATTATTGTCATCCCTCATGTCAAGTAAAAATCCATACCTAATGTCAGAGCAGGCACAAAAATGGAGCGTGGCCATGCCAAGATGGATGGAACCCATCGCACTCGATTACCGGCATGAGGAAAATGATTTTTGCTTCATGAGAGCTTATGAAAGACCTTACAACGTAGCTCTCACCTGCTTACGATATTGGATTTCCAAAGATAATGCTGTAAAAAATTCATCTCTGGCAAAAGAGCAGCATCTATCATGTGCTTGCTTGACGTCAGGAATAATGGCGCTTTATCATCGGATGCTCCGGGTGCGTTTTTTTCTAATTTTTTTTTTTCCTTTTCTGACGACTGTAATATATGAGACAGAGCAGTGATGAAGTGCAGCGCAGGAGATAGAGTCCGGTGGGCGTTCGCTATCCTGCTCAACTTGTTTCTCATTATGTCCGATGTTGATTGCCGATTGGATCAGGAACGACTGTAAAAGGAGCCGTTGTGCTAAGCGCAGAAGGGTTTATCTTGATTTTCATTATCTTGAATAGCATGCAAGGTAGATATCATAATCCAGACACCACGTCTTTAAGAAGAAGAAACATTAATTAATAAGAAAGAATGTGTAAATCTTTTGATCTTACAGCAAAACTATACATATTTAAATAGAAATCAGGACTGTTTCCCAAAACACATAATGTAAACAAAGTAAGATGCTTAAATAGTAATGACACCAATCAAATACTGATAAACTATTTAGTATGGAGGTATGTAGGCTGTAACCCTAATATCTGAAGATCGAGAGCTTTTCTATAAATGTAAGCATTATAAATAATAATACTGTAATAATAATGATAATACTAATACTAATACTAATAATAATAATAATAATAATAATAATAATAATGCTGTAATAATAATAATAATAATAATAATACTGCAATAATAATGATAATAATAATAATAATAATGTAATAATGATGATAATAATAATAATAATAATAATAATAATAATAATAACACTGTAATAATAATAGTAATAATAATAATAATACTGTAATAATAATAATAATAATAATAATAATAATAATAATACTGTAATAATAATAATAATAATAATAATAATAATAATAATGATAATAATAATAATACTAAGTAGGTAAAATAACAAACCCTGCATCTGAATATGTCTGAGATTAATAGAGGTAAACTAGTCCACTAAGTCTAGCTTGTTATCTAAGGTGTCAGGTTCGTGTGAATTGATTCACATGAACTGCAGGTTGCTTCACTTGGTTTTGTACATCTATCATTATGAATAAAGCAGACGCTTAACTCCATAAATCATTTGTTATCTATTCATCTGCATGTCCTTTGCTTTATACAGTACAGTTTGACAGCAAAACGCTATAAATGTTAATTTCAATCTTTTACTCATTCTGGTGAATAATTTTCCTGTATATAACAAATTATTTATTTGAATACAGTACATGTACTTTTTTAGTAGTTTTGAACCACCATGTTTTAGGCAAATCATGACATGTAAGTAAACAAGTCAAGTCATTTAGGCTTTTATTATCATTTCAACCATATACAGTATACAGTTCAGTACACAGTGAAACGAAACAACGTTCCTCCAGGACCAACATAATTTAACAGAAACTAGCTAAAAACTCTACAAAAAGACAATACAAAGTGCACTTTATTTCATCTAAATGTGTTCAGTGGATTTTTGCAGAATGTTGAAGGCAAGGAAAGTAATTTTTTACGCTCTATTCCTACCCCAGTGTTCATGAACTACAGGTGTATGTTGGTTAACGTCAATAATCCCTTAAGCAATTTGGATGTGAACACAGTGTGTACAAAAGGAATGAACTACACATGCTGTGTGTGAGAAGCTGCTGAGGTTGCTATGTCTGGTTCTGTTAAAAGTGCTGTACAAATTAAATTGAATTGAACGGAATTTCTGAACTTCAGTAGGATGATGCCAGAGTGGATGTTGTATGATTTATATCTCTACTATGATAAGGTGCTGTAGTCAACTGCTAAAGGTTTAACCTTTAGCAAAACGCAACCTTTTTTTCTTGTTCCAATTTGCAGCCACGAGTTTTCTATACATATTTATTTGAAAATCAACCAACGTACAATTGATTCTAGGCTGCATACTTAAATTGCCACAAGGCGAAATCACACTGATAAAACCCAAACTAATTTGCCATAACTTGCCATAATATTTTGATCTATTTTTCTTCACTCTCGTGCTACAAAAGAACTAAAGAAAAAAATGCACAAAATATTATTTTTCAGTTTTCATATTAAGCTGTCAGACTGTTCACATGTATTCTGAACAATGACCAAAAAGGTGAATCCAAATTTATTGAATCCTAATGCCATCTCCACCTGGGCACACCAGAAAGACGGTAGGCATAGTGGGAACATGCATTTAAAGGGGACATACAGTACAGTACCAAGACCATTATGACATTATTTTGTAAAAGGGGGAATTTTATGTTTAGACCTCCAGAAAAACCAAGATGCTGGAAAAAAAACCTTATTAACCACTTTCCGGCGTAGGTTTAAGGCATCATCATGGCTGACCCGCTTGAGATATCAAAAATCCCTCCGCAATTTTGCATCCTGAATGTCTTTAGATCACATGGGCCCAGTTTGGTGGTGATCATATAGATCATCTATGAGGAGTATATTAAAATCCATTGCGTGCGTTTTGCAAATGACCCAAAATAACTGACTTCCTGTTGAGTTCCTAAATGTGTACCGGGTTATGCATGCATACGTGCAAGTGTATATGATTTATTCAGACAAATCTCATGTCAGTACCCTCAGGCATGCTACTGGCAGCAGATTCCATACCAGTTTTCATGACTTTTTGAGCAAGGTATGACCCCCGGATGGTGGGAACAAAAAACCTTAGAAGAACAAGAGGACCCTTCACACACTATGACGACATAGGGCTGATGTCATAGTGCTTGGGCCCTAATTAATCTGTCATTTATATAGATTGTGACTCTTTACACTGGCATCCCATACCAATTCCAGATGTAGTTTGATTACAGGTTCAAGATTCATTGAACCCTGTTCGCATCTGTACTTATTACTGTCCACTTACAATCATATTCCCAGAAATTGTGTTAAAGTGTGTGTGTGTGTGTGTGAGAGAGAGAGTGTTAATGCTCCAGTTTATTCTTCAAATAGTAAATTTTTTCATATATTTTAAATTATTTTGCTCCCTTACTCGTCTATGTACTGTAAATGAGCCACTCCCATCCAGATAACAAAAAAGATGAGCAGCCAGCCGGGGGGTGGGGGGGGTGGGGGGGTGCGGGTATGGGGGCTACTCTTATATATTTTGAGGTCACAATAGGTGAAAAACCGTGACCAGTACAAAAAGCAGGTAAAGTTTTAATCTAATGTTTTTGTTTGTTAGTACATGCACACTGGAGACAGTGAATTTTGCATAATAGCGAAATTGGTCAAAATGGTCATAATTAGTGTGTCGGTAATGTTCATCTCAGTACACCTGTTCCTGGAAAACCCCAATGATTTTCAGAGGACTCAGCTAAACAAGTAGCACCATGAAGACCAAGGAGCAATCCAAATGAGTCTCGAACAAAAAAAAAGGGTCAGGGTTTGTTTATAAAGAATAATTCCCCAAACTTTGACCATCCCATGAATTTACAATGAATCTATCATTTAAAATTAGAAATAATATGGAACGTACAGTAGGTTGTTCACCACAAATCATTCACCATCATAAAGTGGGAATTAGTCAGAGAAGCAAGTAAGGAACAATAAAAATCTCTATTAAGTTTATTTCAGTTTCAGACTGTAACACACAAAACACAAACGTGAAAATGTTCGTTGGGGGGGGAGGGGGGGTGAATATTTATATAAGGAACTGCACTCAATGCTAATTTGCAAGTCTAAGCAGCTAATGAGTGAGTACTTAACATCCATTTTCTCACAGAAGTGCTCCCTCCTCGCTGAGCTTTTCCCATTTCTTTCTGATCAAGGACAGGCTTCTGTGTTTTGTTCCTGCTTTATGGATGTATTTTACACATTTCCTCACAAAAACCCCTCACCACTCCGCTTCTCTCTTATTAACAGGCGTGCAGCTAATAAGGCCAACAATTACTCATTTTGATGCCCCAGAAAAGTACAATTGTACTTGCGCTTATTCATAAAACCCGGCACATTAGGTTAAGCACTCTTCAGCTCTAAATATAACTGTCAGAATGATGTGGTTTGATGAGAGAACAGGGTGAAGTGGAAGGCACGTTTCCTTTCAAATCTATGGCGGTTTATGTGCAAGAACTCCGAAATCGAGGACGAAAGCCTTGCAAAAGTTCAGAACCATCACGCCACGCTATTATTCTGTGGGATGAAAGGTGTACATTATGAGTTGTTGCAATTCTTTTTTTTTTGTGTGTTGTAAAATTTACTATTGATGCCAGTTTAATCACCAATGTTTATTTTATTAAATGTGATACACTGTAGAAGGGCCGTTCAAGTCAAAGCGGGACTAACAGAACATAGTTATAAGAGTATATCTTTCTATATAATCCCCTGTTCCACTAATGCACTTATCCCTACTCACTAGTGCTTGCATACCATCAGGGTTGAAAGTTTTCTTTGCCTGCTTGATGTCTGAAACCCCGGCCTCCCAGGAACTCCCAATGATCCAAACATGTGAAAACGGCTTGGAGCAAGGTTAGGACTGTCCAGCCGAGCTCCTGTAACATGCAGGTTGGTGAATAAGTGTGTGTGTGTGTGTGTGTGCAGTTCCCGCAGACAGATGTGTCTCTTCCTTCTGCAAGTTGTGGCAACAAGTTCCTCTTGATTTCCAAGGATCAGGCGTTCCAACCGCTGAATGTTCACAGGAACCATTGCAGCAGGTCCCCAAGCCACCTCCACCGGGATCGTCATTCACAGACATACGGCCTACTTTAAAACGTTTGCACCGTTTAAATGTGTTACTGCAGCTACTGTACGAGTCTCATCACCGTACTGTGCTTGAAGTCTTCTGTGAATGTCAATCATTTTCTATGTCTTCATTCACCACGAGTCCCGGTTTGACTTGAACACCCCTTTGCCATTGCAAAAACATACTGCTGTTCATTTCAGTCAGATTATTGTATTAAAAAAAAAAAAAGCTCTTCACAGGCGTGAGCTGTTTTTAAATCAGCCCAAAAATATCACATCTTTGACTTTGTTCTAAAGTTAGCACTTTATGGTGTAAACCTGAGAACCCTAGCACACACTCGTATGGACATGAAAGACAATATGAATATGAGCAAATCATTTAACTAATACTGATAATGCTCAAATGTAACCATTGCGTTTATATTTACCCTTTACATTTTTATTTGACGTTGCATGGTGGATTAGCGGTTAGCGCAGTTCCCTCTCACATCGAGGGTTGGGGGTTCAAGTCTCGCCTCGGGTCTGTGTGCATGGAGTTTGCATGTTCTCACCGTGCTTGGTGGGTTTCCTCTGGTTTCCTCACACAGTCCAAAGACATGCAGATTAGGCTGATTAGCATTTCCAAGCTACCCGTAGTGTGTGTGCTTGTGCATAAGTATTGGCACCCCATCCAGAGTTTACCCCGCCGTGGACGTTAAATTCCTTGTGTTATACTTCAGGCCTTCTGAGACCCTGCATACTGTAGGATAAGTGCTACAATATAGCTAATGCTTCACTGCTGTACATTATTTAAAAAAAAAAAGAAAAAAAAAAAAAAGAAAACGTTTTGCTTTAAAGGCTCTGTGAGAAATGTGAAGTGATTAGACTTGGGCTTTAGGGTGTCTTGTAGGTGTTTGTTGTACTACTAATAAACTAATGAGATCCCCTCATCTTAGATTCCTTTGTTTATTATAAGCACTAAAATGGAATACGTTCAACATGTAGATTACAGACTTCCGATGGTGTTTTAAGAGCTATAAAGTGTTTATTGTATAATAATTAATAAGGTAGACAAAGCTGTTTAATGGCAGGTCCTGGTCGATATATATATGTCAGATTTTATTGTACGAGATTTCACTGAACATCATTAAACACACAAGACGCATCATATTTTAGGTACTGTATCGGCATTTATTTATTCATATTAAATTAAAAATATACTTTTGACAGATTCATGTAACAAAACTTTTTTTTTGGGGGGGGGGAGGGAAAGGTGGGGAGGGGGGGCATAGCTGGGAAGAGCATCGAAGTCAGCAGGAACCCAACCTCCTACTGCACCGCTCTCTATGGTGCCTCGTGTCTCGAAAAGAAAGAAAGAAAGACGAGAATTCGCTCTGACAAGCCATCAGTCAAAGCTCGGGGCGGCGAAATGAGCCGTCCGATCAATTATTCAATTTGTCAAAGTGGATAATACATAACGACACATTAATCTCACGGAGAAACACCATTAGTAGGGCAATTAATGGGAGCCGCGTCTCAGAGTGGTCCAGGCTGCGAGTCTTAAAGTCATACAGGTCAAACTTCTCAGAGGCAGTCTCCAGTCTCCGGGTGGACGATTCCGTCCTGTTTTTTACCTAATCGTCACCGAAAGGTTTGATCAGTATAACCTTGACTGAAAGACCGCTATATTAATCAAATACAAACCAGATGCACTGGGGCATGATGGGAGAGAATGTCACACTTTAAGGGGATATATATATATATATAACCAGTATTGCAAGAGAGCTGTGGACACTCCCTCCACAGCAGGATTCTGTACAAAAAGATAAAAATAAGGAAAGGATGCAAGTGAGGTTATACTGGACAGAGAGAAGGAAACGAATCGACTCCTACTGTACCGATTTGAATAGAGGGTAGAGATTAAGGAACAAGAGGTTCACCAAGCTGGGCTAAATATACAGTCACAAGTGTCACATCGGGGCACTACAAAGAAAAATATTAATAATAATGATGATAATAATAATAATAATAATGATAATAATAATAATAAAAAAGAAAAGAAAGATCCCGCAAGCTCTACAAACAAAATAAGTGCTGCTCAAATTACAGATATATACAGAAATCAAATAGGAGTAACTGATCGCTCTCTCGCTGACACACACACACAAAATGTGGTTAAAAAAAGTGAGATGCTGTAAAAAAAATAAAAAAAAAAATCGGAACAGTCCAAAAGATAATGCGTACCGTCTATTTACAAATTCACCTGGCCAGTTTAACAATCTATAAAAATACTATTCACATTTTCTCAGTTAACAGTAGTAAAATTACGAGGAACGACCATTGCAAAGTGTGTATTTTTTTTTTTTTTTTTTTCTTTTGTTTTGTTGTAACTCGGGAAGTTTTCACCTTCCCAGAACTGGTTCAATATAAAACGGAGGATGGATGTGAAAACTGTGCTTATTCTCTCTCTCTCTCTCTCTTTCTCTCTCTCTCCTTTCTAGTCATATAGACGTGAGAGAAATAAATTACTGTAAATACGAAAAAGACAGCGAAAGATAAACCACTGCCCAAACAAACACAAACCCTGTATGTACTTCATGCCAATCCCTTATTAAAGTGTCAACCGCACTGGTAGATACTGTACAGTATAAATCAATACTCGTAATTACTTCCTTAACAACAGTGTGCTGAAACGTCTTAGAATCACATGGCCTTTGATTCCATTTACATTAATAAGACAAGTTTATAAGTGTGATTTAATTGCTGTCTTTCTACTCGTTCGACTCGTTTAATTATGTAGTTTTTTTTATTCCATTTTTTAATTATTTCTTGTTTTTAGGTACTGTAGGTACAAGTATTAGCATACCTACAGCATTCAACTTAATTTAATTTAAAAAAGAAGAAAAAAAAAATAAAAAAAATACCTTTACTAAAATTTCAATAATATTTTCATATTATGTGAAAAAATAAAAACAAACAAACAAAAAAAAAACCCAAACAAATTTCCAGTTATGTACAAAAGGGTCACATTTTAAAAGGTTGGTTTGCACAATCATATTAAGAGAAATGAGGTTATTGAGATCTTTATGAGTATCGTTTCTTCCATCGCAAGTGTGTGGGGTGGTGTGGGAAAACCATTGGGATGTCGCTGTGGGTAAATTGAGTAATCTGTCCATAATAAACATTTGGTCAGACACTTACTTGGTATTAAATAAATAATGGTAAAAATTTAAATGGACATTTTTAACTCACAATTCTTTAAAGGGCCCCTCCATTCATCTAGGAACCTCTGCAGTCCAACTAAGGACTGTTGAGGCCAATTGTGACTCTTGTATTCATTCCCATTTTTACGACCGTGGTTAGGACCTCCGGTCAACCTTCACACACTACGGGACATTTGGGAACGCCAATTATCTTAATCTACACATGTTCGGACTATAGGAGGAAACCAGAATACCAGGAGGAAACCCACAAAGCACAGGGAGAACATGCAAACTCCATGCACCCAGACCCTGAGGTGGGAATCGAACCCTCCACCCTGGCGAAAAGGGCACCTCTTATGGAAAATTCTCTTTTTAATCGTTTTCAGAATGGTTTGTGTGTGTGTATTGTATTCAACTAGATTTTCTACCTATTGTGACTTCATATAAGAAGCTTGTTGCTCATCTCTACAGTTCTTTGGAGGAGCCGCATGGATCATGTACAGTAGTAGACGTTGAAATGAGGAGGGAGGTCGAGGCATGAGGTAAGGTAGAGTATTTGAGGGGTATTTTGCCGGCACGGTGGCTTAGTGGTTAGCACTGTCGCCTCGCACCTCCAGGGTCCGGGTTTGATTGCCACATCAGGTCTGTGTGCATGGAGTTTGTATGTTCTCCCCGTGCTTTTAGGTTTCCTCCGGGTTCTCTCTGGTTTCCTCCCACAGATTAGACTAATTGGCGTTCCTAAATTGCCTGTAGTGTGTGAATGTGTGTATGAATGTTGACTGGAGGTCCTACCACGGTTGGGGAATAAATACAATGGTCACCATTGGTCTCCACGGTCCCTAGTTGGACTACAGAGGTTCCTAGATGGATGGAGGGGAATTTTAGCTTGAAAATTAACACTGTCACACAGTTGACGGTGTGTTAACTTGGTGAAGAAACATGAAAATATGGGACCTTTAAAATGTATCAGTAATGTTGGGGTTCTATAAGATAGAGGTTAGGTTAGGGATGTAGCGATACCTGTGGCATCCTTTAGTGGAATCAGAACAACATCGTTCTCTTGTATATATTTATTTATTTATTTATCTTCTGTGTAAAAATACCTAACTATATACCTATGAATTATATAACTTCTGATTTATATGCATGTACATAAGAATAAAAATAAAAAAAAAGGGTTTTCCAACACCGCCACACAAACGTCCTTCAATTGTGATTCTCCGAACTTCAAAGTTATCACAGATGTTTGTTTGTCCTTCAGTGTTTTGGTCTAGAAATTATTTTATTAGCTGCTTATGATTTATTATTATTATTATTATTATTATTATTTAAGGAGGGCTCTGTCCCAGTGTTTGCTACATCTCTACACATGGAGGTTTGGAGTTTTCTCCACGGACTTCCTCCTCCATAGCTGCTATACATGTGATACAAACGTCGAAAGGTGTAATAAGAAACATTTTGCTGCTTGTGTGAAATGTGACTTGAAGAAGTGATTATCTGTGACATTTACTGTATGCCCGTAACTACTGTGTGTGTAATATCAAAAGGAAACGCTAACCTGTGCTCCCTCTTTTATGCAATTATTTCTTATATGCTTGAATCCCATTTGTCTGGAAAACCTCATGAGGACGTGTGCAGAAGGGACGTCTTTATTTAGCTGAGAAGTTCCCCTTACAGTACGTTCCTTTTCTTCTAATCTCAGTTTAGTCGTCTAACAGTAATTATGCACTTAAACTAGAGTAGTCGTGTGGCCTCGACTCGGCGTGGCACTAACTAAAATAAAAACGATTCAAGTATCATATTATTTCTATCTCTTGAACGTGTTAATGTTAACAGGGACATGATACGATAATTAAACGCTAATTTCCATATAGCTTTGGGATGTGTGGTGAAGCAGTTTGGCGTTGCTTTTTTCCCATGAGATAAGTGCTTCGTCTAAAGCAAGCGATACAGTGCTGATGTCAACCGCAGGATGTATGTAGGAAATCCCTCCAGTGTATTAAGGTTGGTCTTGTGGAGAAAAGTTAACACCATTGAAACTGGTTAATCTGTGGGCACAAAGCATCAGCACCAAATTCTACGCCTTAACACGTACACACAGTCACAAAAGTGAGTACAGCCCTCTAATTACAGCAAATCTTTTAGTATAACTCAAAGGACAATACTATAGAACTGAAACCTGTATATATCTTGTGCAGCTTGTATATCAGTACAGATTTACTGTCTTCGAAAAATAACTCAACATACTTGTACAGCCATTATCGTCAAAACTGCTGGCGACAAAAGTGAATGCACCCTAAGTGATAACAGCTGTACATCTTTAACCATGCAAAGACCTATATCACATGACCTGTTCATCATGTTCACGTGGCCGAGTTTGTCTCCAGATCTGAACACTATGGAGCAGCTGTGGGACGTCCTCAAGCGGAAAGTGGTGAAGCGTCTAACAAGCGATATCCGTGATGTCATTATGGAGGTGTGGAAGAGGATCCCAGCAAGAACATATGCAGCTCCGGTGAAGTCCACGCCCAGGAGGATTCAGGCTGTGCTACTGTAGATAACTATAAACCAAATATCGACACTTTGGACACAGTTTGGACATGTTCACTTGTGGTGTATGCATTTCCGTTATTTAGACAATAAAGTTGAGTCATTGTTGGAGGACTGTAAATCTGTACTGCTATACAAGCTGCACAGTGACTACTCTAAAGTATATCCAGTTTTATTTCTTTTTTTTAAACTTTATCCCCCTTTTTCCGAATTTTTCCGATTTTCTCCCCTTATTTCGTAGTGTCCAATTCCACCCAGTTGCTAGATGCTCCCACATTAAGCTTCTACCGCCAATCAGTCGGGAGGGCCGTAGACCGACCCACGTGTTTCCTCCGATCACGTGGCGTCACCGACCATTTTTTTCGAACTGCTCGCTCACGCGCCGTTGGGGGCGGCGTAACGCACTCGGAGGAACAGCGCTATCCGCTCCCTTCGGCTGCGCGAGCTCACAGACGCCCCTGATTGGCTTGTAGAGCCGTCATTAATGTGGGAGCACTAAGTGCCTCTCATCCCTCCCCCCACAGAGAGCTCGGCCAATCAGCTCTCTCTAGGCCTCCGGCTTTGAGAGGTAACAGCATCACCCGGGGATCGAACCAGCGATCTACTACGGATGATAGGGCGAGCGCTTTACCGCTGCGTCACTCGGAGGCCATATCCAGTTTTATTTCTATAGTATTGTAGTATTGTCCCTTGAGAACAAATAATAAAGTGGTAGCTGAAATGTCAGGGGTGGACTCACTTTCGTAAGATACTGTAATATTTCAAACTAAAAACAGACAGAACCCCGTATCACAATCCGCAGGTGCAGGCTGGCGTTCCTCTACCGGTATGCCGAAAGAAGACTCGAACAGATAAGACAAGTCTTAATGGTTGGAAAGAGAGAGGTGATTCGACAGTGCCAGACCGTTAAGTGCTTTTAAACCCTACGTACAGTAAGAGACAAGTGGGAGTCTCTCCATTAGCAGCAAAACATAATGCCTGGCAGTGCTCAAAACTACACACAGTCCTGGCCTTGGACACTCAGCCCACTCTCTCGCTGTGTGACATTTTTCAATTTGTTCTCCAACATTATGAGGAACATGTATCTTATAATACAAAGCGAGAAAGTTGCAGGAAGTGCAACCTTTTCTTGTACAAAGTTTCCTTGTCTGGACAGTCCGAAGGGAGAACACCTTGGAAGTTGTTGTTGTTGTTGATTTTTCTTCCCCCCCAAATGTTAAACGTTAGTTTTTTAAATATTTTTTTGCTTCCACATGGCACAATGTTTTTAGTTTTTTGTTGTTTTTTTCCTTTCCCCGGCCACTCGCTCCTTCTCACGCTCCTCTGCATCAGTATTAATTGTGCCAGCTCAAGCAGTTCTTATCGGCAGCAAGTCCGGGCGTGCCGACCCCCGTTTGATGTGCTGTCACGCTTTCAGATCCCTTTTCGTATCTCGTACGCTATGTTCAAGGCTTCAAAAAAAAAGGTCAGTGTTGGCCCGGAGGTCTGTATCGCCCATTCTGTATGACGCCTTGGTCATTATTACCAGGCGTTTAAGATAAATCCGGTTTGTGCTGCCTACTGTATACAGTATAGTCGTCTCTATGTGTGATGTGTGTGTGTGTGAAGTCCATTATCACAACTAGTGGTTTCTGTACGACAACTGTTGCTGTGTGATGGTGCGAAGAAAAAAAAAATTTATCGATGCACGCTGGATGGATGCGGCAGACTATTGAACACATCCTCTGTTATGAACAATAGACTTTGCAGTGGTCATAAATCCCTCTCTATGTTTCGCCCGTATGGAGTGCCTTGCTAAACTCATCATTTTTGTTTTGGTTTTTTTTAGATGTGAGACATTTGGACACTTTTGTACTGGCACTTTATGGTCCCGAAATGAACCCTTCAGGGAGATGTAATTCTCTTATCGTTATTATTATTATTATTATTATTATTTTTTTTTTAAAGAAAGGCAGTGACTAGAGGGAGTTAATGGTACTATGAGGATGAGAGATGTCACTGTAAATTAGCTTCTGGAATATTATTGTGATATCTAACAAACTAGAGGAATAAGTACTATGGTAGAAGTAGTAGCGGTGCCAAAAAATTGCCCGCATTGCCAGACTTGGTTTTGGTCTTGACTTGTTTAAAAACGTCCACAGTGTGGCAGTAGATTAGTAGTCAAAGACCTTTATGTAAAAAAAAGAAGAAAAAAAAGTCGATGATGTTTCCAAACCAATTCCGGAATGATGCACGTAGAGGATCTGGCATCGCAGAGGAAAAGTATCTCAGATGCATACGAAGTCCACATGCCAATGACACCATGGCAAGTATTTGTGATGTGTTGGATGTGGAGGGCTGAAACGAAGAGGAGGGTTGATTGACATGGTTGTCTTTCATCTGTCTTGTTTAGAGAAACACCATCTGGATGCTAATTAAGCATGAAATACAGTCAGGAGTAGAGTAGAGAAGAGGAGAAGAAGGGAGGAGAAGCAGTACTGGTATACGATCCAGGGTGAGAATGCCTAACCCTCCTTCCTCTTATTCTCCTTCTCTTTCTCCCTAACCTCTTTCTTTCGCCTCTTTGTTGCTACACCACTGTGTTTCTCTGTCGGTACGGCGGTGGCGGGAGCACGGTGCCCGTTTTCAGGGCGTACTCCGTTAGGTACTCCTGGTTCTCGGCTACAGCGGGCCTGATGCGGCCGTTCTGCCTGTAGAAGAAGCGCGTGCTGCAGTCCTGCAAGACCTCCGGCCCATGTAGCGTCGCCTTCGGCGGAAGACTGTGCTGCCAGTACTCAGGGTTGTCGAAGGTCTTTTTGGGCTTTTTGTCCGCTACAACGGTGCCAGAGTGTGCCGGGTGGAGGGTATGCGACGCGTGGAAGGAGTGACCCGAAAGCGAAGGATGGAGGGCGTGTCCCGAGAGGGCTGGTACACCAGACTGAGTAGAGTAAATGGGCTGTGCCGGGATTGGGATGTGGCCGTGCCCTGAAGGGGCGCTGTGTGACGGGTGACCTTTCTGGGCAATATTTTGGACACTGGTAGTACCAGGGTTGCTTGATGCCACCGCTGCATGAGCCACAGGGATACCATTTTTCCGCAGGACCTCCTGGTTCTTCTCTCCAGAGTTGTGAAAGGTGTTGAGATACAGCGGATCGTTGACATATTCATCCTCCATCTTGGGTTGGCCATTGGAGCTGGAATGGTGGCCTTGGTCTAGGTTATGGACTTCTCCGTTTCTGCGCCGGGTCACAAATGGGTTCTCTTCCACAGGATTGAGGTAATCTACCGGAATACGACAGGAGACAAGAGAACAAGAAAAGACGAGAGAGGCTTTCAGTATAAAAAACAAACAAACAAAAAACATACATATATAGAGTATTCCAGAAGTTTGAGTGATATATCTAACATCAATCTCTCACGGCTTCCACTCCCACACCGCGTAATGTTTATGCTTTGGGCTTCATATATGATCTTTATGACATCAATCCCAGTCGTAAGCCATGTATTATTGAACTAGGGAACCTTTCAGCTTGTTTCTAAAATTAACTTAAACTGAATAAAAAGAACCATGTTTGACATAAGACACGAGAACTCAGAGTATTCATCGTAGAATAATATTCAATTTCTTTATGGATATTAGGTTGATGTAGAAAATGTAAAAGGAGAGTTGTTGAGGGTCCTAATCTCTAAGACAAGATCGACATTATTGATTCTGGGAAACTGCACTACAAAAAAACACAACTTCGAGAGATATTGAAGCTATATCGTATATATTAACTGACAAGTCTTACTAGAAATACTTTAATCTCGAGACTCTTTTCTCATGTGTCTTAACTGTAGTTCTGTAGCTCTCAGAATGGACTCCAGAAAGTCACGGTTATTAAGGAAAGCACGGGGTGGTTGTAGTGTACCTGTGGGTTTCTTCTCTTTCTTTGTAGTCATGTATCCGTCTTGGTCTTTTTCTGCTCTGGCTGCTCGTTCGCTCAGGAGCAGCGTGGGCTCGGTGCTGTAGCGCTGTGCGCTGCTTTCGTCTCCGGTCCTGACCCGGGGTGATGCTTGTTTTCTCAGGGTGCCGTTGCAACGCGGGTCTTCTGTGACTCCCGTTGCCCCCTGCTGAGGCTCCTGAGCGGAGCACGATGGAGATACAGAGGACACGGCTACCACTCGCGGAATAGTGGCCATCATCGCCTCCATACCAAAACTGCCATCCTGATAGGCAAACTGATTCTGCAGAGAGAAAAATAGCTTACTTACAACTAATGTAATGTGTATATATTATTTTATTTATTTATTTATTTATTTTTTCAATATGGAGAGCCTCTGCGTTTACTTTGCTTCTTGATTGCTGCTTCTATAGTGGTGGTGAGATACTATACAATGGCATTATAACTGTTTTCTGTTGAAACGGTGATTTATTTAAAAAAAAAAATTGGGACCTCATTCGGAGATCAGTTCGAATATCATTTCTATAAAAGATTAAAGCCAAGCATTTCAAAACGATCTCTCCAAGTGAAAGTGTGTATAGTGAAAAGAAAGAGAGCAAAGGACTGATACGGTACTTTTGGGACGCCTTATATAACAAATTCAAGATTGTTGTTTATGGAAAATGGAAAAACCTTGAGCTTTAATCTTCCTTCGGTGGGTTTGCAGGTGTTCAGTCATCACAGAATGACGAGTCCTGTGTTTTAGACCCGTTTTCCTCAATGACCTTCAGTCCTCGTATCCCGAATCAACTCATACTCTCGTTTTTTTTTTTCTTTTTCTTTTTTGGTCCTTTCTGAATAATGGAATTCCAGCTTGTTCCTTTCATATCCTAAAGTCTATAATTCTTCTGTGCAGCAACATTTAATGGATAATTTCTCAAATTGGGTATTAATCACCGAGTGTTCGGGTGTGATGGCAGTCAAAGCATACAGTAATAAAAGTTTATTCTTACAGTTTGCAGCTCACTCACTACCCATTATTGTATTTTGTATTTGGATATTTCTAAGCAGTTACTGAAAATAGATGAATGAATGAATGAATGATTGAATTAATGAATAACATAGTACAGCAGCAGCCCAAATCTATAAGGGCATTCGAGCCAAACCGGGACTCATGATGATATTTCTGGTGAATGAAGGCGTAAAAGAGATTGACATTTACAGAAGACTCCAAGCACAGTACGGTGATGAGACTCCCAGCCGCAGTGAAACATTTGAACGGTGCAAACGTTTTAAAGAAGGCTGTACATCCATGAGTTACTATCCCAGCTGTGGTGGAGGAACTCACTGCGGTCGTGGGTGGAACGCCTGATCCTGGAAAATCGACTTGCAGAAGAGACACATCTGTCTGTGGAAACTGTCCACACGATCATTCACCAACACCACTTGCACGGTACAGGACCTCGATGGGTACTTATTGCCACATCCCAAGTACAGTCCTGACTCGTGGCTCTGGTGTACTGAGAAAACTTTCTACCCTGATGGTGTCCAAGCTCTAGTGAAACACTGGGATAAGTCCATTAGTGTAGCAGGGGATTATATAGAGAAATCTTCTTTGTCTTTCTGCTGTTCTCTTTCAGGGCTCGCCACAGCAAATCATCTGCCTCCATCTTACTCTACCCTCTGCATCCTCTTCTCTCACCCCAACTAACTTCATGTCATAAATCTCCTCTTTGGTCTTGCCTTAGACCTCCTGCCTGGCAGTTCCAACCTCAGCATCCTTCTACCAATATGCTCACAATCTCTCCTCTGAACATGTCCAAACCACCTCAATCTGGCCTCTCTGACTTTATCGCCCAAACATCTAACATGGCTTGTCCCTCTGATGAACTCATTCTCGATCCTATCCATCATATTATACAGAGAAATAAAGGGAGGTTTTTAACTCTCAGAGCTGTGTGCCATTATTCTGCACAATTAAAAAAATAAAAAGTCCCGGTTTGACTTGAACATTCCTCATATTAAACTGTCCATATGCAGATGCACATGTAAGATGAGAGCGTGCAACACAGACGAAAAAATATATGAACTAGTCATATAACAGCTGCACCAATTAGGTCAAACGACGTTACCGCAAATTGCAATGCATGACAATGGGCTACTTTTGTCTTTTAATTTACCATTCAGTAATTTTACCGATTAAGGACGAAAATCTATTCCCATAACAAGGTCCGGAGTCAGTAATGTTATTAGTATCTCTTTCTGAATATTCTACAGCTTGGACCTAGATATGAAAAAAAAAAGGTTTGAAGGCAGTAAGAATTTGCCTCGGCAAAAGCGTTTGACTTAATATTCTGATCCGCTTCGTGCATTGCAGCTCCGCTTTGTTCTCCCCAAGCAGAGTTTAGTCAGCGAACTCTGGCGGAAAGACGTCTGTCATGTTCCACGGAGGCTCCAGAGGATTGATATCCCTCATTGATATTCATTGTGGCTCGCTTTGCCTTCTATTCCATCCAGAGAAAAACAAAACAGCCAGCAGAATGTAAAATGGTGCCTGTGTAAAGACGAACAGGAGGAATGAAAGGGATCGGCCTCTGCTCTTTAGGTTTACGAGAACAAACATAAACCTGCTCACCCTATACAGACATACAGTATAGTTTAACTACTGGGAAGATTTTAAAGGCAATGTGTGTGTGTCTGTTTTTTTTCTTTTTATGAGAGTGAGGGTTTCAAAAGTCTTGAACATACTGACATTATAAAACACGCTTCAGTCAGTGCTAGGAGAATATCGTCGAAATTCCTACTATTTTATACTTTGAATGGCTAGATTTTTGTCATCCCATCCATATTACAGGTATATGTTTAAGAGATCAGACAGCTATAGAAATAAAGCTGTCCTCATCAGCATGTGTGTTTAATTATACAATGATATTATAATAGTTATACCGATCAGCCATTACATTTACACACTAAAACTGCTCACCATCTATACACCAGTAAACCTAGTGACAAGATCATAGGCATCAAATCAAAGAAGTCTCACCCAAGCCCATGAGGACGAAAGTCCAATCCGTCTGGTCTCATTAAAGAGAAAAGCCAAGGCAGCAGAAAGAGTCAGTGCTGGCCATAAAAGAAAGACACCAGGACACCCAGTGCACCACAGCCTGCTGTACACGGAGCTCAGCAGACAAACAGCCCAAGAAGGCCACCTGGACCTGGCTTCCAAATTCCCCAGATCCCAATCCAATCAAGCACCCATGGGATGTGCCGGACAAACAAGTCCGATTCGACTCAACCATATTCCCGGAGGACTGCTGCCCTGCATATTTATGTGCTTTCTCTGCTCTACCACACCCACTTCAATTATGAAATTGACCTACTGTAGTTCTGGTACCACTGTAGGTGGTGGAATGAACTTCCTCTAGATGTCCGTACAGCTGAGTCTTTAAACGACAACTTAAGACATATGTTTCTTCAGTACTGGGGCTAATCCCCCCACCTAAAAAAAAGATAAATAAAAATGCCCTTCCCAATGGTGTTTGACTGATGGCACTTACAGTGGAACTTCGGATTACGAGCATAATTCGTTCCGGAAGTGGGCTCGTATTCCAAAACACTCGTAAACCAAATTTAATTT
>JAQMYJ010000036.1:31454789-31467858 GCA_030014305.1 Clarias laeviceps | reverse complement strand
TACAGTAAAAATAAAACAAATTAACCTGCACTTTACCTTTAAAAAAACGTAAAAATAAATCCTGACAGATAAGTGTTTCCGTTTGTGCACGCAGGTGCTCTGTGTGTGTGTGTGTGTATTCACCCAGCAGGGGAGGCGATTACCTACAATTCCGCAGCGCAAGAGAGAGAAAAACCGTTGGCTCAGTTGTGATGACGCAACGCTCGGTGTCAAAACAAGAAGCGCATGCGTTATACATGATACTCGGTGCTTGTAAACCACGACAAGGTTTACAAAGTCAAAATGTATTAAAAATCTTTGCTCGTCTTGCGGAACACTCGTAAACTGCGTTACTCATAATCCGAGGTTCCACTGTAGTTAGTAACCTACTAACCCAGTGTATCCCAGGATCTATCCAATAATGGAAACTTCAAAGCACTTTTGTAAGTCGCTCTGTATAAGAGTGTCTACCAAATGCCTAAATGTAAATGTAAGAAAAGGTTAGATAAACCAGGTGTGCTGGGATCTGACAAAGCATTTAAGCTCCACATTGTGCAGGCCAGGGGTCCTCCAGGACCAGAGTTGGGATCCATTGTTGCAGAGTCATACCCCCAAGGGGCCAGAGCTGCCCAAGTAGCAAGGAAATGCAAAGCCAAGGTGGCTTTAATGTTAACAGTTTTAATGTTAAAGCTAAGCAGTGTATATATCAGTGCCATTGCAAGCAATAACTCTGTAGCTCAACCACTGATGTCTTTGCTTGGAGCAGTTTTTAAGTTTCTGTTTGCTTTTAAAGAAATACTATCAAGTTTGTTTTGAAATAATTGCAATTCCATATGATTTAATAAATGTGAATGTACTATATGTTAATGGTTTCATTATTAGTGTTTAGTTTAGTTATGGTTCCAGTGTGTGTTGGTTCTCACTGCCTTGCTGCATAACCTTGCTGCTGGAACCATATTGCTATTACTGTACAAAGTGTTTGGGGAAATCAATCCTTTCCTGAGTCCTAAACAATCTTTGGTTCAACCAACCAGCCTGTTCCACCTCCTCATTTTCTAGATGAGCTACACTTGCCTACACTCGTCTTGCCAAAATAAAAAGAGAGAGCTATTTCAGAACACCCAGCATCAAGCAAAGAATATATCAGAAATTACTGTAGGTGGGTTAATACAGTAACTGTCCAACAAATGATTAAACCCTGGAAGGATAGAGCGGAACTAACTACAGGTGAACTTCATTGAGAACTCACAGGATTGAAACTAAACTGCTGTGTGTCCATAAGAAAAGCACTTAGTTAGTGAGACTCATCAGAAAAAAGGCTTCAGGGAGCATAAAGACTGGACTTTGGAATGATGGAAAAAGGTCATGTGACTCATCTGATGAGTCCAGACTGACCTTATTCCAGAGTGATGGGAAGCTCATGAAGCGATGCTCCCATCATGCATAGTGTCCACTGTACAAGCCTCTGGAGACAGTGTTATGATCTGGGGTTGATCAGTCGCTCAGGTCGAGACTCAGTAACGTTATGGGGCAATAAAATGAAGTCAGCTGACGACCTGAATGTACTGAATGACAATCACAGGTTATCACATCTATGGAGTTTCTCTTCCTTGATGTTATGGCCATAAACTGTGAATAAGTGGTTCTGACGGGATTCCCAGCCACCATGTTGCACACAGTAATGAAAGATACAGATAAAGTTGGTTGAATTAAATCTTAGTGGGTTGTGTGTCTATGATTTATAAACCTCCAATTTTGCTACACTCTAGAGACAATCCTATATTCCTTTCCCATTCAGAAGAGCCTTGAAGTAGAAGTGCTGAACTCGAGAGCCACTGGAGAAATCACAGGTGGCTACAGTAAATTGCATCTTGCTTTAATTTAAAATATGAAAAAAGATATGTAATGCATTACTGAGACAATTTTAAATATCTAAGCCAAATTAGTGACGTTATTTATTCTCAAACCATCGACGGCTTTCTCCTGTCCTCTGATCTGTGAGCTTACTGTATCTATGCACGAGTTATGAACCGTCTTATTATTATTTTTTTATTAATTAATTAATTAATTAATTTTTTTTCTCAGCACGCTTCCCACCTCAAGTCATGCTTTGTTTATTCTTATTCTAAGAGCAAAAGATTGACTCTGGACACTTGCTGCATGATTTCAACCAAATGATTTCATAACCATCAGAAATTAGTTATTTAAGTAAACTTAATACCAAGTAACCTAAAAAACAGATTAATCTACTCATTAGGCATTAAATATGCGTGAACTAATAATTAACCCTTATACACGTTTATGAATGGCTACATCCTTATGCATCAACATGTTTTTATGTTTTTGCATCAGTACTGTTAAGAGTTAATAAACCGATAGCGATGTGGTGCAGAGCAAACACCCAGCTGCCACTCGCTGTCTATGAGCAAACATTCTCTTTCACTTGAGTGAGGACCCTGCTATTTACCCAGACTGGCCCTTGTAATGAAAGTGCCACCAGTGATGCATCCTGGGAAATGGCACAGGGAGTACATCTCCTCTGAGAGACAGAACGGGTCTTTACACACTACGGTTAAAAGCTATCAATATCTGCTCAAGTGTGATTGCTTTCACAAGCCAATAAGGTCACAGTGAGCAAATAATATTGGGGTTTTTTTTGGCCTTAGAGCTGTGGTCACTTTGGAAAGTTTGCTTACATAACCTTGCAGTGAATCATACCAGATCTTAACGAGGAACAATTTATTCTTACATTATATCAAATAATTTTATATCCAATGAGTGAATGTTCTCATTAATGATCCGTATGAAATGTCCTTAAATACGTTTCCAGAGTATGCAGTGAATACTCGAAACTTATCCTTGGGCTTCTGCTTATGGTTTGAAACAGCTGTTTTTAGCCCAGTGACTTCAGCTGCCACATCTAATACTGTAAGAAGACCTACTCTATTAGGACTTGTATGCTGTAAGTATTGCATAACCTTTTCACAACGTGCGGTTTTACATGCTACAACTAAAACGCACCATAAACTGCCAATGGCATGTCATGAGTCTACAGTTCAAACCAAACCAAGACAAAACATAATTTACAACAAGAAACACCTGTCAATCAACAATGTGTTCCAATATTTATGGTCACTTACGAGTGGGGGGGGGGTGGGTTAACATGGGCTCTGACGATACTTTAACCTGACAGTGTGGATGCTTTTGATTAACAGGGACTGTAAAAGTTATTACAGGATGGAAAGAGACCAATCCTAAAAGAATAATAACAAAAAGAATTCCAACTGGAAAACATTACTAAGCCTATTTCAACAGCTACACTGGTTTCCATCCAATGTGTTATACCGATTCTGACAAGAGAGAACGATGGATATGCAAAGCTGACAAAACATTTAAAACCCACATCTACAGCACAAGTGAGGGTGTCAATACTTTTTCAATATTTGAATGTAAACAGGAAGTTAAAAACCCAGATGAAGTCTGTTTTGATTTTGCTACCGAATGTTTAAGGTAACAGTAACCAAGCGTGATGGAGATCGATATATCCTCATTCATTTAGAATTAAGACGCATCCATCTGCCTTATGTCTCCATCAGAAAGAGACAGGACAGTCATATCGAAACTTTTCAAGTGGTATTATTCAAGCAGCGACATGGAGAGCATGACAGCTGAATGTGCATTAAAATGCAAAAGTCCGCCCACACCATGCATACGCTTTGCTAAATGATCCAAAACCTGAAAGATGGCTGATGGAAGGGGGAAAAAAAAAAAGGAGAAGACAATTGATGAGAGGGAGAGATAACATGTTAGCATGTCTGACCTCTTGTCCTTCTCTGTTTCATTCAGACAAATGAGAGATTTAAATTTTAGAGAACACTCTGTGTGCACTTTCCCTCTCAAGGGTGCTGCAAGAAAGACATGATTGATTGTCTTCAGATTTGTAATGGAAGGAGAGCTCAGTCATGCTGCGGCTGAAGGGGGCCAGTTCGGGGCTATTTGACACAATAACAAGGGCTGGCGGGTGACCGAAAAGGGAAATTATAGATTCCTGAAATCAATGTTGAAATGTCTGTTTGTGTGTAAAGAGCAATTAAATTGTCGATCGCTAATGTTTTGCGACACTGTTCACGGAAAAACTGGCCCAGAATAAGGTGTGTGGATTTCATAAAGCACCAGTACAGTACAAGCTCAAGTGACTCTTACTGTAAGTGGTTTATCTTCTTCACTACCCACCACCCACTGCTGCCCACTAGTGTGTAACACTCACTCGGTTGGAATCGAGCCGTGAGCGAGTGGTGTAGGTGAGAGGGGGGATGTTGAAGGTGTGAGGCACCAGGTACTCCTCAGCATCCATCAGGTCCTCCAGCTCCTCCTCGTCCAGCAGACTTTGGAAAAACTTACTGTCATTGGGGCTGGGCAGCTTCATCCGGTCGTCACCCTGAGGAACATAAGTGTTACCATCAGAACTGGAATATTCGGATACTGGTACAGGTGTTCAAGTCAAAGCGGGACTTTTTGATTTTTGTGCAGAATAACAGAACACAGCTATGAGAGTGATAACTTCCTTTTATGACTCTATATAATCCCCTGATACACTAATGCACTAATGCACTAATGCACGATTGGACACCATCAAGGTAGAAAGTTTCCTCAGTATGCCGGAGTCATATTCAGGCTACTAAATTATTGATAGACTTCTATAAATGGTGCATATTCCATGAGATATATAATATAAAAATATAAATGTGAAAATATAAAAATGTTTGTCATGGTATTTATTATCTGCTTATTATTATTATTTATATTATTATTTGTATTATTTGAAATGGAGTGCCTTTAAATGGGATCTATTGTGCAAAATTCACTTTTTTTTTTTTTTACATAGTAGATATCCTCAATCTACTTTTTTTTTCATACTTTGTAGCTTACTTTGTCATCCATCCATGATGAATATCATAAGTTATATATAGTAATTTATACCTAAGCAATTTATTAACTAACCAAGCAAATGAAATTATAAAATAACAATGAAATCAAAGTTATTAATGTTATTTTCAGAGTAAGGTCAGAAGAATAAAATAATGTAAGTACTACTTACATATACTGCATTTGGCAGACGCCCTTTTCCAGAGCGACTTTTTAAAAGAAAATCTCATTTTACATCTGACGATGAGGGCTAAAGGCCAACAGTGGCAACTTGGTGGTTTTGGGGTTTTAACCTGGGACCGTCCGATCAGTACACCAACGCCTTAACCACTGAGCTACCCCTACAGTACCTCTAATAACTTCAGAAGAGATTTATGCACAATTAGCAGTTGCTATAAACTTATACCTTGTATTTTTCCGGCTCTCTGACCATCGCAATATTTCGAGATTTATAGCGGTACTGAATTCTGAATACCCAGTATTGCTTCTCCTTAATATAACTTATATGGAACAGAGAATAAATTGGTTTTGTGGAAGCAGACACACAAAATCCTTCCCTATTCCGGGGGATCGTCCCGAGATCAGGTGGGATTGGAGCTGTGCAAAGACATCGGAATGACGGAAATCTGACAACATATAGCATTATAACTCTGTTTCTGTTTGATTTACAAAAGCAAAGTATTTTAACGCCTGTGTTTCACCTTGTTTTTATACAACAGTTAGTTCTGACCAAAGCAATCTGATTGGATGAGAGGCATTACATGATTAGTGCTGATATAGAGTATAACATCACTGGGACGTTTGGTATCATTTTGCTTCAGAGGTGTCCTAATAATCATTTACCCCTCATCAAGGGCACTACTTGGTGTGTGGAACAAGGGATTCTACACCCTCACTTCTCAATTCTCACTAGCTTTCTGTTTTTCTGCTATTTGCAATTTAACCCCCGATCAGTTAATGATCTTCGAGGCCATTTTAAAGCAGAATAAGTGGAAATATAAAGTAAATCTGGTAAATTCCTCAGAACCGGGAATAATTTAACACTACTTTCACCTGTTAATTACACTAACTGTCTGTCGCCAGTTCAGCCAGTCATGGTCAGTTAGTTCCACCAGTCATGGAAGGATACTGTATGTGTGGGCGGAGCAATATAACTGGTTAAATTAACAAACAAATCATAATCAGTTGATAATAAATGGTGTTTGTAGAACTGTTGTATAAAAACGATATCACACTGGAGGCCGTGCTGTTATCCTGATATTCAGCACAACAGCACTCTCACTCATGTGCTATTGCTTACATAATCTTTATCTCACATGTCTAATGGAAATATTGCTGAAATTGCATGATTGTTGTGCTTTACCTGGATGACAAGGTAGCGCTGGGGGTCTCGGGCCATTCTGCAGAACTCCGCCGCTAGCTCCTTAAACTTCGGCCTGCTGTCCGCGTCGATCATCCAGCCTTAAACCAAAACACATAGACACATGGTACTGTTCGAGATGATCCGGAGAACCTCACTGTGCATGGTGCGCATTCAAGCTATTTCAGGTAATAACGGAGAACCGACTGATGAATCTATAAGCATTAATAAGAATGAGTTTTTTTTTTTTTTTACTGTAACAAAAAGTATTAAATCTTGCTATAAAAATTATAAATATAAATTACAAAAGAAGTACATTTTTACTTAACTTTACTTAAAGAAATTGCTAATTTTACATGAATACGTCGCTTAGTCTTCCCCTTAGACTGCAACTGGAGGTAAAATGTAACTGTATCATGTCCTAACTTTTTTTATTACTATTTTGTTACAAAACATGTGTGAGACGGTGTTGATAACCGCTCAGCCCTGATCTAAATAAAATACGCGGTTGAAAAAAGCTACGCAATGCTAAAACAAAAATAAAGTAGAAGAAAAGAAATCTATATAGCACTAAACAGTAAGGTTTGACATGGCCTAGTCAGAGCGTATTGTGCACTAGAGGGGTTTAAACGAGTGCTTCTACTCCATTATTCATTTCTCATTTCTGTGTACGTTCTTAAGATCCTTCAAGCAAGCTCGTTCACATCCTTAACGATAATGACTCTGGAAGTAGCCGAGCGATCCAAGGAGACGTGATGAAGGACGGTCGTGAAAAAGAAAAGAGGCGAGTACAGTACGTGTTCTTACATTTCACCATGACCATGTAGACGTCGATGGTGCAGATGGGAGGCTGAGGGAGGCGTTCGCCTTTCTCCAGCAGGTCAGGAATCTCACGTGTGGGAATTCCGTCATATGGCTTTCCTCCGAACGTCATCAGCTCCCAAATAGTCACTCCTGTTAGAGGGGATGGGACGGGTGGGAACAGAAATGGAAAATTCATTCATTAATTGATACATCAGAAATGTGAGAACAGAGAGCTACAGATAAACACACATATTAGATTTCTAACTTCAAGAGTTTAAAAACAAAATTATTTTACATGACCTGTTTTTTTTAACCTCACTGTAACTCTAAAAATAAACTGTTTTCGTTACTGCCGATTTAATATGAATGTACACTAAATTTTTATTTTATTAATCTGGACATTACTGTACTGATTGATTGATTGATTGATTGATTGATTGATTGATTGATTAAAAAAAAATCAGCTCAAAATCATTTTTATACTTTTAAATTATTTGGGGCTTTAAATAATTGGGGGCTTTAAACTGTAGTGTGTACTGTACTTACTTTTTTTTTTTTTTTTATCAAAACAAGAGGACGGAAGTTCAGGCTCATACTTTGGCATTAAGGAAACATTCACATCACCAGCCTCAAGTGACTCCATTCCGATTTTTATCCCTAATGTAACACACAAATCTGATGTTCTTCTGAACGGACCTGAGTCACTTCCAAATGTGGGCCCACAGTACGTCAGAAACATATCTGATAGGCGGTCATTGGAATTCGAAATTCGGCAGGTCGGAATTCATGCGACCTTTTGCCTCTGTGCATGTGTAGGACGCTGACTGACTTCTTCCGTCAGATTTCATAAAAAAATAAAAGCTAGAAGTAAGATGTCACGCCTTTCTTCTTTTGGACCTCAACAAATACAGCCAACAAACTCCAGAGCAAAATCCCAAACATACTGTAGGTTTTTGCAAAAATTTGCATCCATTGTTTAAAATGAATGAGGCGTCACTCAAATGTGATGTGTTTAAACCCAGATGGCGCGAGCAAAGACGGTACTTTGGTACGATGGGCGCATGCGTGCCGTTTCAGAGGCTAGACACGCGCGTCCACATTAGTGTCAGATAAAAGTCGCTTGTAATTATGAAGGTGACGTGCAAATCAGATCTGACCAAAATAATCGGAATGGAAATTGAGCAACGTGACTTGTGAACATAGTGTAAATGTTTTCTCTGAATGTACAGGCTGAGTTTACTAAATTTATTGTAGTTCTAAATATCTAAAAATGTAGTGTACATTCATATTAAATCAGCAGTAATGAAAACAGTTTATTTTTAGAGTTACAGTGAGGTTAAAAAAACAGGTCATGTAAAATAATTTTGTTTTTAAACTCTTGAAGTTAGAAATCTAATACGTACTGATACAGTATGTACTCATTACAGTGTAACCCTTCACCTTTTTGCCCTGTTGACACGTGTGTGTGTGTGTGTGTGTGTGTGTGTGTGTGTGTGTGTGTGTTTCTACTCGTTGGCCGTGATGCCGCTGGATGCTTAAGATTGCATCAATTAGATTTTTTTTCTTGCATGCAATCTTAAGCATCATAGCCAACGAGGAGAACACACACACACACACACACACACACACACATGAGGATGAGTGCTGAAGGTAATTCTCTGGAAGTGTTTAAGTTCTCTTGGAGCGAGCAGAAGTAGCAGCTGCACAGCGTATAGATACAGTACATTCATCACCAGCTCAATGGACGTGTTCTTAGGGCTCTTGACGTTGGTTTGTTTGATTTGTTTACTCTGTACAGATATCAGGCCTGTCGATAACGATAGCACACGCACCACAGATACTTACCGTAACTCCAGACATCGCTCTGGTGAGTGAACTTCCTGTAGTGGATACACTCCAAGGCCATCCATTTAATAGGCATCTGGAAAGTAATGGTTTCCATATTTAGGGAAATGAAAAGGATAAAGCACAGCATTATGGGAACTCAGTAATGCACTTTGCAGCCACATGAGTCTGATGTTACTTGAATTTTATCCATCCATCCATCCATCCATCCACAAACATTAAATAGTTTTGTACCTTCTCTAATGGCGCTACAAATATGTGAATTAATGACTTGCGCTTTTTATACAATTAGCTTATAATGTGTATTGATGGAGGTCTTATGATAATCCTTGCTAGCTTTTCTCATCTACTGACTGGTCCTATAGTCATTACATCAATGGTAATTGTGCGCTATTAGCTCAGTTTGAGGTTGCCAGATTTCAGGAATGGCTTGGAGTAACCTCTGCAAACTTGGAGTGTTGGGAGGTTTATATCTCAGGTTTGAAACTGGTAAAGATAAATTGAAGTTAAGGGGTATTAGCTTTGGGGTTGATCCTTTATATGGGACTTTTGGAATAACCTTAGTAAACTTTTAGTGTGGCTGTTAATGCAAAAAATCTAGTTAGCTAGCTAATACAAGTTGCTACAAGACGTGGACCCTTGACAATATTGTAAAAATATTTTGTTGTTTTTTAATGTTCGTTTTTGGAAACAAAGTTTGTAAAGACTTTTGCTTCTCTCTCTCTCTCTCTCTCTCTCTCTCGAGTATCTAATATAAAACAGCAGTGAAAAAGCAGACAATCTGATCAAACATGTAACAGTTTCCATGTAATCCCCTGACATTATGACATGATTATATCTGACATAAGCCAGAGACACTGCAAGCCAAATAATCCTCTTAATCCTTGATGTTCACTCATCCCTGGTCTCTTAATCAACCCCTTAAATCGAACACAGAGCTAAACAGAGCCGTTAAAGCCAGACTTCCTTTTTAAAATGAGAAACATGTTGTACTTGTCTGCATCAGTTCAGCTTTCGAAGAGGTTTAAAGCGTCTTCCTCAAGAGAGTGCAAACATGTAGGGCTCCGCATTACAGCTGGTTAGAGCTAAATAGAAAGGGTTGATTCACTTTGAGGCAGAATTGATTGTTACATGGGGGAGCGAAGAGGCGAGCAGTTCCCATTTGTACCAGAGCAGCATGGTGCGGTTGCACACACTCCCAGCAATCATCTGGGTTCAGGAAAGGACATGGGCAGGTTCGCAGTGTTTGACTCTGGGGTTTGGAACGAGAGAGTGAGAAATGAGGAGAATAACAGAGGGAGTTGAGAAGTGCAGAACGAGCGTTTGAATATGGATAAGAGGAATGCGGGCTCTTGTGGGACAGCTAATTTACAAGTTGATTATGTAGCGAGCGCTGTAAATTAACCTGTCATAGCAGCCGGTGTTTCGAAAACCATGAGACCATCAAGGGATGCATATTAAGCCTGCTGCATCTCTCGATTACTTCCAAACAACATCGGATTAACTTGTTTTGCTGTCAGACACAGAGCACACCTGCTAACTCCCGAGTCGCTCAGGAGCCAAATTGGAAACAACCCGCTCTGCAACAAACCAGGCGAACAATGTGAGATGCGCTGACCTTCCCTCCGTCCGCATTGTATTCCTTTTCATCTGCGTCCAGTAGCCTCGCCAAACCGAAGTCTGTGATCTTGATGTGGTTGGGGGATTTGACCAGCACATTCCGGGCTGCCAGGTCTCGATGCACCAGCCTCCGCTCTTCCAGATACATCATGCCCTGTGAACATGAAGGACACACAGTAAACTCTCAGATATGGCTTAAAATCTAGGGATTTAATGAAAATGGAGACTAAAATCATAGAAACCTATGCCATCTGAAACTCAACCATTTGCTGTCTAGATCCTCTAAAGAAACAAACAGTGTGGCTTGAGACCAGTACAATTTTCAGATTACTTGTGACTACCAAATCCTAGCACAGGTGTAGACTGAAAATGGGAAGATTAAATATTTTAAGGATTTATTGCCAGTCTGCATATTGGGTGGTGTGGTGGCTCAGGCTTTGGGGGTTCAAATCTTGCCTCGGGTCTGGGTGCGTGTGGTGCTGGAATGATTGCCCCGTGATTGGTGGGTTTCCTCTGGATACTCTGATTTCCTCCTACAGTCTATGTGGTTTTGTAGTGTTTGATTGGGTGTGAGTGTTTGTGATGGGTTGGTACCCCATCCAGGCTGTACCCTGCCTTGGGGTTGGTACCCCTGCCAGGCTGTACCTGGGATAGTATCTAGGTCCCCTCATGACCCTGCACAGGATAGGCAGTATAGATAATGGATGGATGGATGGGTGGATGGATGGATGGTCTACATATTAGCTTCATGCCACTACTTAAACCAATGGGTGTCCAGTTTATCCATAACCAAGCAGGAACTGCATCTTATTTCATTTGTTCAATCAGAACTTGGCTTGCAATAGAATCTAATGTGTTGCTCTTGCTTGGATGGGATGAGACTGACTACAACCCTCTGTGGATGAGACTGACTACAATGACCTACATATTCAGAAATAAATGTTACAAAATGTACTGTAGATTTCCTTGTTACTGGGGTAATACTGTCAAGGGGACCCATTTTATATCTTATGACTGTATCTTAAATATGTGGTGCACTTTACTGTAGGGTAAAGCTTTAAAGATACAGTGGTCAATGGTCTATAAGGTCCAATGATGTGCCTTAAACTAATTAAGCTAATTAAAGATACATACTAAGTGCAAATGATGTCGCCTTGATGGTACCACCACTGCGCCAAGGAAAATCCAGTTTTAAGGCACTTTATGTCTTAGTAAGGTGCAGATGTCCTGAGTATCTGCTGCACTTGTACCTCTTAGCAATGAGAATCACTCAGTCAGTCAGCAGAAATGTCTTTACTAGACCATCCGGCTCAGTGATCCAGCAAAAATCCTGTACTGTTGTGATAATTAATCAAGACTGTTGACAGGGAAAGGGATCAAGGCTTTCTCGCTCAGGCGATTCTCACGCATGGGCACATATCTCCCTGAACGATGAGAACTCGACGCATTGATTTTCTGAAGGAGCAAACAATGCATGTAATTGATTTAAGTGTGATCCGCGGCACGGAGGCCTTTACCGGAGAGTTTGGCTTTTGTGAGAAATTGGCCCTGACTGTGGCTTTCAAGTGCCCTTGGGCTCCAGGATGGATGAAATGTAAATTGTAATGTGATTGGAGGGGAACAACTTTTTTTCTCTTCTCTCAACACGAGATCCCCTGATCCAGGCTATGAAAATATTTGTTTCAAAGTTTGCATAGACAAGTTACAAATTTCCTTTGTAAAGATTAGCAGGCTGTCTGGGAACTGGGAGGAACGGTCTGATTGAATGACAGCATGAGTATACTTGTCAGAGGTGCCTTACAAGAAAAATCAAGCAGGCATAAATAAATAAATAAATAAACCCTCTATTTAGTAATAAATGGCTCCTGCTCCTATTTTTCCTCCAAACCCAATCTGCTTGATTTCTATTGGCTGATAACAACAATAGGTGATAAATTAACATGTTAAAAGTTCACCTAGATAACGTCAGTAACTGCTCTCCAAAGCAAAGGGGATTGTTCAGGGGTAAACCATATATATTGGCACCCTTCAATAACAACTTATTGCAGGATAAAGCTGACAATACTAGTAAAGAATAAAAACAAATATATAGAGTAAACCATCATTTGTTGTTAAATGTTAAATATTCAGTTCATACAATAACATCACTCAGGTAATAATGTTGACTGATCAGTAGCGCAGGAATCATTATTTGTAATCAGATTAATAAGTGTGCATGGAGCTCAGCAGGTATGTGGAAATACTAATGCAACAAGAAAAATAAAGTCCATATAAATCTCCTACTAGCAAATACCTCACTGTCACATTGCTGTTAAATATATCAAGAGAGAGAACAGATGCTAGCCAGATTAGAATAATATATTTGACTCTCAAGACAAAGGAACAACTTTGGCCAAAAAAAAAAAGAGACTTTGTCATCGAGAACAAAAAAAATAGTGTGCTGCATAATCTTATATTTGTTTCTTTTTTTTCTACCCTGTATGAATGCACATATATTATATATATATATATATATATATATATATATATACATTA
>JAQMYJ010000036.1:31439029-31454689 GCA_030014305.1 Clarias laeviceps | reverse complement strand
TTTGTTTCTTTTTTTTCTACCCTTTATGAATGCAAATATATTATATATATATATATATATATATATATATATATACATTATTCATATATCTCTGAGTAAAAACACATGACGTAATGTTATACTTTATACCAAGTTCCGATCAAGTCCTGCGTGATTAAACTAATCACAACTACTAAATGTGGCCTTATTAAAACTGGAGAAACATGACCTTGTGCTTGTGTTTAGCGTGTTTGGCTGCCCCGGTGTCTGACGAGCAGAAACATTACTATTTTCCAACTCTATATCATTAGCAAACAGCGCACACTGAACAAAAAAACCCTGCTCACTAAGCCGGTCTAAAGGAACAACCGTAGCTAGAGGAAAAATCCCAGGCAGGAAGGAACGCATCCAAGTCAAGCTACCAGCTAACTGGATTTAGCCGAAGAGGGAAGGAGCATGGATTTGAACTTACAACATCAACACCATGAACACCTTAAAAATGAAAAAGGAGATTGAGCTTATGAAATATGTAATTTGAGAAAATAAAGAGCCTTAAGCTCTAAACTGATCATAAAGAGAAGAGATATAAGTAAAAGGGGTCCTTCAGCTCATGAACGAGAGGATAAATTGAGCTTGGCCTCACAAATGTGTTTCAGAACTGCATATTTTGTTAGTCATTGAATCCTCAAGGACTAGTTAGTTTCACAGAATAACATCAAAAATGATCAACCTGATTTATTTCAGATGAAATGGGCAGGAGGCCACTGTGAAAACATTCAAGTGCAAAATAACCACACAGTTGTAAGAATAAAAATGTATTAATTCAAATTAATTTCTCTATATAATCCCCTGCTACACTAGTGTACACTTATCCCAGTGTTTCACTAGTGCTTGGACACCATCAAGGTAGAAAGTTTTATCAGAATCTGAGAAGCTGCCTCCTTCACATCTGAAACACTGGCCTCCCAGGAACTCCTTTAATGGCCCAAACATGTAGAAATGTCTTGAAGCGAGGTCATGACTGTACTGGGGGATGTGGCAATAACTCCCAGCCGAGTTCCTGTAATGTGCAAGTGGTGTTCATGAATGATTGTGTGTACAGTTCCCACAGACAGAGTTGTCTCTCCTGGAAGTTGGTGACAAGTTATTTGTTTATTTTTAAGGATTAGGCGTTCCACTCACTGAATGTTCACAAGAACGACTGTTGTGGCCTCCTACCACCTTGGCTGGGATCATCATTCACAAACGTATGTTTACACCAGTCAAATGTTTTGCTACGACTAAGAGTCTCATCACTATACTGTGGTTTGAAGTCTTTGGTAAATGTCTGCTTAAAACATTTCTTCTGCTCCTAAGACAACAAGTCCCAGTTAGACTTGAATGCCCTCCGTATTTTGTGCTACAAGAAAAACAACATGATTAATATTAAATTCCACTACAACACTTTCTTCAGGGCTCAGTTCTAGGCCCTCTCCTGTTCATCCTATTATGCTAATATGCAGGGCTCGCCAACTGTCACATGCCAAATAATCCAGATGTAAATGAAAGGAATTTTAAATTTTCAACAACTTAAAAGAACACAGTACCAGAACTCACAAGGACATGAAACGAAGTTTGACACTAATTTTAGGACATGCAAAGTAGTTGACCCATGCAGGTAGTGTAACAGATCCTCTTGTAATGTTATGTTGCAGTAAATCACAGGCCTGTACTGAGTGTAAGTTGTTCCACACATTAAATTTACAGACTTTCATATATATTTTTGAATGTCCTTTACCGTTTCTGGTCTGATTTGAAAAGTGGCAACATAAAAAAAAATGACATTGACTAAAACACACTGTTTAACCAAAACTGGCCAAAAATCTCAAAGGTGACACCCATCAAAAGTCCATTGTGCTAGTCAGATCTGGAGACAAAGCATCACTGTGAACCAAAATGCAACTAGTTTATAGCCACTGACTAATCATTAATTGATAACGATTAGTCATTCACACAAGCTCATAATGGATTTTATATAGTCTTCAATTTCTGTGGATATTCTTTCCTGTTCGTATGAGGTAACTTTGGGTCTGAGAAAGATGCTATGCAAAATTAGGCATATTATTCTTACTAATTGTGACACATCACTCCAAGGTTTTCATTCTCTGTGGAATTAAAGGTTCATCGAAGTAGAAATACATCTAATGGGGCTGGTATTTGCAAGCATATTCCAGCTGTGACCAGATGTTTATTTAACCATCGTCAATTCTCTTGTTAATTCATTGTTGATCCTCTTTTGGTGCACCTGATTTTAATGAATTATAATCTGGATTGTGTAGACGTACCTACAGTACACGATTGTGCTTCCATCTAAACAGGGCCTGTAGAAGTGCACATCTGTAAAGCACAACACATTTATATAAATTATATTCAGCGGCGCTCTGCGAGACGAATTGCTGACTTCCACGGGAGAAAATGTGCATTCTTAATGGCCACAGCTGTAAATGATGTAGATTTTACTCAAAGTGTAAGATTTTATGATTTTTTAAAAAGACAGTCAAGAAAAAAAAATGCTTTAGACTTATTATTAATTAATTAATTAATTATTATTAATATTATTATTAATAATTAATTAATTAAAGTATTAATTACTGAAAGAAAGAAAGAAAGAAAGAAAGAAAGAAAGAAAGAAACTAACTAACTAACTTTGTGGTCCTCTCACCATCCCATGTGCCAAAAAATAAATTTTATCTATAAAGTGCATCAATACTGAAATGCTTAAAAAGTACTAATTCAGTAAATAAACAAACAAAAATGAATAAATAAATACATAAAAGCCATCTGATCATCTCAAGAGCCACTGCAATACATTTTACCTAAAGCATAAACCTTGAACCACAAAAAAACTTTGTTTTGTAAATAACCATGAAATTGCTTTATAAATAAGTAAATAAATAAATAATGGCATAATCACCATATCGAGATATGTTAAACCTAAAACAAATCAAACTTGAAATATTTATTTTTAAACAAACAAACACAGATAAATAAGGTGGACTGCTGCTTTTAAAATTTACAGACCTACTGTAACGCTTCCACTTGACCACTGACATACAGTAACCTCATCAATCCAATATGATACTGTAGCTACTGTATCTACCTCTTTAATTAACCTGGTTTTACAAAGTCTTAAGCAACGAGCAAAAATCCTTAGAACTAAATACAACGAAAAACTAATTAAATGCTTATTTTCCTTAATTTGATAACACTCTCAGACAACTGTTTTATATTACAGAATGCACATTTAAACTAAAACAATACGCTGGCAATGTTGAGAATTTGTCAGTCTTCCAGCGTTTTATCCATTTCTCATGGCTTTCCTTAAATTATGTTAAAAGGAAAGAAAGGACGAGGGAAAAAAAAAAAAAAAAAAGAACATGTTCATTCTTTATATCCATGCAGCAATACATCACGCACAAATGAGGGCTTTCAGTCTGAGGCAGCACAAAGCTTTTAAAGGCTGTTACAATCTGTTCCCCGTATCCCACTACTGTGATATAAACGAGCGTAAATAATGCTTCTCAAGCTCGTCGTATTCACGGACCTGGCTTTGCGACTCTGATAAACCAAGCTTAACCAAAGCACGGCATAACACTGCCGGCTCCCGTTCAAAGCCATCCTGACTACGCTCTTGGTTAGACATGATTAATGAAATGATAACACTTTAGCAGCGGAGTTATGGCCCTCTCCCTGCTCGGAGAGAAGCTCTTGTCCTGTGATATTCATCATTGATTCAAGGAGAAATGCTAATCAGACCCTTATTACTGAGTGGCCTGTTTGAGGTGGCTTTCATGCTGTCATGGCTCTCAAGCAGACTCCCATTTTCTCTTCAATACTAAATCTTTCCTCAGCAAGCAACCGTAATCCAGAGGACTGAATGCTGGGGAGTGTTGAGGGGAGGAAGGAACGGCAAAACACTTTTCCGTGGTTTTATAGCCATATTGTATTTGGATAAGCTTCATATAAATCATTAATTTATTATGAATCATTTCTAACTGAAAAAAAAATGTAATCCCTGGCAAATTGTTGTGATACAACAAGAACAAACCATTTTAGATTTTTTATTTATTTATGTTTAAACAATAACTCAAATTTCTCACACTAGCTAATCATTGAATAGTTTCCTGTAAATGCACAACCCTGAGTGTTTCCTCCTTACTCACTGGGAAGTTATCAGAGATAATCTCTCTCTCTCTCTCTCTTCATTGCTAAGGCTTGAAAAGAGCCCCCTTTTTGAAGCTTTTGCCGATGAACGGTAAGAGGGCCGAGCAATAATGTGCGATCTTTATGTGCATATGCTCTTCAAGCATACTCTGATGAGTCTCCATATATTTAGATTCAAAATATAAATCATACTCTGCATTTGCAATTTTCAAGACAATTAGGCAGCAGAAAATGGATGAGTCTGCAATAATTACAGCCGGCAGTCAGAGCGGATGTAAATGAGAGGGGCTTATTGAGTTTGATGCAGACGATGTATAAAAGTGGGCCCTCAGATGGCTTTCTGATGGTGTTTGTTACGTAGTGGAGTAAGGAAAGACTGAAGAGAAAGAAAGACAGACAAGGGTTAACCTGAGAGAGAGAGAGAGAGAGAGAGAGAGAGATCAATTCTCCTGAATTCTAAGGAATCACTTCTACTGAGACTCCTGTGTAAACATCTAAAATGTACAGAATATCGTAAACTACACACTATTTTACTGTTTGGTTAACTAGCAAAGGATGATCCCTCAATTATCACTTTTAGCATCTCTGCCTGACAATCATATTCTTTTTCTTTTTAATTTTTTTTTTTCAGCAAGTTAAATCAGTGGAATCCCGAGGCTTCTGGTCTCAGCTGGGTTTCCTCCTTATATAAGCCGGACATCTAAAGAAAGAGATGAGAGGCTTTCTGAAGCAAGACGTCTCCATATTCTAAATAAAACAGATGGTAAAGCAATCTGATCTGAAAAATCGTGACATATGCTTAATATTTATCAAACAGCATTTTCATCTGTCATGAAAAATGGATTCATAAACACTTTTTCAGGTTTAAAATAGTGATGAGATTTTGAGTCGTTGGAAAGTAGTGATCACTATTGTTTTAATATTGAAGACGCTTGTTCCGGTTGTTGAATAACTAACACACTCGCACGCGCACACACACACACACACACACACACACACACACACACAGAAGGATATTTGGGATACTTGGGTGGTATACAAAGAAAGAGCTAAAGTTAGCTTAGCTAGCTTTAGCTAAGAATTTCTTAATTAATCATTTCTAACTTTTATCTTATTTTATACAGCTATCAATCAACCATCATATATACTATGCAACCAGCCATCCTTCATGCAAAGATAGAAACCTAGAGCTCATGCAGCTAGAAAGATTGCTTGTTTTACTTGCATGATAGCTGGGTCTAGCTAGGAATTTCGTAATGATTGCATTGTTTTTATTAATATTTTTACCTATATAATATTATTAATATTTTAAATATTTTTTACAGCAAATCAACCACACAAAAAGGGACTAGCTTATTTTACTTGCAAACTAGCTATCTTGATAACAGCTCTCTGAGTTATCGCTCTCTTTCTTTTTTTAACAGAATTAGGAATTTCGTAATGCTTAAAAATATATTTTTTAACATTATTTTTTATAGCTAGCAACCATAAAAACAAAGACATTTAGCTTATTTAACTATCAAGCTAGCTAGCTCATGCTAGGCATATTTAAATGATGTAATTAAAATATTTATATACTATTAAATTTTTTTTTTACTTGAGTTAGGAATTTCTTAATGATTATTATAAATAATATTATTAATATAAATTTCATCAATTACCTTAATTTATACATCTATTAACCATACAAGGAAAGAGACCTAGCTAGCTTATTTCAATAGAAAGCCAGCTACCTCAAGCTTGACATATTTTAATGATTTTTTTAAATTTTATTTCTATCTATCAACTATCAACCATACAAAGAACGACATTTACCTTATGTTTAATTAGCAAGCTAGCCATCTGAATTTACTTATGATTAAAACCTATTTGTTTAGGACATACAGAGCATATGACCATGTTGATGTTAGCCGACACAAAAGTCTCCACGACCACCACATCACCACACCTATACATTGGTACTTAGTTACTTACATAAGCATTCAATTTCTGTCAATTTGTTCTGTTCATATTTACGTCCCCACACCTCAAACTCTGAGCTCTTCATCAAATCAACACCAAATCACCAAATATCCGCACCTCACCATCACATCCCTCCTCTACTCCATTATCTCACAAGATAACAGGACAACAATGTCTGTTGTGCTCCTCTCCGTCGTGTTAATAGAGAGCCTGTCTTCATCTCAATCGCCCCGCCGGGGCCAAGGCCGCGCCGCAAACACTGTGTTTAAATCAGATTAGCTTGGGTCAATCAATACTCACCCTCATTACAATGAGCCATGAGATGGCTTTGCCGTGCAGTATTTCTCCCCTGTGTGGAGTTCAAATACAACACAATACAACGACTCGCCACACAGTGATGATCATTCACTCAAATGGTCCTGTCAGCTTCTGTCTTTTTTATAATATAGTTAATAAGTTTCAACTAATATTGCATATTTATTTGATGTACAGACAAAGCATACTGTAAGTTTGGCCTCTTACCAACTCTAAATCCTGAGATCTGGTCTTCACAAGGAAGGTGCACTGGTACACAATGGTGTCTTGTGAAATATATATTTTTTTCAATAGCATCAAACACACTGGACTGTAAAAAGGTATTAATATCTGGCTTTTTGCAATTTGAAATCACAGGTTTCTTTACATAGGCCAAGGGCCACTGCGGTAAACGTAAAAAAAGATCCTAAGTACAAATTTACAAGGACATCCATGTTATACGCACATAGATGAGCCATAACATAAAAACTCAAAACATTATACCCAGTATTATATAGGTTCTCCTTATGCCTCCTGAGACCCCCCAAGACCTTTGGGAGTGTGCTGTGATGTCAGACACTGGGACATTGGCAGTGCATTCTTCGGGTGCTGTGGGTTGTGGGATGGGCCCTCCATGGATCGGACTTGTTTGTCCGGCGCATCCCATGGGCGCTCAATTGGATTGGGATCTGGGGAATTTGGAGGCCGGGTCAAACTACTTTAAACTCTTTCTAAGCCCCATGCATGGTGGACTGTGGTGCACTGGGTCTTGTTTAAAAATATTTAAATTTTGTAATAATTTGTGCTATGTTGGCTTTTCTGTGGAATTGGACCAGATGTGCTGGCCTTTGGTCCGGACAGACATAAATGAGCCTTGGGCTTCCCATTTGCTGGTATAATTGATAATCAATGTTATTGAATTCACCCAGCAGTGGTGTTAAGTGTTATGGCTGATCAGCATTATTTTTTTTCAATATCCATTCCATTATTTATCAACTTTAAGCACGTTATCCTGGTCAAATGTGGGTGGATCCAGAGGCAGTCCCTAGAACAGTGGTGCACATCCTGGACACATCCAGCCCTTGTCTATTTGTGTTTAATCCAGCTTCCTGCATGTAGGAAATCCACAAAGACACTGAGATGTTGTGAAACCCTAAGCAAGTTCAAGCTAGAACTGGAGATCTTTGAGAATCAAGATGTTTTGTGGATCATAATAGAATGTGATTTAAATCTGGAAACTTGAACAAAAGCTGAAATGTTATCGAGCTGGCCATTTTACAGTAAGCAAATATCGTCACTAAGGTCTCGTGTTGGAAATGAACATGGAATTGTTGATCTTGAAGTGATGAAGACAAAGTTCAGAAATTGAAATAGTCGCTTAATAAAAGTCATATAACACAACAGATTTTATGACCCATACACACATTCGTATTAGATGGACAATGACGTCAGAGCGTTAATTTAATCCCAGCCTTAAAAAACAAAAAACAAACAAAAAAAAAAACACCCAAAAGCTTTTATCTCCAACCTGCTCTGGCTGCTTTCCACTCATTTTTACGTGAGCCCATTTCAAAAGAGAACTTTGAAATAAATCGAAGCTTGCTGCTCTTTGATCATTATTGAATTACCAGCTAAAGCGTCCTCTTAAAACCGCCCTGATTCAATTAAGCACTTGACGTTTGCTCTTTCTGTAATACGACCTCATTTGTCAGAGACGGATTAAAATGCTGTTTGTTAAATATTAAGCATATGTCATGATTTTTCAGATCAGATTGCTTTACCGTTTTATTTTATTTTATTTTGGAACATGGCGACGTTTCGCTGCAGGAAGCCTCTCATCTCTTTCTTTAGATGTCCGGCTTATATAAGGAAGAAACCCAGCTGAGACCAGAAGCTTGAGGATTTTCCTGATTTAACATGCTGTAAATTATTCCGCCATTCTTTCAGCTTATTACGTTCAACTCTTCTCAATCCGGAGCTATACAACAGACTAAAAAGATCAGAGGAAAAGAATTGACTCGGTATGCTTCTTCCTCGCGCCCCTTCTTGCTCTCTCTTCCTTTCATTTAATCATAACTACCTCTGACTGCGATTAATCTCATCCAGCTTTCTCTCGTCCGCCTGGAATAACACATCGTCGCGGTTTCAATTACGGGAAGCGTGAAGCGGCGTGATGGGCTAATCTGAGGTCTTACAGGTGTCCTGATCAGTGCAGCACACGCTGCAAGTCAGCACGATTCCGGCTCGGTGTAATTCCACATATGCACATGAGAACATTTCTCACTGTCTGCTAATACATAGCAGTGGACGTTGCTGAAATATCGATTAGGGTTCCAGCTGCGCCGCTTCCTTTCGCTCTGGTTTAATTAGATTCGGTTCTTTATTCCTAACGCATCCTCTGAGGGCGGACTCTCCTTGTGTTCCTCTCAAAGTTTCTTCCATTTTCTTTTTGTACAGTCACGCTAGCAAGAAATTATGCTACTTTAAAAAATGATCCCCAATCACATAACCATGTTAGGAAGGAAAGTAAGCTAAGAAATAACACCAGACTACGCTGCTGCCATTCGTGAGTGGGTGTAGCTAGTAGCTAGCTCGCTTTGCTAATCAGAAAACAAAGCTACTGTAGTACAAAGTGTAGCATGTGGTTAAATCACCTTTAAACAACCACTTTTAAACACATTAGTCTGGTATTTTATGTATCTTTACCTGGGTATTTTAGCAGCAGCTAGCATGTAAGAAAAGAAAGACACTTGATAGTGCGCGTAAAGAAACTATAAGCATTAAGCAACTTGTCACCTGCTAGTGTGAACACAGCGTTAAAAATTCCCGCCTAATCCACACTTCACAATGCCCTGATTATAGAAATCAATTGTAACAATGACATGGACGAGATACGTAAAATATTGTACTGTATGTATTATGACTTTTTTAGTGCACTACAAGAAAGGGCATCAAAGGTGCTAAGGTTGCTAGCATTAAAAAACTAGCATAAGTAAGTAGACAAAAATGGCTCCACTGCATAAAAGGATAAACACCATTAGTCCTTATACACTGCGCTTTTACCCGCAAGAACTCGCCTTCATATTTTCTACGAGCGGTGTTCAAATCAAACCGGGACTCGAGATGAAATTACTGGTGAATGAAGGTGTAAAAGCAATTGTTCAAGGTTAAATTTCTTTGTTTTTAGTCAAAGCACAAAGCCGAAAAATCCCGGTTTCAGGTGTCATCCTAGCAAGAGGTTAGAAATCCTACAAATCATGGCTAATAACATAAGTGTTGGCACCCCCGTTTCAAGCACCTGGTGCAGTGTGTAATGTAACAGCTGTAGCCAGGAAATGTGTAAAGATTTGTTTAATGAAAAAGTAAGAGAACACCAAGCCTGGCCTACATACACACGAAAAAACGGAATAAAAATAAATAATAGAATGAATCAATTATTTAAATACTTATTTTTCTGGATGTGATGAGTGGGAGCCACATTTACATATCAATGAGAGGTTTTATATTCTTTAAAACACACACACACACACACACACACACACACACACACACACACACAGAGCTCAGAAATCTGTTCCAAATGCATTTTATAGCAGGAGTGTACAGTACAATGCTTCTCTTATTATTATTATTATTATTATTATTATTATTATTAAACTCCACATACATATTAAATCAATCTGCCTACCAAAAAACAACAAAAAAAACCTTTAATGTGAATCTAACTTTAACTACTAGTCGGCCAAAACATGGTGTCGGTGCTAAAAAGTGTCTCCGCTAGGTGAAAAAGTGAATTTTCAGATAGGATCAGAGAACACCATTTTTCATAACACGTAATGCTTCTTTTATCATGATTTGTTTTTTGTAAATATACAGTACATACACATTTATTTATATTTTTATCAGATGAAAAAGAAACACATTTGCTAAATACAATTTCATGCCCTTTGATGTCTGTAGTGTCCGTTACTTTTTTGAATTCAAATCTTTCAACGATCTTAACTGTCATTCAGATGAAACTCTGAAAAAGTCTATTATTGTAAAATGTTAAATTGTTAAGATATTACAACATGAATTTGACATGGTTACAGACACTACAGATCACCACAGGAATAATCCAGAATTTTGCACGGAATGCTTTAATTTAAGAAACTATTTTTACAGGCCTTATGCTTCTAGACCCTTAAACCAAAAGTCTTCCCTCATCCTCCATCCTCTTCACTCATCCTCCATCCTCTCGGTGTTGTTCAGTCGTGTACAGAATAGAAATTCGTCTCAGTGTCTGAGAGAAGTGCATGCTGGGAAAGACGGCTATTCAAACAAAAACTAAACTACTACTAATAATAATAATGATAAAAAGAATAATAATCTGACCTACTTCGCCATTGTTCTCTCTCTGACTCGACTCCCTCACATTCTCTCCTCCTCTGATTTATTTTTTATTTTCATGCACCAACACAGCATAAACAACGTCAATAACACGACCTTGCCCTGGCCGGCACACGTCTGCCCCTGGCACGTGGCACGGGGCACCAGATGGGTCTGGTAATGTCCTTGGCGTGAGGGAGGAGGGACTCGCACCCGTCACTCTCCTCCAGGTGAGACCCCGAGACCTGAAGGCCCACTGAGGCAGGAGGAGGGTCGCCAAGTTCATTACAAACACAGTGAGGGGCGCGTGTGAGGGGCAGGTGGCGGATTGGGCTGGGGGGTCGCACACACACACACACACACACACACACACACACACACCTGCCCTTCGATGTGACCTACACGCAGGGCAACATACGATGTGGACATGAGTAGGTGTGTAGATTCCTCTTCACCTGGTTTTATGCAAATGTCGCATCTGTGCATGACTTCTACTGAAATACTGCTTTTAATTTCATTATTATTCATAATTATTTTATTGATTTTAATATTTACATTTATTTAAGTATTATTATTTCTTATCTTTTCACTTGCATTATAATTTTTTTTTAATTTTTTTTGATTGTATTCATATTTTATATTAAACAAGAATATTATTATTTAAAATGTAAATATTATATTTATTAAATAATCTGAAAAAAATGTGAATTAAAAATATAAGGGGGGAAATAAAGAATTAGATACTAAGGTTAGAGAATATAATAACATTTTTAAAATATTTGTATTTCTTTTTTTTAAATGTGCAAAAGAAGAAATGAAAAGAAAATGTGTAAGGATCACGAAGATGAATAATTAAAATAAATAAATACATAAATAAATAAATAAATATATAACATGAGACAAAAAAGACATGAGCTTTATAGACAAAGAAATGTAAAAGAAATGATGACGTATATTTCTGTATACTCCTGTACGCGCACACACACACACACACACACACACACCTGCACACACACACACACACACACACACACCCTGAACAAGCACACAATGGCACACACTAACAATCACACACTCGATCACACACTCAAACAAGCACACGGTTGAACAATCACTCACTCAAGTATTTGCACACTCAAACACTCAGCAGTCACACACTATCACACCAGATCACCTCACACATTTGAAGCCTTACAAAGTGCGCAGTGTGAATCGAACATAATTCACTTTGAAACTAAAGGAATTTGTCTTACGCTAGCGAGAAGCTCCTCGAGCTAACGGTGATGAGCGATGCATAATTAAAACACAGAACTGTACAGTCAGTGTTATAGATTACATACAGTATAAATTATTTAGAAGTAAAAAGTGCTTGTGTTAGCTGTTGTTGTGCTGAGCAGCCATGTTGGTTTAACTGCACCTGCTGAGGAGATCGCAAAGGGGTGCACGAGTTAAGATGGTGGTTTTCTTGCAGTGGATTAACTGAATTCAATAAAAAAAAAAAAAAATCTGGATATAAAATTAAATGAACAAGCCGGAGTCGACGACGAGGAGGAAAAACTCCCTGACAGGTCATGAGGAAGAAACTTTACGTCTCTGATCTGAAACCGAACTTCTGAACTGTAAAGCGATTCAGACTTGAGTGTGAACTGGTCTTTGCAGAGTCCATCTCTCCTCCGATCTCTCCCTCTCCGTCCTCCTCTCTCTCTCACGAACACACACACACACACACACACACACACACACACACATTCTGTGAGATGTTGTCACCCGCTTTCCCCGACTCGGCGCCGCTAATTGGACCTCACATCCGCCAAATTTACCGCTCAATTTGTCAGAGCCGACGGGTTTATTTATTTATTTATTTTTTGCTGGGAGGAGGTCTCAGGGGAGGGGGGTTTGGGTGTGTGTGTGTGTGTGTGTGTGTGTGTGTGTGTGTGTGTGTGTGTGTGTGTGTGTGTGTGTGTGGGAGTGTCACGTAAGCCACGATGGCGGGAAATGAAAGGACGTCTAGGATAAGATCACGTATACGTGGAGATCACATGACACAATTCTTTTTGATTTCGTCCAGGAATGTGTTGTCAGGGGTTTGTTTATTATTTTTTTTTCTATTGTTTATTATTCATCCCATACGCACAGACTTGTACCGTATTTAGCACAATGCTCCTGTGTACCGCTACAGATCCTGTAATCTCAGTGCTCGTGATGCACAGAAAAGCCACAAGCTTCATGTTTGTTGTAACAGATTGCTGTTTCTATGGTAACGAGTCATACATGGACATGAAACTTACAATCCTTAGACTTTATGATTTACGCATTTGACAGAAACCTTAGTTTGAATTTGAAGCTTCGATCTTTTCCTGGGTTAACGAAATGCCATGCCATACCCTCTCGTGATGCTAGGTGGCAGCAGCGAGCTGAAGCTCCCAGTCAACGACGAGGTCATGAGAGTAAACAACCGATTCTCTGTAGTGTCCTGTATTGTCGGTGATTTTTCTACGTTATCATATAATAGGCTTGCGTTAGATGATAACATATAGAAAAAACACTGAACATCATAGCCTAGCCTAGCATAAATGTGTTTAGAACTGCATACTGTACATTTATGCTAGGCTAGGCTAGGCTATGATGTTCTTTCAGTTGGATGGACACTATAATGCATGTTTGAATATATTTTTTTATATATTTATCCGGACATAACCTCTTCATAAGCATAAACTATATATAAAAAAAACCCTCTGTGACGTCACCCACAGGTTTTCTGAAAAGCAAGTTTTGAAGCTCAACTGTGGGCGTTCTGTGACGTCACCAGCTGACTCCACATAAACCCAGATTAAACCAAAAATGGGAAAATGAGAGGAACGAGCAGCGCCAGGCTGGTTGGAACACACTTACCTGAGTTACCACAAGCTGGCTAGCTTAGATTTAACGTAACTAAAATGCTAAAGGTGGCTAAGATAAATTTTTATGCTATTATACTATGCTTACTATATATACCTTACTATACGTCATCCGTACCCTAGACGGCGTCCCGTGCCAACTTCTACATTCTACAATGATTCCAGTTTAGCTGGTTAGCTAAAATAATGCATAGCAGACAGCTAGCAGTTTGAAGCTATCACTCAAATCAGCCACACCCCTAAGTATGCATCTGTTGTATGGCTTAAAGCCATTTTAACTGATGATTTACATAAAAATTCACCTCCTGTACAAAAAGTGCAAATGAGAAATCTAACAATGGGGACCAAAACTGTTTTGAACAGTTTAACATACAGTAGGCCTCTATGGGGATTGACTCGCTTTTGGAAAGAGTAGTTTCCAGACCCTAGAGGTCATTCAAGGAACTGCACGTTATGGCACTTCCACTTTTAGCCTCATTATTTGTAACCAGACGTGGCCTTTTGGTCATAAGATGGGAGGCATATGGACATACAGTATATAATAAAACATATATAAGTTACATTGAAGTTTTCTCTTCAGAAAAGACATTTTTCTTTTCTTTTTCTGCTAAAAACATGGAAAATTGTTTTTATTTTGAATATGATATACTATGTAAGGAACGTTTGTACAGAAAGCTCATTAAAAACAAAACCACTTAAACAAAGTGCTGTAAAAAAGAAACATGCTACGTAATTGTTACACTAGTTAGATGCAACTTCAAATGGATAAAAAGTCGAAAGTGACATTGTTGAATTAGATCAAATCTTGTCGTATTAAAAAAAAGTTGTTGAGCTCATAGGAAAAACGTAATTATTTTCCTAAGAAAGCGTGCAGTCGAAGTGTTTAATTCCTTTACACTCGCAGCACATCAAGGCAAACATTTTGCTTTTTTTTCCTGTAAAAACAAATCTGTCCATAATGAGAGTGAAGTTCATTTTCATTGAGCATCAGATTCTCATCATACTGGTAGCTCATTGAGAAAACACACACACACACCACACACACACACACACACACACACACACGTACAGGTCAGTGTGACTTCTTGCAGTTTTATGACATTAAATCAAGGGATGAGTTTTTGCTCAGGATTGAAACAGCAATAAAAGATTTTAATTAAGATTTGTGTGTGTGTGTGTGTGTGTGTGTGTGTGTGTGTGTGTGTGTGTGTGTGTGTGTGTGTGTGTGTGAGTGTGTGTGTGTGCGTGCTGCTATTCATATTCCTGCTGTCTTTTAGCAAGGCTATTAGCAAGGCTATTAGCAAGTTAATGAATATTAACCAATGTTGGAATTTGCTGTATGAATATTAATGCCACTAACGTCCACATGTACGCACTGCGAGAGGTCTTTAGGATGTCTGTTAGAAGGTGTTTTTGTACTAATGTTGTGATAGATGTTTATTACTTCTGCATTATTGGGTTAGATTTCCGAATGTTACATTTTTACGCAGAGTGGAAGTGGAATGAATCACACATGGCAGGAAATCGTCACATACAGGAGTATCAGAGCATTTCAACAAATACTGCACATCTGGGATTGTCTATATAAGATAGACACATCTGGGATTGTCTATGTAAGATAGACACATCTGGGATTGTCTATGTAAGATAGACACATCTGGGATTGTCTATATAAGATAGACACATCTGGGATTGTGTATATCACATCTGGGATTGTCTATATAAGATAGACACATCTGGGATTGTCTAAATAAGATAGACACATCCAGGATTGTCTATATCACATCTGGGATTGTCTATATAAGATAGACACATCCAGGATTGTCTATATGACATCTGGGATTGTCTATATAAGATAGACACATCTGGGATTGTCTATATAAGATAGACACATCTGGGATTGTGTATATCACATCTGGGATTGTCTATATAAGATAGACACATCTGGGATTGTCTA
>JAQMYJ010000036.1:31399765-31428959 GCA_030014305.1 Clarias laeviceps | reverse complement strand
TGTATGTGTATATGTGTGTATATATGTGTGTGTATGTGTATATGTGTGTATATGTGTGTATATGTGTGTATATGTGTATATGTGTGTATGTGTATGTATATGTGTGTATATATGTGTATATGTGTATATGTGTGTATATGTGTGTATATGTGTGTGTATATGTTTGTATATTTGTGTGTATATGTGTATATGTGTATATGTGTGTATGTGTATATGTGTGTGTATATGTGTGTATATGTGTGTATGTGTATGTATTTCAGCGCTGTAGTTGTATTGATATAGAGCAGTAAGTCGTTCCCCTGACGCCTCATGTCCATGTGCTCTGTGATGAAATAACAGGAGATAAGTCGTCCCCCAGGTCCTCATCTCCTCCTCCTGAACATCAGTGTAATGTGATTAAAAGCGCCGGCTATCACACCGAGTCTATTCACTGTGAAAGGCTGCTCATTTACGGCTATAAAGTGAACGCTGTGTCATGTAGAGCGACGATCAATAGGTCAGACAGATCAGAGCATCCATTAGATCAGTGCGTCCCGCTGGGAGACGGATCCCCGACCAACTACCGGTTCATTTTACAGTCCGGGGCCGAGTCAGGGCACGAAAACTGAGCGCTGTGGAGTGCTGTGACGGATACTCACAGCGCGGCCAGAGGTATGTCTACAGAGCTACAGATGATATTACACCAACACAGAAATAAATAAATAAATAAACAAATAAATAAACAAATTGTACAATTGTAGTAGGTCTTACTGAAGAGATGGAAAGTTCCAACAGGCTTCAACTCTCAAACAGAACTTTAATACAAATACAAGCTAAAACTGAAACACTGAACTTTTAACAGGTGATTAATAATATTAATAATAATAATAATTTGACTCATTATTGCTAAGTACTGTACATCCCAGGAACATTCCTGTCCATTATTCTCGATATACAAACCTTAAAACCCAACTCGATGTCACGTCATAAGTGTGAAAACGTTTTAAAGTGAACTGCATGCTCATGAGAAAATCGATCTCCTGAAATAAGTTATCCTGAAAGTGGGACTGTGAAAGCGGGAGAGTGTAACCGAGTCTCTGGATGGAGCTGACAGGTGCATTTTGTCTCCTTGTCACCCCCGTGTAGCGTGTGGAAGACGTGTGGCAGCTCCACTTACCCTCCTGACCCTGCGTTCGGAGTGGGTGGAGAGGGAAGCGGACCTGCCACGTCGTCATCCGTTGCTGTCCAGACGGGACAAAATACACCTCAGAGACACGCCGTGTCCACGCCGTGTCTTTTACCACACCGAACTCCTGGATTTGACTCACTATTTACTTGTTCGGCAGCTTTATTTATTTATTTATTTATTTATTACCGTCAGTTCGGGTCAATGCAATTAAAGCGGGCCGCGTCAGAGCGGCTTTTCTGACAGACAGCTAATTAGGAGTGAAGTGAGCTGGGCTCATGGGACGAGATGGGACGCCAATACATTGCATGTCTTCGAACGGTAAGGAGGAAACCGGAGTCGAGGATGAAAACCCACCAAGCATGGTGAGAACACGCAAATTCCAGGCACACACAGACCTGAGGCGGGACTCGAACCCCTGACCCTGTAGGTGCGACGCGGCGGTGCTAACCTCTACGCCATTGTGACACAACCATAAAATCTACAGAAATAAAACCCTTACAAGCTAATTATGACTTAGCACAGATGATAATATTATATTGTTCTACACAGACCCTCATTTCCCATTCTATTGTTCATCAACAGCTCACCATAACCACCCGGATCTGGCACACCAGAGCCGCGCAGTCACAACACTTTAAACGCAGAGCCGTTTTTAAAGGGTGTAATAACAGTTACGTGTCGTGTCATTTCAGTGATTATAACCTGCTGGCTTGATAATGAGGTTTAATAACACAAGTGAGATGAGAGCAGATCCAACGGGAGTGTTATTACAAGGTGGGTCTCTTTGTAGAGAGAGAGGGGGGGGGGGGAGACGTTCTAAGTGAGGAGGTGTTTGTGTTTAAGAACAACTGTGAGACAGCTTGTCATTTCTCAGTGAGGTCCTGCAGTCCTTCAGCTCGTTCTGGAATTAAAGTGTGTGTGTGTGTGTGTGTTTCTCCTCTGCGGTGTATCTCGCCCTGCCAGTCATCGCAGTGTGACAGTCTGTCAGTCTATTCCTTAAGTGTTATGCCTCGCAGCTGCTCATCCCCACGCTGCTCAAAATGGAAGCACATGTAGCAAATGTGGCCAAGAAACAGCCACACAAACAAACAACAAGTGATGACTGTAGAAATATTAAAGTACGACCCGAGTCAAAGAGAGAAATAGAGGAAGAGCATCAGATCAAAAGACATAAATGATCAAACAAATCAATTTGATTATAATTAGATCAATCAGACGACTCCTATGATCATATGGTTCGGATCAAACAACAATCACCAAAATATTACAGTATAAACTTCGCTGAGACAGAAATCTGATTCAATTGTCAGCAAAATTAATCAGATCAAAATACACAAAATAAATGATTTATCCATGCATTCATCCAATACTGCTGTATACATATCCTGTGTAGGGTCACAGGGTCTCAGGGTAACCTAAGGCACCCCAGGATGCCAACTCATCACTGGGCACACACGTAAATATGCCACTCGGCCAACACAGTCTTGTCTTCGGACTCTGGGAGGAAACCAGAATATCCAGAGGAAACTCACAAAGCACAGGAAGAACATGCAAACTCCATGCACACAGACCGGAGGTGAGAATCGAACCCTCAGCCCTGGAAGGGTAAGGTGACAGTGCTAACCGCTAATGACGACTTCTAAATGAATCAGTTTAAACTCTGATGGTCATCAAACGTGCCGTAAATTCAAATTAAAAGACACCAAAAAAAAAAAAAAGATTAGAGGAATCAATTCATTTAGTTCAAACAAATGACTTGAATCAAATCAACAAATGAGCATCAGAATTAAATAAAACAATAATCTGATTAGTTAGCATCAAATAAATGATAAAGGGAATCAATCAATTGATTCATATGATTTGAATCAAAGGAGTCGAATTTAGGAAACAGCACATTCATTCATTCATTCGTTCGTTCGTTCGTTCGTTCGTTCGTTCGTTCGTTCGTTCATCTCCTAAACTACTCATCCTGTATACAGGGTCGCAAGGGGACTGTTGGAGGAAACCGGAGTAAGCGGAGGAAACCCACCCAGCACCGGGAAAAACATACACATAGACCAGAGGTGGAAATCTGATCATTTCCCTAATTTTCTTTTAAATCTGTAAGTCTGCTTTGCGACAAAGACGGCTATTAAAAGAGATTTATAAACAAAATTAATTGGATTGAAATTGAATAAAAACAAAACCACCACAGTGCTAATCGCAACGCGCTAATCATACCACCGCAAAAACAAAAAACAAACCGGATTCTTTCAGTACAACAACCTCCTGCGAAACAGAAAGCAGCAAAATCAGAGCGAATGAATGACGCACAAATCACATTAAATAAATAATTCAACAAATCAACTTCATTTAATTAGAACGATCAAATAATTTGGATCACTGGATCAAACAGATGAGATCAGAGAATGTACTGTAGCAGGACTGAATCAGATCAAATGCGAATCCAGCACACCATATTAAAAAGATGTACATGAGAGGAACAGACTCAACAGATTTAATAAATATAAAAAAATAAAAAATAAATTATGAACTGGTAATAAATCACAGTTTACAGTTTTATGTCACATCTATGCAGATAATCGTCACGTCCAGAGAAAATGTTAGCAAATATACGGCATGTCGTTGACTAATCTCGTCATATGCAAATGACATTTTGTCTGTTTGTTTATATTTTTTTTATGAAAAATTAATTAAACAATTAATAAATAAGAACTTTCAGGTTGCAATTTGGACCGTAGTTTTGATATTATAATTTTCTTCGAACATACTTTTCTTCTTATAATGATCTTTAGGCCTTTCAGATGATGCAATTTCACTTAATCTGTGGAATATTCCAGATATTTCACTGGGGTAAAATGTGTTCATGATAATCATAAATAATGTCTGGTTTAATTAAAATAAAAAATGCATATTATAAGTATGAGTTATTAAATGGACCCACATGTTAATGCAAAAATAATACTTATTTCAATAATAAAATGATTTAATAATGTACAGTAGTGTGCAAAAAAACTCCGATTTCTGTATATTTTGCTTCCAAAGCTCCAGACTTTCTTGTATTTTTAATCTAGTCTTGAGGAACAGTTCTCCAGGCTTTCTGATGGACTGTTTTGTCTCTTATTATTTCCAGTCCAGTCTCTGTACCTGAGCAGTTTCAGAGGAATGTTTTTTGTTTGTTAATCCACACAGTGACCTATGAATCAATCAAGCATAATTATTTTTTATTTTTTTAAATCTTAAAAGGTATGAACCAGTGAGAAACAGGTGCAGATGATGACAGATGATCAGGCCGGTGATTAGTATACTGACGACAGACGAGAGGGGAAATTAGGTCGCTGCTGAGGTTGTCACATAAACAACCATTTTTTAAATTATTATTATTATCTCAATAAAACATGTTTCCATTTCTTAAATCTAATCTACATCATTTCATTTAATTTACTATGAGAAAATGGGTAGGGGGGGTCAATACTTTTGCACAGTACTGTAAACAATAATGATAACACATAATATAAAGTTTATGGTTATTAAAAGTCATGCATTTATAGTGAGCTTCGATGACAACATTTTTTGCGGCATTAAGCTGTAAAACGCTGTGTACTGTATACAATATTTTATTGTCACATACATACTTGTAAGTGATGTCGCTTCGGGACGCAAATCACAAGATCACTCTAAGACGCACTAAAAAGCGTGAAATTATTGAATTTTTTTTCAGACCTTTTCTAAAGCCCACATCCAGCTTCGCAATCTTCCCAGACTTTCCGAGTCCCGCTATTATCACCGTCAGCCTCATTCGAACGCTGTGAGTTATGTGGAGCTTATCTGTGAAATCCCAAATTGCTCCATTAAGTAAGCAGCAATCAGCCAGCACCGACAACCGGTTCGATAAGTAATGATGTTTGCAGTGCAGGGATTGCAAACAAAGAACAGCTATTACTGTAATTATCCTGACAAATTCTGCACCTGTGTGAGTTTTGTAGCGAGTCACAAACCCGAGTGCTCAAACCTAAAATCCTGCATCCTGATGCTACAGACGCCAGCTGCGTGTTCACCGAGTGACTATCGGCTGTCCTGTTACCTACGCTGGGACGACCACAGTGATTATTAGCATGCTGTTCGTAAAATTCTTTACATGTTACATTTCCTATAGTTACAGATCAACAGGCGGCTGATGCACAAAATGTAACAATAATCTTTAATCTCACTCATCGTCTATAACACATCATCCTGTATTCAGGGTCGTGGGGGGCGGAGCCTATCCCAGGAGACTTAGGGCACGAGGCGGGGTACACCCTGGACAGGGTGCCAATCCATCGCAGGGCACACACACACACACACACACACACACACACACACTCATTCGCACACTACGGGCAATTTGGGAACGCCAATCAGTCTAATCTGCATGTCTTTGGACTGTGGGAGGAAACCGGAGAACCAGGAGGAAACCCACCAAGCACGGGAAGAACATGCAAACTCTACACACACACACACACACAAGGTGGGAATCAAACCCGGAACCTGAAGGTGCAAGGCGACAGCACTATGCAGTGGTGGTTCAGTTGGTTAAGGCTATGGGTTACTGATCGGAAGGTCAAGGGTTCAAGGCCCAGCGCGATATGGTTAGCATATGCGCATGGCTAACTGTACATTGTACTGTATATCCTGACAACTGCGATCCTCATTTATTTACATGTACATATATACATCATTTTCCTGAATCAATTTTTAAACAAGTACAGACAAATAAATCACACACACACACACACACACACACACACACACACACTATGCCCTGACCGATCAAGTGAATCAGGGTTCGATTCTCAAATTAAACGCTTACTTAGTCACGACTTCATGAGCGAGATGCAGGAAAGTAAAAGAAACGCGTCAGTCGATAAAAAGGTGCCGTAATGCTAAATGTGGTGAACAGAAAAGGCTGAAGAAATTAACCTGACATTTCATGTATGAATGCGCACACAAAAAAGTAAAGGTAAAGTGTGTGTATATGACACATGATGTTTTAGGGTTCGCAAGAGAACGAGTGTGTGTTTACTGAATGGATCAGGGCAGGATATTGATTATTGAGATTATTTATTACGTCTGAGTGATGTGTGTGTGTGTGTGTGTGTGTTCAGCTACAGTATACACTAGATATTACAGTATACACTAGATATTACAGTATACACTAGATATTACGGTATGTGCTTATTAAAAAGTTACATCAACAGTCACAGTGAGAAAGTTACAGGTATTCAGGATCATGTTAGTCGCAGCTTCTGCAGCCTGGTTTCTTATTAAAAGTCTCGACACTTTACACCAGTAATAAGAATCTGCCTTAAGCCTGAAAATAATTAGGTAGAAGTAAAGCGGACCAAAGAAAAAAATAGATACATTTCTCCTGGTCTTTTCTTTCTTCTCTCTGGCAAATGTAAAATGATGTAACATAAAAGAAAGAGACCATTTAAATACAGAATGAAAAAAAAAAACTATAAATTCAACACTTGGACCTTAATTTTTTCAGATCTTAAAATTAACTATTACACCTTGTTGCTGCTCTGTTCTATGATGTGGAACAATTAAAGTTAATGTACAGTATGCAATGTGACAAACAAACAAACTAACAAACAAACAACAGAATCGTAACAAATCACACTAAATAAATAACTGAACGACTCAATTTAATTAGATCAATTAAACGGCTGGTATGATCATATGATTTGACTCTTTAGTTTGACTTCAATTCTTTTTGTTTGACTGATTCTTTTTATATGGTTCCGCTGCTTGTGTTTGCTTGTAAAAAAAACAACACGCAGCAGAATCATATAAAAAGAATCAGCTTGAATCCTTTGGAAGAATAAAATGACCCACATGATCATAGGATTGGACTCAAATAATTTGAATCAAACAAGGAAACACAAACAGAAAAAATCAGATCAAATGAATCGATTCATCTGTTTAATGAATCTAATGATTTGACTCAATCAAGCAAACAAACAACCAGCAGAATCGGATAAAAAGTATCAGATAAAAAAAAATCTACTTGATTCATTTAGATCAATTAAACAACTCAATCATATGATTTAACACAAATTATTTGAATCTATCAAGCCATCAATAGATACAAAGAATCAAATCAAATCAAATTAATCAACTTGATTCATTTAGTTCAATAAAATGACTTATACAATCATATCATTTCAATCATATGACTGCATGAGTCATTTAATCATTTGTTTGATTGATCTAAATGATTCAGGTTGATCTGATTTTAATCGATTCTGCTGCTTGTTTAATTCAAATCATTTAATTCAAATCATATGACAATATGAGTCATTTGATTGATTTACTCATACACTCTTATGATTTGAATCAAATGATTTGAATTCAATAAACACACAAGCATATACTGTGGATAATAATAAAAAAAACGAATCAGATTAGATGAATCAACTTGCTCTGGTTCGATTCCCGGGTTGATGCTGTATCCTCTCACATCCGAGGGTCTAGAGAGAGCTGATTGGCCGAGCTCTCTCAGTTGGTACTAAATTAGGGCGAAAATATGTGAAACCCTCCCCCCCCCCCCCACCCAAAAAAAAAAAAAAAACTAATTTTTCAAACAACTTGCATGATCATATAATTTGGCAAACGCACCAGCAGATTAAAAGAATCAGATCAAATGATTTAAATTGATTCAATTGTTTCGAATCAAACGATCAGAATCAGATTAAAAGAACTGAATAAAAAGACGCCACATAAATTATCAAATGAATCAGCTGGCATTGAATAAACCACGTAAAGACACACACTTGATAACGTGCGCACTAGTGTGTTCCATGTTCAGTGAAAGGTTATTACTTCTCAGAGTTTGATGACAGATTGTGTAAATGATCCAGTATGAGTGTGATGTACATGAGGTTACAGTGCAAACTGAATCAGTGGCTGTATTCAGAATAAACACCAACTATAGATTAATGCATTTAATATCACTGAGGAAAGTTTAAAGTTTCAAAAGCACTGTGATAAAAAGCAAGAAATAGCTACTTAGACACAATGCAAGTATGATTAACTAAATATAACATAACGCTATATTTCTAACTACATTTTATAATATATTTGTAACAATATTTTTAAAAAATAAATAAAATAATTATAATAAAATTGCAATACGAATATAACTGCATTTCATAAAAGTAAACAATTATTAATAGATTATTAATAATAAATATTACTTATTATCATTAATAATACAATTATTATATTAATATTTATAAATATATTTCATAATATATTTATACCTATATTTATAACTAAATATAACATAACACAATTATGATTAAACAACAACCATGTAATAACTACTTAGACACAATGCAAGTATGAAAACTAAATAGAATGTAACGCTATATTTATAGCAAAATTCTATATTTTTATAACTATATTTTTACAAATAAATAATGAAATAATAATAATAACAATAATAATTATTAAATGTTTATATTAAAAATAATAAAATTATTTAATTCATTATAAATATTGCTTACAATTATTGTTAATAAAATTATTATTATTATAACAATATTAATTTACTATTCGATAGTAAAATAATAAGATAAATATTACTATATTCTTAATTAATAACATATTAATATTATTTATAAATATATTTCATAATATAGTTATAACTATATTTATAACTAAATATTACATATGATGAAATAACAAGCTAATAATAACCACTTAGACATAACGCGTGTATGATTAACTAAATGAGTTCATTAAAGTAATACAGACGTCTCAGCTGGAGTTTGGCTCCCGCAGACTGCGCATGGCATCCCAGCCAGTGGTTTATTAGACGCTGTGCGCTTGTGACCTTCTCACACCCACGACTCATTCTGTCCATTATAAGTTTTTTTTTGGTGATGTTTGGCCTCCCACAGCCTCGCTTTTTATTAACAGCCTGGTCCAAACCTCCATGGAACAAACTTTATATTCAGGTTTGATGACAGGTTATGTTTGTAGATCTTTAAATGGTTACATGCAAGGGCTTAAGTAAAATGCTGCTGAGAATCTAAAAAGACTAAGTGGGGGGGAAAAAAAAGTTGATGAGTGTTTTTGGTTTCAGTGAGTGCTACTACAATTTAGACTGAACTCCGGTCAAGTACACTGGCATCCAGGCGAAAAACAGAAAACACACACAAAAAGCAACGAGAAATCAAACCGAAAAGCTTTTAAATCATTTGCTCACACTAGACAAACGAGAAAAGCTCTTGGGGTTTTTATGATTAAACAAAAGAGAGAAAAAGCCCTGAGCCAAGCGCACCAGTGGGGACGCCATCGCTACCAATGAACCCAGTGCTGCTTGACCAGGCAAATTAGTCAACTGGACTACAAGGGGTGTTCTAGTCAAGCGGGAATTGGGGGGGGGGGGGGGGGGATGGGGGGCGTTCCACGATTTTCTCTCCAATCTAGTCGTGTTCAATTCCTCCCCGACACTAGGGAGCTCCAGCCAACCACATCTTTTCGAACTACGCGCTCACGCACCATTGTGGGCGGCGTAACACACTCGGAGGACAGCGCTATCCGCTCCTTCCGCTTGCATGAGCTTACAGATGCCCCTGATTAGCCGTAGAGCTGTAATTAATGTGGGAGCACTAAGTACCTTACATCCCTCCCCTCTGAAAGAGCTCAGCCAATAAGCTCTCTCTAGACGTCCGGCTGCGAGAGAGCGTCAGCATCACCCGGGAATGAAACTCGCGATCTCCGTATGATAGGGCGAGAACTTTACCACTGCACCACTCAGAGGCCTCAAAGCAGAATAACAGAACACAGTTCTGAAAGTTCTTTATTTCTCTATATAGTCCCCTGCTACACTTAATGCACTTATCTCAGAGTTTCATTAGTGCTTGGACACCATCAAGGTAGAAAGGTCTCTCAGTACACCTGTCTGATTCATGCCTGAAACGCCGGCCTCCCAGGAACTCCTTTAATGTCCCAAACATGTGGAAATGGCTTGGAGTGAGGTCAGGACTGTATGGGGGACGTGGCATTAACTCCCAGCCGTGAGGCGTCGATGAATGATTGTGTATTTTCAGGGATCAGATGTTCCACTCACTAAATGTTCACAGGAACGACTGCAGTGGGGGATCGTACAGGATCGTCATTCACGGACGTATGGCCTTCTTTAAAACATTTACACCATTCGAAAGTTTTACTGTGTCTGTACTGTACATATTGATTGCTTTTTACGCCTTCATTCACCAGAAATTTCATCACAAATCCTGGTTTGACCTTATAAATGTCTTATAATCAGTACAGACACTTAACCACGCCAAAAAGTTTTCCTATATACTCAGACAAGCTACACTAATAAAAGCTGGTGATAAATGATATAGTACTGAATATTCCTTTTTTTTTTTTTTTTTAACACACTCTCATTAACTATCTACAAAATAGTTTTCATGGAGAAAAAGTCAGGCTTCAAGTCTTTTAAGTCAGGCTTTCAGGCTTTAAGTCTTCTTCTTTGGAAGGCCAATGTAGTGTTTAATCACAGAAATAGAACAACTTGCTATTTTAACCTGACACATAGTGATGTAAAAATGTGCATCATGGACACATCTGTTTGAACATCAGAGCTCCCAGCATGCACACAGTCGGCTGATCACCCTCTCTGTCGACGGCCTGCGAGACCTGCTCTTAGAAAGTCTTATAACATGATTGCTCCGGATTTCTACAACCAGCACACATTATACAGTTATATGCTTACACAGTCACCTTACAGCAGGTAAAAAGAGCTCTTTAATGGCCCTCATTTTGTTTCAGTTGAGTCTCTGGGTCACATGCTTTGTTTATTTATTTTTTATTTATTTTTTTTATAATTGTGAGAGTTTCTAAAAAACTTTTTTTTGGCTATGCTGATGTGCATTTTTTTTTATTTTTATTATTATTATTAAATCTTTATTTATAGCAAGTTTTGATATACATTGCTTTTCACAAACAAAAATGCAGATTTTTTTTCAAATGAAATGCAAAATATCATGTGGCCAGTATTTTGAAATGAATTGCATTGAGACCAGGAGTGTATCGTTACACCCCTACTGACAAGATGCCCGCAATTTAAAGGAGACCTGGTATGCAAAATGTATTTCAAGTCATTTTTAGCCATGTGACCTTTTACATAAAGAGTGAAATGGAGTGTTTAGGAGGGTCAATAAAGTGTAATATTATAGTATAATACTATAGTCTAAGGTATAAGGTATAGTCTGAGGAGTATTCCAGCTAAAGCATTAATAAACACACTCTGAGACCTGTGTTCAGTCTAAAAATAAAAAAACGGAGCTAGAAAAATTACTTTGAAAAACAAGATAATTAATCTCATATGTCAAGGTCTAACATTTAAAATCTTGGGAAGCCCTGGGAAATTCACAGTGTACGTATACACACCCACAAGCTAATTGCTGAGTGTGTGTGTGAGAGCAGCCATATTGATCTGAGGTCTTGAACCCCGTCGTTCACACTGATGATGGTCAGCGTTGAAAGAATAAACACAGATACACATTTGGTGTTTGGGAAACCCAGCAGAGTTAAAGTGAAAAGCAGAGTTTTTGTGTGTATTGATCGCAGAAACATACAGCTAAGGCTTAGTCAAAGGAAAACTGAGTTCAGATCTAAGGATTTCCAGACAATATTGCGTCTCTAGATTTCGGTGTTTGTGTCCTAAATGCAGTCGACAAAACCAAGACCGGTTTTCAAATCAAAGTATACAAGTCAAAAGCATTACAAACTTCTTATAACACAAAGAAACATGTTTTCAACATTCACGTCCAGACTGTTTCGAGCTAACAAGGAAAAATATGCGACAGTAGCTCCACTAACCAGTCTTTACAACCGCGCTGAGCAGAAAAGCATCTCAAAACTAACAACACATCGAAACCTGTCGAAAACCTACTATATTCCTCCTATAGTATCTGATCAGATGCAATTCTCGAGTCTAGGGCCCTTTAAACCAGCATCCATCACTATAATCTTGTAAATAATAAATGTTTGTCAGCCCTCGGTGACCAGAGACTGGCCTGGGGTCACAAGCAGACGTCTGTGTCGCCTGTCGATAAGCAGCGACTCTGAATCTGATGCCACAGACTTGCAATTTTAGTAACATTTGACTAGAAATAAACTTGATAATCTTATATTTGGTTTATTGTAAACTTATTTCAGGAATTTCTACATAGCACTGCTTAGATTCAAGAATGTTTCACTAGCTGAGGTCCTCTAAACTGGATAGTTTAAAGAACAAGATCAGGTGACCAGGGCAATTTTTTATTCATGAGTACAAATTGTTATTATGTATTTTATTGTAAACCTTTCTAACATGTTTCTATGCCTTAAATGGTATTTATCAAGTTGGTACTGTATGTACATATACAGTTTTTCCGCACAGTTGACTATGTGTGTGCACTTATCGACCCTCTAGGGGTAGAGAAATGTAATAGCAGGTAATGTTACTATTCAGAGCTTCTAGCTGTATTAACATTCCAAAGAGAAATCAGAGACCAAGTTGACATTTTTTTTAATAATACCGCGTTCTATCCTTCATTCGCATCACTCCCACCGCAACACTGCGAAAAACATCATCTTAGCTAGTAAAATATTTTTGCATCTGAGCCAAGCTATCTATATATATATATATATATATATATATATATACATATATTTAAATAAGATTACAAGAAACCAAATATAAGATTATTAAGATTATTTTTAGTCAAATATTACTTACATTGCAAGCAAAAAAATTCTTGTCAAGAAAAAAACTAGCAGAATCATACGCCACTAGAACAAGATGTTTTTCACCTGCAATTTTAGTAACATTTGACCTGTAATAAGCATAATAATCTTATAATTGGCTTGTTGTAATCTTATTTTTTTTAATTATAGACTGGTTTATCTAGATTCAAGAACATTTCACTTGCTAAGATGCTAAGATGCTAACATTTTCTGCAATGAAAACATTACATTTCTAAAACCAGCAGCAGAAAAAATTAGACCTTCTAAATGTATTGGAGATATAATAATAATAATAATAATAATAATAATAATAATAATGCACAAACATGCTTAATGTATATATTTTAGATAAAACTGCTAAATACAAGTAGTCCCCAACTTACGAACAAGTTCCTTTTTAGGAGCATGTTTGTAAGACTGTTTTGTTCTTAAGTCTGACAAAGTGAGTCTTATACGCCTTTAACATGAATATACAATGTAAAGCATATCAATCCACTTGACTTAATCTGTCCCCTTTCCCCACACTGCCATCATGTGGCCAAAAACCATAATCGCACCTAAAGGAATGAATCTCACACGTGAAACGTAACAGTGTTGTCTCTGCGCCTTTAATTCACGTGGGGGAATCCCGGATGCCAATTTGTCTCAGAGCTGTTTTCCACTGTACTGGACTGTGAAATCTGTTTTGTTGTATATAATTGTAAATATTACAATCATATACAATGTGAGCAATTTGAGGGCGGTTCTTTATGCAAATGAATGTGCCTTTGCAATTTAGAATGTGTGGGTTTGATCTATAGCGACTACATACTGCTTTGCATACACAGGTGTGATAAATACTACTTTACCTGCTTGTATGAGGGGCTCTTATGCACAAATGTACTTTATTCCAGTCTTATACATGCTTCTAGGTGTCAGGTTATTAGATCGTGACAGTTTTTAACATTAAAAGGGGCACTAGATCAGTAAGAGACTCTTACCTTGGCGATCTGCACACACCAGTTGAGCAGCAGCTGGGAGCCGATGTTGTCCTTGTGCTCGTGTACGTAGTCCAGCAGGCAGCCGTGGGGCATTAACTGGGTGACCAGCTGGATCGTGGGACTCAAACACACCCCGAGCAGACGCACCAGGTGAGGGTGCTCCATGCTGGCCATGATCAGAGCCTCCTGGCATAAAAGAGAGAGAGAGAAGAAAAGAAAAGAAAAGAAAAGAAAAGAAAAGAAGGATGATTTACACACATAGAACACATCGGTGTTATAAACCGCTCGCTGATGGCGTGACATCGCTTGGCACATTTACATGGAAATGATGAAGTTGTCCTGAAGATAATACAGTATAATAAACTACAACACTTTGTGAAAGAGAGAAAGAAAAAAAAAGGCAATCCCATTTTCACTGTTTCACATTCACACTGCATGAGATGGAGGGAATAAAAAGACAGACAGACGAGTGCGTACAGGGCAGGAGGAATTTAGTTCGGTTTTATTTGGTTTAATCCAAGAATCTCTCATTTAAATACGTATGAATTAAAGAATATGATTTTTTTTTTTAAGTAGAACAACTGCACACATCTGGCAGGAAACAATCTCAGTAGAATAATCATTGCTCTGTTTTATGTTACTCATATATAATGTCTTCTAATATCTTAAGCAAAATACTGTAGGAAGGACAATAAATAAATAAATATAAATAATTATTAATAAATAAATAAATAAATAGGTCCTTGTTTTATGTTTTATACAGTGATGTGTCTGATATAATGCTACAAAAAGCATGTCTAGAATGTACTGATATCGAGTTAAACTCTAGTTTAGTTTAGTTTATTTTCATCAAATTTGTAGTCGCCTTTAACGTTCTCAGATAACTACAGCCACAAGTCACAAGACACACAACACAAGAAAAGACTGAACATTCAGAGATACTAATGTGTGTTGTGTGTGTGTAGGTGTGTTTGTGTATTAGTCTCTTCACGGTGAACCTGAGCGTGCAACTGCTTTTTGATTGCGGTTTAAGCAGAGGAGCTGTGAGAGCTCTCCATTTCACACACAGACACACAGAATAACCGAGAGACACAGAGAGAGAGAGAGAGAGAGAGAGAGAGAGAGAGACAGTGAGAGAGATGGAAAGTGTGGTAGAGAGGGTAAAACAAAAAGAGGAAAAAAGGATAAAGTGATAGAGACAGACACACAAAAAGAAAGAGAAAGAGACAGAAAAACATTCGGACAGCAAAGAGATGAGATAATGAGCAAAATGAGGATATTTTACATTAGAATGAAAAATAGAAAGAAAGAAAATGAGATTTTGCGAAAGAGACTGTATGGTGTGAAAGATGAATCGATTTAGAGACTAGAAGAAAAAGGGATTTTTTTTTTTTTACGATACAGTAAGATAAAGCCATTTAGAGACTAAAAGAAATAGGTGAAAGAAAGAAAGAAAAAAAGAAAGAAAGAAAAGAAGAAGATTTTTAAAGGATATTAAAAGAGACAGAATAAGAAAGAGAGAAGGAGAGAGAGAGAGAAAATGGGGGAATAATAAACAAAAAATACAAAACTTAATACTGAACACGAAAGAAAGAGAGAAAGAAAGAGAGAAAGAAAGACAGAAAGAAAGAGATTTTTAGACATAGACAGATAGACAGACAGAGAGAGAGAGAGAGAGAGAGAGAGAGAGAGAGGAGATGGAAGGCGATGGAGAACAGGGAAAAGTCAAGCAGAAGACAGACATCCAGTTATAAAATAAAGATGGTGAAGTAAGAGTTGGTTGATGGATGAAGGACGCTCGCAGTAATCTGGAGTCAATCTGTTTCTCTTAAATGTCCAGGAGCCGTGGAGTGGATATAAAGTGCACTCTGTGGGCCTTAAACACCAAGTTCTGCCCCGGGAACAGTAACGCCGTCTGGGACTCGGCCTCGGTGTGTGTGTGTGTGTGTGTGTGTGTGTGTGTGTGGGACGGAAACAAAACATAACATCGAAATATCACTAACATGAAAAGCATTACATCGAGTAAACAAATGAGAATGAATTGAAACATTAAAGTTCATCACATAGACACACAATCTCTCTCTCACACACTCACACACCGAAAATGGGCCTCCTGGCAACGTTTCACAGAGTTGCATCATGTTTAAAGCTTTGAATGCTTATTAAGGGATTTAGACTTTCTCTTCCTGAACAGTGCAGGAGTGTAAAGCCGGCTGAATATCACTCACGTCCATGAACTCCACGTTGGCTTTGGGTCCCGTGGCCTCGTTCAGGATCTTAATTGCCACCGGGATCTTCACAGTCTCACCCTCAGGCACCCAGATCCCCTGAGGAGAACGAGAACATTCAGACAGTCCTGTAGATCTGAGATCAGATCAGAAAGATGCAATAAGGGTTAGAAAGATTAGATTTCTAAAAGTTAAATTTGCTTGGGATTATTTGCAGCACCTATTATAAAAGTTATGGCACTAAGTCTAAAGTTACATCATGCCGAGGCTCTGATTTCGTTTTTCCAACGTCAGGCAAGTCCATCATTAATTTAGACTTGTTTATTGTTCTGGTCTTCCCCCTGTTTTCTTTGTATCACCTCCTGACCCAGGCTGGGCCAAGTACCAAATACACAACAGGTAATCTGAGAAGGGGTTTCCCCAAATCTAAAGGATTCAGATCATGGAGGAAAAAATAATAATAAATAAGACACTAATCCCCACCCACAGACATTGTCCACACCAGTTTGTCCTTCTGAATGAAAAGCACTCAGTACACTTATTTTAAAAACAAAACAAAATGGTTCTACGAGTCTTATTTAAGGCCCAACTACATTTACTCTTAGGGGGAAAAACTTGCTTTACGTGGAACCATTTTATGATGGGAAAACATACACTGTTCAATGGTTCTGCACACAATCATTAAATGTGACAATGTAACATAGAAACGTTGTGGGGTCCCTTTATGAGACAACTTGGTGGAACATCTTTATAAACATAGGAACCTTTAACCATCCAACCCAAAAGAAACCTAGAACTATTTCATTCAGTGCCTTTTATAGAGTTATAGAATTATAGTCCACTTTCTTATTTTGGTATATTCTAATGTTTTACATGTTAATATATTTGATTGATAATTTTTTTATTGCCTTCTTTATTGATTAAGGTTGGCGGGTTGGTTGGGTTTTTGGTTGGGTTCTTTGTTGGTTCGTTGATTGATTGATTGATTGGTCAGTTTGTTTGTTGACTGAATGATTGATTGATTGATTGATTGATTAATTATTTGACTGATTGATTGGTTTGTTGACTAAATGATTGATTGATTGATTGATTGATTGATCAGTTTGTTTGTTGACTGAATGATTGATTGGTTGATTGATTAATTAATTTACTGATTGATTGGTTTCTTGACTGAATGATTGATTGATTGATTGGTTTGTTGACTGAATGAGTGATTGATTGATTGATTGATTGGTTTGTTGACTGAATGAGTGATTGGTTGATTGATTGATTGATTGATTGATTGGTTTGTTGACTGAATAAGTGATTGGTTGAGGCTCTGAGCTACTGATCAAAAGGTCAATAATTCAAGCCCCAGTTTCACCAAGCTGCCACTGTTGGGCCCTTGTTCAAGGCACTTAACCTGGGATTCCATCTTTCTACCTGGGATATGCGAAGAAAGAATGTTGCATTGCAATAAAGTATATGTGACCAACAAAGGCTTAATTTAACTGGTTGTTTGATTTATTTGTCATTTGTTTGCCTGATTGGTTTATTGATTCAATGATTAATTGATTGGTTGTTGATGACAGTTTACAAAGGGTGCCTAAACACTACATTTTTATTATTCTCTTTTTCTAATAATAAAATGTGTAACATGTTTAGTGTACAGGAATGTTAAAGACAAAAGTTGTACAATATACAATACGCTGAAGTTAACAATTTTCAACCGCGTTTTTAAGTCAGACTTAGTTATTCAAAGCTGTACTCTCGTAGTGGCTCTATCAGATTATCTTCTTGTTTTGGTTTTGGAAAAATCTGTTCCAAAACTAATCCATCATACGAGTCAGTAATACTCACCTTGTAGACGGTGCCGAAGGCTCCTGCACCAAGAATCTTTACCCTTTTCAGCTCCGTCTCCTTCAGTATCCTGAGCTGGGCCTGATTAGGTGCCGCACCGCTCGGGGTCAGAGGCTCCACCAGCTGAAACACAACCACCAAAAAAAAAAATAATCTCAATTCAACATGTTCTCAGTGTCTGTTCCCCAAACCTACACTTCCTATCTGGATATAGTCCATTACTAAAAAGATCATTGCACTAATGTTTCTGTGGAACAAGATGAGACTCTGTGACATTGTGAATCAGAAGACGAAGCACTATCTAGAGAGAGAGAAAAAAAAAGTTAAATTAACTGTGGGGTGCAGAGATTACACATTCAAGTAATTAATTAGGTCTTTCTTCAGCATGGTGCGATGAGAATTAAAATGGGAAGAATGACAAAAGCCTGAGGGGATCAAAGAGCAGCTGAAATATGAGAATGAGACAGAGATAAGGGTGGAGCAGAATAAGAAGTTTCAGGAACAACAGGAGTCAAATATGGAGTAAAGGGGAAAAAAAAAAGAAGAAGATAAAGATAAAGCCGAGCTGATAATATTGCCGCGAGAGAGAAGGAATTGGGATGGAAATGGAAAAAAAAAAAATTAGAAAGGATGACGAAGTTCAAGTAAAGAGAGTTAAAAAAGAATAGAGGAGAAAAGAAAATGACGGTGAGAAGACGGTTTCTCGGCCCTCAGCACGTCCCTGGACTCATCACCGACATCTGATTAAAGCAGAATAGCAGTTCTTGAATTAATCAGAGTTCAGAACCGAAAGTCTTAAGATAAAAAAGGTGAACATGGAGGGAAAATAAAAGAGTGGACGAAATAGCCGGTGCTGAAATAGTTAAACGTGAAAGATGCTCAATGCTGTTTATTTCCTTTGGCTTATTACCTCCCTCTATTTCTCTCTCTCTTTTCTCCTTCATTCTATCTCTTCCTCTAAATGGAATCTAAATCAGCTTCATCTCTCCCTTCTTTTCTTCCTTCCAACTTTTTTCATTCTTCCCTAAATTCATTCTTTTTTTCACCCTTTCACCCCTGCTCTCTCTCTCTCACTCTCTCTTTCTTTCTTTCTTTCTGTCTCACCTTCCCTTCCACCCTTTCATTCTTTATTCCTGTCTTCATTTTTTCGTTCCTTCTTTCCTTACTACACCCCTCCCTACCCAGTTTCTTTCCCATTTCCATACTCTCTCTCTCTCTCTCTCTCTCTCTCTCTATTCCTTCTCTCCTTTCTTCCCTTTGTGAGAGGAATGTTGTTCATTGTTCATAACGCATGACTACACGGAGCTGTCCACTAAAGCCGGTGCTGAAATAGTTAAACCTGAAAGATGCTGCAACACAACGCAGTGCTTTTCATCTTCGTTATGATTTTTTTTTTTTTCTTGATACAAAGCTGCTATAAATTCATGAGAAACGCTCTGCATTCACTCAATCCAAAAATCCTGACCTGTCAGCCAAGCCGTCCTTTTACACACTAAATATTTCTAGATGCTCAGTAAACTCACATCATTAGACAGATACGCGGTCGCGTTTATCGTGCGCGTGTTGGCGGCGCGTTGCAGCTCGCTCCCGTTTCTCTGAATTTATTTGCCTTTATTTTATTTTTCCGCATAAAGAGCAGTGAACATGTTCACACAGCTTGAGGCAACACAGCTGCAGGAGCAACGTGGGGTCAATGCCCACAGGTGTTAAACACACACACACACACACACACACACACACACACACACACACACACACACACTGACTCGTGACCCATCCTCCTACGTACACACACTTCTCCAAGTGTATGTTATTAAACTGGAATTAAAGAAAGTGGGAAAAGAAGCGTAAACAAGTACACACACACACACACACACACACACACACACACACATTTGAGTAGAGGTCAAGGGGTCAACAAGCAGCAGATGAACAGTACAGGTCGTTTTACTCCAGCACTGCATTAACATCTTCAACACTGGACATCTGTATGTGTGTGTGTGTGTGTGTGTGTGTGTGTGTGTGTGTGTGTGTGTGTGGTGATAACAGTCTCTATGATGTCCGTAATGCATTTTTACCAAACATCTTAAGACTTGCTCGACACTGAAGGGCTTGAGAGATTCCCAGAACAAGGAAGACACACTTCCTTTATTTAAAAAAAAAGCCTTTCTTTCTTTCTTTCTTTCTTTCTTTCTTTCTTGAGGACAAACACAACCACATGAGATCTGTACTTCTTTCTTGCTCTTTCTATGTTAGCTATGGTTCTTCCTTTTCCTTTTCCACTTCCTGAACATGTACAGCTAAAACAGAGCTCCTCTTCCATCTTACTCAGTCTAATTCTTGTTTGTGTTTCCTTCCTTCTTTGTACCCATCTTCATCCCTTTCTCGCTACTTCTATTCTTCCTTTCTTTCCAAATTTTTACTTCTTCCCTAAATTATTTCTTTTAGATTTGGTTTTAGTTTTTTTTCCCCCCTTTGTTCTATTCCTCCTATTGTTGTTTTTCTTTCTCCTTTACTCTCTATCTTTCTCTAATTGTAATATAAATGCTTATTTTCACTCCCCTCCCTCCTTCAATCCTTCCTGTCTTTCTAATCCCGTCCCCGACTTTCTTCCTTCATACTTTCTTTGTCCCTTTCAACTTTCCTTCTCCTTTTAGTTCTTCCTTCCGTCCTTCTTATTTCATCCCTTAATTCTTACTTTTCTTCACTTTTTTAGTACGTTTTGGATGTTTTTTTTGTTCATTACCTCTCCTTCTCTTTCTCATTTACTCTCTTCCATGTTTTAAAAGGAATCTAAATCTGTATTTTCATGCCCACATGTCCTTTTTTTAATTCCCCTGTCTTTTCTCGTCCCTTACCTGCCTTCCTCCCTTCCTACTTTCTGTCTCCCTTCTATCTTTCCTTCTCAATTCTTTTCTTCCCTAAATTCTTTTCTCTCTCTCCTTTCCTCCAACCTTTTTTTTTTTCAATCCCTTCTTCATATTTTTCTTTTTGATCCTTATTTCCTTTTTCATTCCTTCTTTCTAGTCCTCTCTTTCCCCTTCCTTCTTTCCTTCCTACATTACTCCCTTCCTAGGTTCGCTCCCCCTTTCTTACACCCTCCCTCCATCACTTCCTTCCTTTTCTTTCTTATATATGTTGTTCATTGTTCACAAAGCATTTCCAATGAACTTCTGGAAACTTCTAAGTCACAAAAGAACTCTGCTGTAGACCTACACCGCTCCTGTATCAGTTCTTTCCATGTCTATTGTTTTTAATCTCTTTCACTTAGGGCGAGCAACTTAAGGTAAGAACTCAAAAGCAGTGCGTTGTTGGACATGGGATTTGATCTCACAACCTTCCGGTCAGCAGCACAAAGCCCTACCCACTGAGCCGGCTCTATCTGGTTATCGGAGCACTGAGACGCCTTTACACACAGCGGTACTGCGAACGGCTTTTCCTGACGTGTCCTGTGTTTAAATAATGGTTTGGCTAATAACATAACGTCCTAGCATGCACTTCATCTTCTGCTGGAAACTTGGAAGTAAACGAGTGCGGTGTTGAGCTCTCAGTGCCGTGCTGTCTATCACTAATCAGAAGACAGATGGTACCGTCAGTGACCGCGCTGGCTGTTGCACAAGCTGGAACATGTTGCATTGAATTACTTTTTTTCGGTGGTGCTGCAAACAGACTTTCTAGCACAAGGATGGGAGGGAAAAAAAAAAAAGAAAATATAATCAACAACCCGTATGAGTGTGATGTCAGGGGTGTACATACTTTTTACACATGACCATGAGAGGTCGTGTGATACACTGATTTTTAACGTGTATAAAACCCCTGTACATGCGATACGACTCCTCGAACACGCGTCCTCGAGGGACGATAAAACCATAAAGTCCACAGTAAATACCGCTTTCATTTATTACTAATGATATTTACAACAATGCTTTCACTTTCATCTTCCTCCTTTTGACGCATTCCTTATCATCCCATCTCTTCCTTCCTCCCTCCTTATTCTTAATTATACGTCATCTTTTTCACACTATTCATTAATATTAATAATATTCCTTCGTTTCCGTTCTTAAATCATTATTTCCGTGCCGTCCTTCTACCCTTTTGTCCTTCCTGTTCCTTCCTTCCTTCTGTTTTTTGATGCATTCCTTCCTCTATCTCTTCCTCATCCGCTCCTTGGTTCTTCTACCCATCCCTCGTTCCTCCATCCATAAAAATCCTTTCTTATTCTCCATCTTTTTTACACTATTCATTATTATTAAATGTATTCCCTTCTTTCCTCGTTTAAATACACCTCCATTTCCCTGCCGTCCTCACCTCTTCCTATGTCCTTCCTTCCTTCTTCTTTTTCACCCTTACTCTTCTCTACATTCTTTCCTTTCAGTTTTCTCTCCATTGTTTTTTTCCTTCCTTTCTTCTCAATCCCTTCCTTCACTCATTCCTTCCTTCCTATTCATCACTGTTCTCTCTTTACCTCTGTTATCTCTTCATTCTCTCTCAATGTCCGCATCTGTCTCTTCTATCCATCCAATGTTTTCTTCCTTAAATCTAAAAATCTAAAAAAAAAAAAACATTAAATCTTAAATCCTCCATCCTTGTCCTTACATATTCTCCATCTTTTTGACACAATTAATGATTGTTTCCTTGCTTAAATCTTTATTTCCTTCATATTTCCTTTCATTTCCTTTTTCTTTCCATCATTATTTCCTTGCTTTATTCCATATCAATTTCCCTCTTTTCAGTTGCCCTTCCTTCCTTCCTTCCCCTTGTCCTCTCCTATTCTCTATCTCTTTTTTCTCTCTTAATTTCTCCTTCTCTTTCTTATTTCCATCCATTGTTTTCTTCCATAAATCCATCTTTCCTTACTGTCTGACTCATTTATTTTATTCCACTCTACAGTTGTTCCTTTAAATATTCTTCCATCCTTCTACCTTTTCTTCATTTCATAAGCATTTCCTTCCTTTCATCCATCCTTATATCTATCTGATACAACTTTCTCCCATCCTAGTTTCTTTTCTTCTACATTCCTTTATTTCAACCCTCCTGCTATTTTTTTTCCTTCCTCCCCTCCTAAACATGCAGAAATTTCCTCCCTATCTGTACTTCAAATAGGCAAAAGCGACCCATGTCTTTATAAGGATATAAAAAGACTTGAGTGGACTTTAAGGTTTTTTACGTGTGTCCCCGAACTCCTTTCTCACTTTGTATGTCCTTTCATTCCGTCTCTCTGTTTCTCTCATAGCCCGAGGGTGATGAAGAACTTCCTTGGCATGTCAGAACCCAGCAGTCACAAAATGAATGAGATGAGATAAACAGTGAAAAGGAAGACAGATAGGCCTGAGGGTCTTCTTTAGTTCCTTCAGCTGGAGGAACCCGAGCCCTTTCTGTGCTCTCTGATCTCATGCAGAGTCGTTTTTAATGAATCCTTTGCTGATGTAATTAGCAGGAGAATTGGGAGCTGAACAGGACGTTATTAAGGGATTTACAATAGAATTGCCAAGGAGAAAGGGGAGAAGAGAAAAACACAGAAATCTGTGGAAGTCTGCTTTGGTAAATAAAAACCCTGCAAAAACACGTCACTGTTGTAAAATCCTATCTCACAGTTATGAGTTAAAATCATGAATTCAATATAATGTCATTTTAAGGAAGAATAAATGATAAATATGAGATGAAATGTAATAATAAACAATGTGAGACACTAAAACAAGTCATTGATTTTTTTTTTTTTACATACTACTGTATATGATACTACGTAATGAGATACAGGGTTCATAACTTTTAAAACTACAAAAAAGTCATAATTATGAGATGATTATGAGACAAGTCATAATTTTAAGATGCTAAAACATACATTTTATATACTGATAGTTTTTTTTGTTAGAGCATGTGCACATAACAGACCTGCTTTTTATAACCCAAATTTATTACTTGTAATCACAAAACCATGGATTCATAGTTCACTCATATTACATATTTATAACTTTTATACAAAACAATGATTTACCAAAAAATTACAACTTTGAATTTGGACTCTTGGGTACCTTGTAAATAAGTTGGTATTTTACAACTGGTTTAATATCTCATAATTACCTAATTACCTCATATTTTACTTATTATCTTGAAATTATGAGATCAAGCTTATGACTTGCTATTTCAGTTATTACTTTATATCTCAAAATTCAATTATATTTTATTTATATAGTGCTTTTAACAATTGTCATTGTTGCAAGGCAGCTTTACACAGTCAAAAGAAATTTATGGAAGTTTGTATGAAATGTGAATGTGTATGAATCAAAAGGATCACATAGTCCCTGAAACACAATGAAAACCCCATAAAAACAATGCATGTGTCTCTCAAAATTATGACTGGGTATCTAATAAATGCTCCTTGAACTTGAATTATGATTATGCTTTTTAAAACTCTAACGTATCTCAGAATTGTTGCATGGTATTTACTTAGTAAGATACTTACTATCTTAGAATTATGTGATCTCAAAATATTGACTTGGAATGCAATCATGACTCACTTAGAATCTCAAAGTTATCACAAAGTATCTCAAACTTAACTTTATAAATAAGATAATTCTCATTATCTGATCCAAACAACTATGACTTTGGGTTTCACAATTTTGCCTCAAAATTATGATGAGGTGTCCAATTAACTTTAACTAAATATTATTAAATATTCAATAACTTTGCATCTTAAACCTATACTTTAGTTATATTTAGCTACCTAATTATGGCACGGCACTTGCAAACATATGTGATAGTATCTCAAAATATCGATGACCTATAAGAATTATAACTGCAATTACAATCTACAATTGTGAATTATTAACTAAAATATGACTTTGAAGAATTTAAAAACTATACAGTAGATCATTATCGCATAATTATGGTATGATTCTTAGAGGTTTTTTTAAAATATATAACTTAAAACTTAATTTTAAGTAACTTAAAATATTGACTTGAAACGAATACTTATTGCAAAGTATCTCAAAATGGAATTTATAAGAATGACATTATCTCAAAATTATGATTTTGTATTTTTATGGGTATTTCATAATTTATAGCATCGTACAATTATGACTAATTATATCAGAATTGTGACTTGTTATGGTATTATTGAGAATTATTAACCTAAAATTATAACCTTGTGTATTAAAACTCTTATCTCATAGTTATAATATGATACTTAGTTTTTTAAAATTATGAGACAATATCTAAAAAAGATTGACCTGGTATCTCATAATTATTGCAAACTATCTAAAAATGTACTTCATAATTATAACATTTAATGAAATTATGATTTGGTACCTAAAAATTATGACTTTTTTTTTTCTTTTTTCTTTTCAAAACTCTAAATTTACATAGTAAGAATTAAGACTAAATATAATTTAGTATCTCAGAATTTTGACTTGATATACTTATTATTACTTAGCATTGAACAATTTAGACATAACTATAACACATAATCTCATAACTATCACTTTGTATCTGGATTATTACACTCTCTCATAATTATTAGAAAACACACACTGCATTATTTTTTTTTTTAGTTGCGTAAATGGGATTTTGTCTAAAAATCTTACCTCCGTCTCCAAGAAGCGCCTGAGTGCTCTTTTCTTTTTGATGCTTTTCCTTCGCACCGATACGGCCACGCCCAGCGCCACAATCACCACCACGAACAAGCCGCCGATCACGCCTGCTGCAATCAGAGGAGTCCTGGCAGACGGGGAGAAGTGGGAAATTAAGGTTTATACAGCCAAGACTAGACGAAACACAAAGCAGAATAGCTTCAATTTATGAATCATGTCACAACGCTGACATTTCTTGATGTCGACACTGACATTTCAAGAGTAATTATGTTAAAACGTTACTATGCTGTGAATAAATATCTCACCAATGTACCAATGTACGTTCAGCCATAGCATTAAAACCATTAATATAAGAACCACCTGGGGTTTGGGTTCCGCTTGTGCCATCTGTGTGTGTCTGGCGACAGGAAGATCCTTTGGGTGCTGTGGGTTTGCAAGGTGAGGCTTCTGTGGATCCGTTAGACTTGTTTGTTTGGTGCATCCAATGAGTGCTTAATCAGATCAAGTCAGCGGCCTTGGACTTCTCCTGGTGCCTTTCTACAGTATCTCGGCCAGCATCGACTTTGACTCTTCTCAGCCGGTTGTGCTGGACCGGCTTTCCAGTGGGATTGGATCGGACTGGCTGGCCTTACTTGGGTGCCCATGATCCAGTTTATTGGTGTGTAATTGGTGACCAATGGTGTTCAGTTCACCTGATAGTGATGCTATTTCCAACCAAATGGAAATGATAATGGCGGCACTGTGGCTTAGTGGTTAGCATTGTCGCCCTGCACCTCCAGCGTCCGGGTTCAATTCCCATGCAGGTTTGAATCCCGCCTCCATGTGCATATGGAGTTTGAATGTTCTGGAGTTTGAATGTTCTGGGTTTCCTCCCAGATTAGGCTTTAGGAATTGGCGTTTCCAAATTGCCTGTAGTTTGCGAATAAGTCTCCTGGATAGGTTCCCGCCCCTCCTCCACCCCCCCCCCAACCCTGAATACAGGACAAAGTGTTATAGACGATGAGTGAGTGGAAATGATAATGTCCTACACATTGCCGTCTTGTTCTTCTGTCATGTAGACACGTCTCCACTGCAAACGATTTCTTATGAAGGAGCCGGTAATGTGTAAAGAACGATACCTGACAAAGCAACACTTCAAGTGACTTATTTATAGTGATTATGAATCATTTATGTACCAGGACTACAATTTTGAGTTGATTGTTTTTCTTTCGTACTCATTGTTCTTTGAGTAATTAAACCATCGTGTGGTGCAATTAACCTCCAACCTTACGATCATTCTGATCGAAAAAAAAAAAAAAAAAGACAAGTTAAGTTTCGGTAAACTTGGTGTGATAAATAAGGACCATGTGAAAAAAGAGAGCGTGAAAGTGTGTGAGATGTAGTTTATGGGTTGTAGTTGTGTGTGTGTGTGTGTGTGTGTGTCTGCATAAAAGAGAGACACTTCCTATTCACACACTGCTGGATCATCTACTGCAGAGATGAGATCTGTCTGGTTAATTGACTATCGATCGGATCGTGAAGCTCCCATCCGTCACACGCCCACCCACAGCGACGACACACATCGGTATTTATGATCACTTCACACGTGGGCGCATAGCGCTCACTATGTTACGTTTACTTTAGCAACGTTTTGTATTCGAATAAAGAAACGTAACGAAGAGGACTTTTCCTTCTCAAATCCCGATTCGGACTGAACTGGGAATTTCTCCCATTAGAGAACGTCTTCATATTCAGGAAATGAAATTCTTGACAGTTCTTGATCGCTTGACTCTGTAACATGTCTAAGTAGAGGCTACGCATTATATACTAATGGGAGCAATGTGATGACAATTGTGATTTAGCCGTGGATTTAGTGTGTGTGTGTGTGTGTGTGTGTGTGTGTGTGTAATATCCCAGTCTTGAACTGGAAATCCATTTGTGCACAGTAGTTAGTGCTGCTTTGTTCCCTTTGCCCCATGAGAACAAAAGAAAATGCTATCAATTTATCAAGAGTACACACACACACACACACACTCACACACAGACACACACACACACACCACACACAGCAAGCCATTAATCACGCAATGATGGTCGAGTCAGTGTACAACTTTCCCTCTCCGTCTCTCTCATTATGTCAGTAGACTCTAGAAAATACAGGTACAGAAACACCTTCAGCACTCGTCCTCTGAGAGAGAGAGAGAGAGAGAGAGAGATAGTGTGTGTGTGTGTGTGTGTGTGTGTGCGTGTGTGTGTACTAACGTTGCAGAAAAAAACAGCTTAGTATGTTATTACCTATCAATCATGCCGATGCAGTCCTGAAGCCTGGGCCCGGTGCATCTGAAACACAGAACAGAGAAGATAAACCAATGCATAGACAATAGAGGAGCAAATGTAAATGAGTGCTGTGATTATGTTTACACTGTCTCTCCATCCATCCATCCATCAATCTGTCCACCCACTCATCCAGCCACCCCTCCATCTATTTATCAATCCATCCATCCATGCACTTAACCATCCATCCTTCCATCAATCCACATTGTCATCCAGCCACTCATCCATGAATCCACCCATACATCCATCCACTTAACCACCCATTCATCCATCCTTTCATCCATTAATCCGCCCAATCACCCATTCATCCATCAATTATTCATGCACCCACTCATCCACCCACCCATCGATCCATCCATCCATCCATCCACTCACCCAATCCCATCCATTAATCAACTCTATTCATCTACTCACTCATGCAGTCTTTCATCCATCCATCCATCTATCCACTTAACCAGCCACTCATCCATCCATTCATCCATCCACCCGATTGTCCACCTACTCATCCAGTCATCCCTTCATCCATCCATCAATCCACCCACTCAACCATCCACACGTCCTACAATTGTTCATGCACCCACTCGTCCATCTACCCACTCATTTAGCCATCCACCCATCCATCTATGTATCCATCTAATCAACCACCCACTCACTGCTATCAACCACCCACTCATTCATCCATCCATCCATCTATCCACCCACTCATTCATCTACCATCCATTTGCCCATCCAATCAACTACCCACTCATCCAGCCTTCTATCCATACATCAATCCACACTCATATCCATCATGTGCCTCCATCTGCCCATCTATCCATCTATCTACCTATACACCCATCCACCCATCAATCCTTCTATGCAATGAGCAACCATTAAATCCATTCACTAATCTATTCATTACCAATCCATCCATTCATCCATTTATCCATCCCTTCACCCCACCATCTATCCATTCATCAACTTATTAATTAAATGATTCCATCAATCTATTCAGCCATCTATCAGCCCGTTCACCCATATATCAATCCATCTACCCATCCAGTCATCCATCCATCATCCATCTATCCATCTATCCATCCCCTATCCGTCCTTTACAGTCTTCTTCTCACTTGTCCCCAAGCCAAATGAGGCAGTGTGTTGTGTGTGTGATTACAGCCACACACTCCGGTGTTCTGGTGAAGAACAAATTTCAGCTCTTTTGATGCTGCATTAAGCTTCGTTCCTTTAATCAGTCTTCATCTTTCTCTCACACATCAGCCCTCCACCTCTCGCCAGATCAAAGGCCTC
>JAQMYJ010000036.1:31394765-31397265 GCA_030014305.1 Clarias laeviceps | reverse complement strand
GGTCTCAGTGCAACTCGCTCAGTGTGAGAGTCGCTCCACTTAAGTGTAAGTGTGTAAGGCTTCGATATTCACACTGCAGTCACACCGAACAGAGCGATGGGACTTGGCTGAAAAGCTCCTCTAAGGCTTGTTCAGCCAGAAGATACCATCAATCTCCTCTTTAATGCAGCTGTTGCTCAGGTCACCTGCTCAACCTCTCCGCGGCTCTCCCACATAAACCTCCAGAAACCCGACCATCTATCTCCAGCAGCTTTAATTGCTTCTGCAGGTGGCCGGGTTCAAAACAAATGACACTCTATAAAGCCTCGCATCCGTGTGTGTGTGTGTGTGTGTGTGTGTGTGTATGTGTGAAAAAAACATTGAGGACTCTCTCTCAATCAGACACACATTTGTGTCCGTTCATATTTGTTTGTTTTTTTGTTTGTTTGTTTGATTGACTGATCGATTTTTTTTTTGTTGCTACGTTTATAAGCCATGAAAAACGGTTTAGCATCAGCTTTAGAATTACACAAAAATCCTTAATTATTGAATTAAAAGTTTCCAGCATTAATAAAAATGTATTTACTTCATAAGGATGTTTCTACATGCTGAGCATTTTTTTATGTCAGGCTTATTTATTTATTAAAAAAAATTTTTTTCAAGTGTTCATGAAATTGGACATAAAATTGGATTGGTGGAACTGGAGAAGTAGGAAGTAAATAAACATCAAACATACAAATATCAAAAAGTTTGATTTTCTTTTTTTGAACGTGTGTATGGCTCGCGGCAATGTGTGAAATGTCGTTATTAATTTACGCAAAAATATATGCAAAGAGTGTACAGTATAAAATCACAGGACGTCCACATGTCAAACTGTCCTGTATGAATTTTTGCAGAATCTCTTACTGTTCGCTTACGTCTCCTTCTTTTCAACTTTAGCTGTTTTTAGCTGCCTTAAATATTATAATATATATATTTAATATTATAAGCTCTGGTAAGAAATTAAATACGGTTTCGGGAAACGTTTGTGAAAATGCCACAAATTGAATCGAGTATCACGTCATCGTTTAAACATTCAGCCGTTAAAATGATCATCACTTTATTAAGATTCTTTGAGCTTTTTTTTTTTTTTTTTAGATGTTTTACTGCTTGACATATCTAAAAAAAAAAAAAAAAGAGAAAAATCTAAACAAAAAAGAATCCTGGACCATTGATGCGGCGCCTTCTGCTACACAGCGGTCCGTATTGATTTCCTCTCACAACAGACAGAATTTAGGGGCCGGCGTCTTACACACTCCATAACAACTTACTGTCCTGAAAACTCTGTGATTTATCTTCCCTGAGCGTCGCCACGCGGCTGGATTAGCCAAATCAACGAGAAGCGAAATCAATCCTGCGTCGTACATTTACATTTCATCCTGAGATTCGATTGATCACGGGGCTCTGCCAGTTCTCAAAGAGACTAGACAAGAAGAAACCCAGCTACTGTAGGATTCACGCTCCACTCGAGTGCGTACGTAATGCTTTAAACCACAGAAATAAGTCATCCAACACTTTCTGTTGCATCCTGTATTGATATTGTAAAGATCTACAGTAATATTTACAGCATGCCTGAATCAGTCCTCTACAACCTACGAGGGGCGTTCAAGTCAAACCGGGACTTTTGATTATCCGGAATAAAACAGAACCCAGTTATTTCTCTACATTACACTAATGCACTTATCCCAGCGTTTCGCTAGTGCTTGGACACCATCAATGTGAGAATCGACCATCAACGTCTGAACCGCTGCCCCCACCCCCACCCCGGGAACTCCTGGAAACGTGGAATTGGTCTTGGAGTGAGGTCAGGACTGTACGGGGGATGTGGTAATAACTCCCAGTCGAGTTCCTGTAATGTGCAAGTGGTGTTGGTGAATGATTGTGTGTACAGTTCACACAGACAGGAGCGTCTCTTCCGCAGTTTGGCGACACATCAATTTCCAAGAAACAGGAGTTCCACTCACTAAACGTTCACTGGACAGACTACATCACCGACTCTGCATCACCGGGATCGTCATTCATAGACGTACAACCTTTTTTAAAACGTTTGCACCGTTCAAATGTTTTACTGCGGCTAAGAGTCTCATCAACATACTGTGCTTGAAGTCTTCTGTAGATCTCAATCTTTTGCCCATGAGACAACAAATCCCAGTTTAACATGGACTCCCTTCTGTATAAGGAACATGCTTTAAAAATGTATTTTATTTTTTTTTACTAATTTTTTGGGTTTTTTCCAATTTTCTCCCCAATATTAGTGGTGTCCAATTCCTCCCCGTCACTAGGGGGCTCCCACGTTAAGGCTACTACTACCACTGAGTCGGGAGGGCCGAAGACTATCCCGTGTTTCCTCCGAACAGTGTGACGTCAACCGACCGCATCTTTTCGAACTGCTCGTTCACGCACCGTTAGGGGCGGAGTAACACACTCGGAGGAAAGCGCTATCCGCTCCTTCCGCATGCGCGAGCTCACAGACGCCCCTGAT
>JAQMYJ010000036.1:31347948-31373160 GCA_030014305.1 Clarias laeviceps | reverse complement strand
TAAATTAAGATTAAGTGAGGTTTAATGTCTATTTATTTCATATTTTACTTCATTTACATGTCTTTTCTAAATGTTTTTGTTGTATATGATTTTTTTATATGCAAAAATATGATTATAGTGTTGGAAATGGGTAATATTGGAAATATTTTCAGCTGTCTGAAATGGATTATCTGCATTAACATTATTTCCTATGGGAAAATGCATTCCGCAGATTTCGCCTTAAGAACTCGCCTCCGGGACGGATTGAATTCATATGTTTGTCTAGTCAAGAAATTTTAAAGAAGGTCTTTAAGCTGGCAGCATGATCCAGCATGATGAACTCAGTGAGCCCACATGGTGAGGCGGGGACGCCGGTGGCCTGCAGGGCAGAGTGCGGATCTGGATCTGAAGTTCTGGATCTCTCTGTGCAGCTCCATCGTCAGGCCCTCTGGCTTTCTCACTTCAATCTTAACCACATTAATCATACATACAGAGCGCAGTAGCATCTCTCAAGGAGTTTCAAAACCAAACCCTTTGTCCGCTCCTTCTTTTAGCCCAGTTCGTTATGTACTGTATATAGTGCTGCATAAAACTCCTCACTTTTTAATATGGAATGAAATGATATAATGTAGGTTGCATTAAAGAAATTTTTATTCAAATTGCCTGAAGATATTATGCGAATAAATAAATTGGTTGTTTATGGAACAACCTTAGCAGCGACCTCATTTACCCTGATCATCTGTCATTATCTGCACTGGTTAGGTGGTTTTATTGATTTAAAGGTCACTGTGTGGTTTAACAAATAAAAAAAACATTCCTCTGAAACTACTCGGGTACAGAGACTGGACTGAAAATAACGAGAGACAAAAAGCTCTTCATGAAGCCTGGAGAACTGTTCCTCAAGATTACATTAAAAATGAAAAGTTTGTCTCTTTGGAAGCAAAATCCAAAGAAATTATTAATAATGATCAGACTTTTGCATAGACGTATAAATTATATATACTCCGTATAAAATAATTAAGGGGCTAAATAGTCCCAGTTTGACTTGAACATCCCTTGTTTTTTGTGTGAATATATGACATATATATTTGTCCATCTGGTGTTTTTTAAACTGCCATTTTTAAACACCCTGAGCCGAAGTCACAGAGCAGAAATGACACATTGGCAGAGAGGACATTGTTCTGTCAAGCTTTGTGTTTCAGGAGGTGAGACAGGGGGACACGGATGCCTGCCTGCATACGATCTGTCCCCTGCCGTCGTCACAGGAGAGAGAGAAAGAGAGAGTAGGAGTAGGAGTAGGAGTATTTTTTTCAGCTGCTTTGATGCTTCATGCAGCACAAAAACAAAGTCTACACTTCCTCTGGATGGAAGGGGGATGAAGTGAGAGTAAGCGAAGAGGGAAGAAAGACATCCCTCACTCTTCACCTTCTCTTTTACTCTTTTTTTTGTTCTCTGGAGCTGCAGTCTTCCAGCAGAATGGCAACTGATGATGGAAAAGTGTTCCCTTGAATATTTGTCTCTCTCTGACTTTGTCTCAGCCAGGCAGAAGCAATGTGGCACCCGACCGCAGAGAGTCTCAGTACAGACCGTGTAGCTTCCTTTTCCGTAACAGAGGATCTTTAAGTAGTCCCTAAGTATACGGAGACGTTTATTGAGCCATTTTCAGTGATTTGGGAGAGTCAGAGATAAAGGTGTAAGTTTTCTGAAAGAAGGAAAGTCTTCAAGATAGAAGACTTCAGGTTTGTGTTTTCTCCGCAACATGATAATGAGGACAACCATTTACACTTTCATCGTTAGATCAGGGATGTGAATCCCAAAAGTGGTACAGATATCTGTAGCAGGGAGCCTTGGGAACAAAAGCTGAACATGCTCTCAGTGTGGGAGGGGCATACTCTATGCTCCCGTCAATCATGAGAGCACTAGTTAATCCGTGGTGTCTGTGAGCTCATGTATGCAGAAGAGGGTAGATAGCGCTGACGTCACATGTCTCGAGAGAAAGCATGTGTTAGCCTTCCTCTCAGGTGGGTGTTGGTTGTATGACAGATTAGAGCTGAATGGTGGGTGGGAATTGGTAGGTAACCAAATTTATACACTCACTCACTCACTGTCTATGCCGCATTATCCTGTATACAGGGTTGCGGGGGGCCTGGAGCGTATCCCAGGAGACTTGGAGCACGAGCAGGGTAAACACACATTACGGAAAATTTGGGAACACCAATTAGCCTAAGCATGTTTTTGGACTGTGAGAGGAAACCGGAGTACCCGGAGGAAAACCACCAAGCACTGGGAGAACATGCAAACTCCCTGCAGACAGACCCCAAGGATGGAGTCGAACCCGGACCCTGAAGGTGCAAGGCCACTTATTTACCATTTATACCGTAACATTTATACGCTACCTCTTATACAATACCAGCATAATCTGTTCTACACTTGGCAGGTTTTCTTGAATTGTACTTTTTTTGTATCACAGCTTCCCAAATGAACTTTAACTTAACAATGTTTTTTTTAGGTTCATTAAATTTCTATTCAAATTCAGTTCATGCATTTCAGGCACAGGCAGAGTTCAGATGCAAAATCCAGGGAAGAAAGATCAAATCAAAATCAGACATGATGAACAGGCATGATATCAACTGATTTAACCAAACAGATCCAACAAAGCAGATGGTCAGCATCGTACAAGCATTTACACAACCAAATAGCTCAGTGTGACTCTAGTGCTATGCTAGTCGCGAGAACAGATGGTTCTGCTGAACGCGAGCGAGGTAGAACAGGTCGTTCGGGTCATGTGATTCATCATTCCATTGATGAAATGAGGGTTTGTTTTGTTCGTGGAAAAGTTGTGACAAAGCTAACAGGTTAAAAAAAACGTGATCTCTGACGCATAACAAAAAGTTGTAGCATCTCACCAGTGATCTCTCGGACGGTGCGGAACACGTTGAGTTTCTCTGGGTCCAAAGCTTCAATGTTGTGGTAGACATCACTGGGAAAAAAAGATGAAAAAAAAATATATATATATATATTAGCAGAGAGAGTGTAAATTATTCAACAAATGTCCAGTACGTATTTATGGAACGATGGAATTGAAATCTCAAAGCCTGGTTAAGCGGAGTTCAACTTTTAATGAGCATCCGGGAAAAAAAAAAGCATGTGAAGAGGGCACACATGTGGACTAGATTTACTTGCTATCCAAAATTTATTATGTTTTTATTTGTCACAGAACATCAACATCAGCAATAAAAACAAACAGACAAAATATGAAAATATTAATATATTTTGTTTTACAGAAACCTATTGGAAATAAAATCTAATATATTTTCACCAACACGGGTAAAGTGCTTCTTTTATAAAATATATTGCAAGATTAGGTTTATTGCTATTACTGTATGTGGATGTCTGTATTTCAGAATTGCGTGCACACGGTGACTGTTCCCAATACAAAGGCTGAGGAAAAGAGAGAGAGAAGGAAGAAAAGAGAGAGAGAAGGAAGAAAACCTTGCTCTTGATTTATTGCCGATTTTGAGGCTAGTTTTAGGTATTCTGAGTGGCTTTTGTGATTCAATAAATCTTAAGACTATAGAATAATTTAAGCAAGATAGCGTAAGTCGAGGGGTTATGCTGTTATTTAATGGACGGATGGATGGATGGATGAATGGACAGACAGACAGAATTTACAGCAGTATATAGTCTTTATGTATTTTAAGCTTGCCGGATTACATTTAGCAACCAAACACAACCACCCATCCTTCCATTTACACTACAAGCAATTTGAACATGAGAAATCAGCCTCCTGTGCAAGTCTTTGGACCCTACCTAGGCACACAGACCAAAGTGAGATCTGAACTCCCAACCCTGGAGACTTTCAATAATTGGCAACAGTGCTAGGCACTAAGCCGTTCCTTCTGAATACTACAATATATAGGTAAAATCACTAGATTCAAACATAACTTTAAAACCTTTAACTTTAGCCAACTTGGGTCAGGGGTAGAGTAGTGGTTAAGGCATTGGACTACGGTTTGGAAGGTCCCAGGTTTTAACCACATGCCCACCAAGTCGCCACTGTTGGGCCCTTAAGCAAGGCCCTAAACCCTCAACTGCTCAGATATAAAATATAAGGAGATAAAAGGCATGGATGAGCCTTGGGGGCCCATGATCATGTCACCAGTTTATTTACTGGTATATAATTGATAATCAATGTTATTGAATTCTAGTTAGTGTTGTGGCTGATCCATGTATCCAAGTTTATCTTAAAGACCAAAACAAGCCAGTGGGTATTCCCTATGTTCCTACTGTCTAGACCTCATTTAATCTGTAGAAGGTCAAGAACCCTTAACAGGTATTGAGGATATCTAGGGTGTTAACATTTCTATGACTTCTCTGGGTCCTGGAGACGTCCGCAATAGGTCTCTAGCCTCATATTATCCTGTAGACTTGCTGCAGCTTTGTCTGTGACCTTTCTCTAAGCGGGTGATTATTCTCATCCTGGTGTTCTCTTTATCAGGTATTAGTCTTTAAAATACCGCACATCTGTTTTAACTGAGACCTCAATTCAAATAACGTCTATTGTCAGTTCTAGAATGGTCCATTAACAGATTGATTGAAAAAGGGCCAAGATATCATGCATGAATGATGTAGTGTATATATCTACGTATAAAATGCATGGACTTTATAGATATAACTAGGTCTAACTAATAAACAGACAGCTCAGTGTTTTACACAGTTTAATAAATACATTATGTCAATTTTATTGTAGGTCTTGTAAAATCAGCAACTGACAACTCAAATTCCTTGTAAGTCTGGCCAATAAAACAGATCATACTGACAGAAGGGCACAGGGAGGTAAACTGCTGGAGAGGGAGAGAGAGATGAAAAGTAAAGTGTATCTGAGAGACTGAGGTTGTCCTGAGAGACTACATGAACTGCAGCTGGTTTTAAGCCTTGGTGTTAAAAGCAGCTCCGACACCCCAGGGTCAGACGCAGCTGATAACGTGTCAACACGGCCCTTTTTTCCTCTTCAATGTGTACATCACTGAGCTTTTCACACTCCCATGAGATGACAGCGTCGCATTCTAGACAAGCTAGCCTACATCTTACATGATTTATATTAGAATCCATTCAGTTTCTTTTTATAGATATACCAGTCCAGCATTTCGAAGTTTTAATATCATTTTATCCTTTATCCTCAAAAATATTTACCTACTGTATGAAAGGTTTGAATCAAACCTCGCTGTGTTCTCATTGCTGGTGTGGTACTGTACTTTTGGCAGGGAGGAACATACTGTAGGGAATCACATTTATACACGCCTTTAACCCTTTGACCCACAGTAAAAAAGTAAAAAGGACAAAATCCTGGCGCTGGCTTCACTTTCACTTTTGATACTTCTGCTGCGACTGCTGTTCTCGCCAGACTCTGAATCACTGTGACTGGGTTCCAAAGCATAATCTGAGCCAAAATCGCCTACTTTTTCACCTAATATTTCAGCTGCAGTGAATCATTTACTTCTATGTGACATTGGACACTAGACAGAAACCTATAATGCCATTTTGCTGCCTAAAAATCCTCTGCTAAGGATTTTCTGTAAAAAAAAAAAAAAAGTTCCATTGTAATCATTAGAATATTGGAATATCCATGTGACATCATTTCTTTATTTATATGAGACAGCCATTCAGTGACCTGTCAACAGGGTTATCTGCGGAATGTCTTTAGGCGCCGACTTTGGGTGGCAGTGGCGGTCTAATAGTTATTAATAGTTATTGTTTTTAATTAATAGGAGTTGAGATGTACATTTCAGCAATTGGCAGACACCCTTATCCAGAGCGACTTCCATATTTATTCCATTGTACATCTGAACAGTTAAGGTTAAGGGCCTTGTTCAAGGGCCCAACAGGGACAACTTGGTGGTGGTGGTGGGGGGGTTCAAACGTGGGACCTTCTGGACTGTAGTCCAATGGCTTAACCACTGAGCTACCCTTTATTGAGACTCAGCAAATGGACTAATAGTTTACTTCTAAACACGCAAACTTCTGTAGCATGCAACATTGAACTTTTATGGCAGGTGTGTCAAATTTTAGCCGGGCACAATTACCCAATTAACTCCACCCATCCATTATTGATGCTGGTTATTCAGTGTAGCAGGATAACTCAGGGCACAAGACAGGGTACAGCCAGGGCATGAGCACCCAATGGTACACTATGGACGATCTGAAAACACCAATCACTGCATATCCTTAGACTGTGAGATAAAACCGGAGTGCCCTGAAGGACACCCACCAAGCACAGTGAGGACTGGAGGTGAGACTCGAACCCTGAATCCTGGAGATGCGAGGCGACAAGACTAAACACTAAGCCACTGTGCTACGATGTTCTTAATTGTTTTACTTAATTAATTTCATGCATTCCACTGCCAGCACACACAGTGAGCATCTGAATTGTTTTTAGACTGGCTTACATCAAGCACAGGCCTTGACTTTAACCTGCATTACATTCAATATATACAGTATAGTACACACAAGAAAAACAATAAAAATCTAAATGAAGCCATAAAGACCATAAATGATAAAAGTTAAGCAGAATTCAGTCTTTATCTAATTCCATTATGTCGCTATCACCGTAATCTGTGTTGATCTGTAGTACGGTAGTGCTCGAGATTAGCGTTATGGATTTAAACAGTGCTAATCTGTGGCAGTTAGAGAACAGCTCTTACCCTTTGATTCCCGTGATGAGGAACACCAGGTTGCCATTGATCTTAGTGCAGTTAATAAATCTGTCAATGTTGCTAGAGTCAACAGTCTGAGCCGTCTGAAGACTCGCCGTTCCGATTCCATCACATGCTGCAAGACACATACGCACGCACACGTAAACAAACACGGCAACATTTTGAAAAGGAACAGCCACAGGGCATCTTAGGGGCAACAAAGCCATAAAATATGTGTTAAATGAAGGAATAATTTCAAGCAAGTCAGTTTCGGCATTAATGTTTTATGCTAAAAATAGCAGAAGGGCTGGATCAAATGTGGGTGGTGGAGGCTGCCTTTAGGTCATATTTAGTGTTAAAATGTTGTTTGGTATCATTCTGGTCTGTGGGCATCTTTGGGGCAATTTCATGTTTGAATTAATTGCTTTGTTGAAAATTGGTACGGTTGTTGAGTGTTTTTTAAGCAGTACGGGTATCACTTGAGGGCAAATTTTAAGTTGCACCACATGGTTTGTGATGTGCTTAAGTACGTTTGGTGTGGGTTAATACAAACCCTTCATTGTAGAAATGCAATTTGAGAATGTCAGAAGGTCATTGGAGGCTGTTGTGGTGACAACCTGAAAACCTGCTGGTGGACACCAGTGGTGACAAAGGCAGTCAGGCTAAAGAATGATGCTTTCCAAGCTTGGGTTGACCTTGGGATCATCTGAAGAAGCCAAATTCTAAAGACACAATGCAGCCTCCCTAATTGTCATGGAAAAGTGGACTGAGTCTTCACCCTTACTGAAGGGGTCATGGGATTTATCCCATCCAGTTTACAGGTGTTTTTTGTGGGTTTGGAGAAGATCTATTATCAGATCCCTTGGGTATAGTGGTGGTACTGCAGAAGTACTGTATAGGAGTACTAAGGTTGTTATTGGAGGCACGGTGGCTTAGTGGTTAGCACTGTTGCCTTGCACCTCCAGGGTCCAGGTTTGATTCCTGTCATTGTGTCTGAGTGCATGGAGTTTGTATGTTCTTATGCTTGGTGGGTTTCCTCCAGGTACTTCAGTTTCCTCCCACAGTCCAAAGAAATGCAGATTAAGGCAATTTTATGTTCCCAAATTACCCGTAGTTCGTGAATGTTGACTGGAGGTCCCATCACAGTTGTAAAATGGGAATAAATACAATGGTCACCATTGGCCTCCACGGTCCCTAGTTAGACTACAGAGGTTCCTAGATGGATGAGTGGAGGTTGTTATTGCAAGCCACACATCCATATACAACTGGAGAGAGAGTTGTGCCCACATGCTCGCAAGAAGTCAAGCATAGTATTAGTGGGTGTCGACTTCCACGAGGGCTGTCTCTAGGGATTTCTCTGGTCTTGTTTCTATGATCTCACGGTGCATCTGAGGAAAGAAGCATGTCCGGTGTTAGGACCTCACAATCATTCCTCTGATTTTTGCCCATGACCTGGTTCTGTTGTCTTTATCAGAACATGAACTTCAGCATGCACTGGGGTGGTTGGTCTGCTATGGAGTGTAAGAGCACCTCCAAATCCTGCTTTTTAAGACAAGATTCTAAGATGTTGCAAGTATCTGATTTGGATGCCTTCTGGGTGACTTTTATTGAAGGGTTTCCGGTTCCATCAAACTACAGCAGTAGGAGGTTCCTGAATGGACTGAAGAGAGTATATATCTTACTTAGACTTGGAACCCCTCGGGGTCCCTCAGGAAGAGCGGAAGGACTTTGCTGGGGAGAGGGACGTCTGGACTGGCCTACTGAACCTACTGCCACAGAGAATAAGTGACTGACAGTTGATGAATGTATGTTGGACATAAACCTATTATTATGAGGGTATGTTTCAACAGTAGGTGAATTCGTCTGGGGCAAATGTTCTGTTAATGAAGGCTGTGTGGTGTACAGCATTGTATGGTTGCATGTGAGGAGAATTTAGGTCGACTTGTTGGTTTGAATGTAAGCTTCACGTGTAGGTGGCCACCTTTGGGGCATATTGTTATGTTAGCAAAATAGCTACAAAGGTATGTGGTGTACGTGTTTCCAGTGTGTTATACGTGTGACCCGACAGCTTCAGGGCAGATTGTAAGTTTTTAAGAAGAATGGTTAACGATGTGTGTTTCAAATGTGTGTGTGTGTATGATTCTAAGACTGATTTTAGGTTAACTGAATGGTTCAGTAGAGTGTTTCTGGTGTGTGTGTGTGTGTGTGTACCTTCAGGGCAGATTTTAAATGAACGGAATGTTTGGATCGTGAGTTACAGTACAGGTGTGAGTGGATACCTTTGGGGCATATGTCAGTGCAGGGAATACACATTTTTATCTTGTTCTCTTCCACTTCCATCTTGTTGCTGGGACACGCACGGACGCACGAGCTGTGATCCACCACAAAGTTATCTGCAAGAAAGACAGAGAAATTGTACTCACATACAGTGCACCGCCATATCTCTCTCTCTCTCTCTCTCATATATATAAATAACAGAGCAAGCTGAAGCTTTTCATTGAGCCACCTGAACGCTTTCTAATCCACATAAACCATTGCAAGCATTTCTCATTCTAAAGTGGTGCCACTTTATAGAGAAATCTTCACAGTGAGAGCTGCACGGCACATCAGCGAGACAGATGGATAAACATCAGCAGCCTTGCAGTGAACCGGAGTGAGTCAGCTCCAGGAAGAACGAATCGCTCTACGCTAAAGCCCTTCATCACGGGACGATCGCTGTGCCGCTGCGAGTAAATCCAACCAGGAGGAGAACAGGCCTCCCGCTGTACGCGTCTGTCTCACACCTCGCTCTATTCACGGCTTCACCTTCTTAGCGACACCCACACGTGAAGCGGGTGGTTTAAAATAGCGAGACGTACGTACAGTAAAAACAACATATTGTATGCTACAGGCTGGAGACGAGCCTTGTTATTTATATATTTATTTCTTTTATTTCTAATCTTATTTGTATATTAGTGTATATGTAGACCTGTTGAATTCTCAAATACGATTAGGTTTATGAGACTGTTGATTCAGTGGGATGCGAACTCACACCCTGCTGGTTACTATCACAAAACCTACCACTCACTCACTTACTCACTCACTCACTCACTCATCGTCTATACCACTTTATCCAGTATTCAGAGTTGTAGGGGGCCTAGAGCCAATCCCAGGAGACTTCGGGCACAAGGCGGGGTAGACCCTGGACAGGGGGCCAATCCCATCGCAGGGCTCACACACACATACACACTCACATTCACACACTACGGCCAATAAGCCTAATCTGCATGTCTATGGACTGTGAGAGGAAACTGGAGTACCTGAGTATTTTTGTTTATATGTTTATACATCTGTAGTGCAAAGTGTGATTCATCTATCACATGTTACAGATTTCCTAAAAGTAAATAATGGGACAAGATGAGACAAGTTTGTGTGTTTGTGTTTGTGTGTTGCGGTGGGACTTACGTGGACACTTCTTGACGCAGAAGGCTCCGTATGTGTATTTGGCGCGAGGGTTGTGCTCCAGTTGGAAGGTGGTAGGGTTGTAGACAAAGGGCTGAGGACACTGAGTCACACAGGCCCCACTGTCGTTAAAGTTAGTGCATGCCTGAAACAGGAGAAAATATGGTAAAATCACACGAAGATTTCCATTGAAGCAGAAATATTCTATTCACACTTATTGGTTTATGTATAGTGTCAGACCAGTGATGTAAATGTGTTCTGTGAAAAGGAGGGGAAAAAAAAATATATATATATATATACACACACAGTAACCCAGTAGTTTCTGCAACCTGCTATTATGCCGTTGAGCAAGTTGTTTATTCCTTTTTTGTCTTTAATGTATCTTTTTTTCTTTTTTACCACATTTTTACCACATTATTTTACTTTACACTGATACATTTTTCATAATTCATTCATTTTCAGGTGTTTTTATGTGTTTTTCTTTAAAAAAAACTTTTTGTTATAATTGTTCCACAATTTAGTTATTTACATGAATTTTTCCCCACATTTTTTAATTTAATTCAATTTAGTTCTTAATTTTTTTTTTAGTTCTGTAATTGAATTTTCAAAGTATTAATAATTTTTTTAAAAGCTTAAATTTAACAATATATATTTTTTTATTTTACAAATTCCATTTATGTTAGATTATGATTATTTCCCCCCATATTTCCTCTCAATAAGATCATTATTATTATTATTATTATCATTTAAATTCACATCTGATTTTCCCACATGGCTGTTTTTATTTTCAGATTACGACCACACAGCGCTAACAGGATTAAGAGCACCAAGTTCACCCTAATCCATCTTATTACCCTGTGTTATTCAAAATGCTAGATTTCAGGAACGCACTCACAGGTATGTACTGTATAATAAACCCTATAATAACCCAAGTTTTGATTATTTATGCATTTAGAGACGTGGGAGTGGTTGCGAGCTGTAATTGCTGGCGCTGTTCACTGTTAAATGTTACTATTTACACTTTCACATCCGTCGGACAGAAGTGTGAAAACAGGCCTATTAAACACCAATGATGAATTCAAAGCAACACTGTTTACATTTAACTTCAAGGTCCAAAACCTTAAATTTAGTATATTATTATCTATATATATTATTTATTTATAAATATATTAATCCAGGCTCTGAAATCACAGTACTGTATTTTTATTTGATTATTATTCTATAATGACAAAGTGGACAAAATGGATTCCGGGCCGCTGCCGAGACCTGACATGTTTCTAAATAGTTTTGAGACGAGGGTCTGACGAGCATCAGGTGCAGCAGATAGGTGTTGATTTTAAATCAGGCTTCACAGTGATGACTCATGCAGGACGTGGGTGGTCTCGCTGCAGGTGCGGAGCTTCCATACGCTCGCGATTGCATGAAAATGTTTAGCGGTCGTAAACCGCCTTCAGATTTCAAACACATTATAATAAAAAAAAAAAAAGGAATGAAGCAAGGGGTTCTGAGTTCGACCTGTCTCGTTCAAAACATCCCGGCGTTAAGACTCTCTCTCGACATCTTGGGCTTGTGAAAAGTGAAACATTTAATAATCCATATCTCAAACCATGACACTTTCCAGAGAAATGCAGGTCGGTCGATTCGATCTCACCTGTCTAATGGTTGACTGAAAGTACCTGTGTTTTTACATTAATAAAACACTCTCCTGATGCATCAGGAACAGGCGGCGTGAGGTGTAACAATAGCAAACATATATTTTCTTATGTTTTTATATGTTTCACTTATTTTCACTCACTCACTCCTCGTCTATACCGCTTTCTCCTGTATAAAGGGGGGCTGGAGCCGTTACAGTACCAGGAGACGGATGGCACGAGGCAGGTTACACCCTGGACAGGGGGCCAATCCATCGCAGGACACACACACACACACACTCATTCACATTTGAGAACGCCAATTAGCCTAATCTGCATGTCTTTGGACTGTTGGAGGAATCGGAGAACCTGAAGGAAACCCACCAAGCACGGGGAGAACATGCAAACTCCATGCACATACAGTACACACACCTGTATTTATTTGAGGCGGGAATCGAACCCAGACCCTGGAGGTGCAAGGCGTCACCACTAACCACTAAGCCACTGTGCCTGTATATGTTCCATTAAGTGTAAAAAAAAAAAAAAAAAAAAACAGATTGATGTCAAGCTACTTCTGGCTTGTCAATCATGCAACCGGTTCTCTCTGAGGACCTTGTGGTTTTATCCACACCTAACATGATGCAAGGAATTGTGGGATATGTACCACAGAAAGCTACCTTTAATAATCAGCAACATAAAGATATCTCAGAAAAATACTCTAAAGACTTATGTCCTTCTTGGCTTTGTGTGTGTGTGTGTGTGTGTGTGTGTGTGTGTGTATACATACAAAGCAGTCTGTGTCTTTGGGACCCGAACAGCCTCCTGCACACTCCTTATGGCAGCAGTCACTGACGTATGGACCGAAACAACGACCATCACATTGTTCAGCACATACCGTCTTAGTCACTGAGGAAGAGAGAGAGAGAGAGAGAGAGAGAGAGACGGTCAAAAAGTTATTTTTTTCAGAATAAAATGCCATTTTAAAGGAAGTTTTGTATAATTGTATATATTGTATAATAGCTGAAATGACTTGAAATGAATAAATGCTACTTAAAATAACAAACAAAAACTCATATAGACATTTGACCTTGCTGTGACCTTGACCGTGTTTGGATCGATTCTTACATTATAGAATTATATCATAATTCCTAGAAATTCTGCAGACATTCAAGACCTTCAAAACACACACACACACACACACACACACACACACACACACACACACACACAGTCGTTCACAATTCATTTGTGTCTCACAGTTCAGATAAGCTGATTGATTTGATTCATTGTATTTCTTTAAATGTCCAGTGCAAAAGAGACATATACTGTATTCTGCTCAGGACACGTCACTCAACTCTCATTCACATGCATCAAATTGGCCACGCCCACAAAACTACAACAATTCTAACTTCTCTTATTGGAACGTTACCCTTTCTGTGTATTCTATACTGTAGATGTGAAGGTCTTTATTGCAAAGGAATTTATTGCAATCCATAGAAGTAGTGTTTGTTAAGAGACTGACAAGTTTTAATGCATTTCGATTTTTTGGGATCATTTCTCATAAACATTCAAGACTTAAGAAAAAGAAGAAATAATTTTCATGTTTTTGTCTTAAAGATTCTTGTTTTTAATGCTTCTGTTGGGTTTTTTTTTTTTTTCCGTGTTTTCATTAAGGTCTGATAATCTCCCTGATCTACCTGATCCTATCCACCTCTATTCCTGTGTTTACCGTCTCTGTATGCGCGCTCACGTATAGATAATCCATGTGACCCTCCAGTGCATCTGAGGGAGGGTTTCACCATGCATGTTCAAGTTCTCAAGTGTGTGTGTGTGTGTGAGAGAGAGTAAAGGAGAATGCAAACAAGAACACCTGTGGAAAAGAAAAAATAAAATAAAATCTGCCCGATTTTTCCATCTCATTTAATATACACTTTAGAGAAACAGGCAAGAAGGTTTAATGGGTGTGAAGAAGAGCTCGAGATGAATATGATGATCACCAAGACAAAACAAAAAAAAGAAAATTCTGATTCTTGCATGACCTTGAATATATTTATTCATTACTGTACATACACATTACATACACTACCAGTCAAAAGTTTGTGCACCCCTTCTAACTCCGTGGTCTTTCCTGATTTTTATTTCTTTCTACACTGTAAACCAATACTGAAGGCCGTTTATTCAAAACACACAATAATCTCCTTTGAACAGTTGATATTGAGATGTTTATCTGCTACTTCTGCTCTGTAAAGCTTCATAACGGCTCTAATCTGAGGTGCTGGTTGTTAATTGGTGATTTCTGAGGCTGGTGACTCTAAATGAACTTCTCCTCTGCAGCAGAGGTCAGTTTTGGTCTCGCTTTCCTGGGAAGGTCTTCATGAGAGACAGTTTCATCATCATGGAGCTTGATGGGCACTCGACACGATACTGTTCAGAACGTTCCAGAACAGCTGACCTTCATGTCCTACAATAACAAGTGCGTGTGAACTGTACACACAAACATTCACCAGCACCACTTGCACATTACAGGAACACGGCTGGAAGTTATTGCCACATCCCCCATACAATCGTGTCTCTGGTGTAGTGAGAGAACTTTATACCTTGATTGTCACCAAGAACTAGTGAGACACTGCGATAAGTGCATTAGTGTAGCAGGAGATTATATGGAGAGATAAAGGGAGTTTTTACAGCACTCTGAGAACGGTGTACTGTTATTACGCGCAATTAAAAGTCCCGGTTTGACTTGAACGCTCCTCATATATGTGGGCACACGTTTGATAACTTAAAAATAGCCAGTTGTGCACATGAAAAGAAATGAAGAAGTAAGTTGTGTAGCCTTGTCCTGCACAGTCTGTGTAACCTTTCAGAGTCTCAGTAGCTCATAAAACCACAGTGATCCCGTGATTGATTATTTAATTAATTATTAATTTATTTGTTTTTAAGGAAAAGCTGTTTATTATTAACAGAATGCACCTCCAGGAACAGTTAGATTTTTAAGTGCATCCACAGAGCAGTGGGATTTGTTCTCTCATGCCGATTCGAGGAACTCGTGCCTGCATGCGAGATTTTGACTTCAAACCGTCTCTGAAGCCTGACTGCGTGTTTATCGGTGCGACTCTGTGCTTTTATGCCTTTGAGCAGCTTTTAGACACGGCGTAACAGCATTTTCAGTCATCTGAGGACAGGCATCACTCCTGCTTCTTCTTCTCTTGCCTCTTCTAGCAGTCTTGGCGTGGTTGCTCTCTAGAACTTTCAGCCCTGGTATTAACGTTAACGACAATCTTTGTGTTTCCCATCACAATGCAGATGTTCTTACGCCGCCTCCAGAGGTTTGGTGCATGATGGGTGCACCGCTTCATGCGCTTCCCTTCTTACCCTGATACGCCCATCACTCTGGAATAGGCTCAATCTGGACTCATCAGGTCACATGACCGTTTTTCCATCAGTCCAAAGTCTGATATTTATGCTCCCTAACAAACTGAAGCCTTTTTCCTGATGAGTCTCAATAACAAGTGGTTTTCTTATGGACACACAGCTGTTTAGTTCCAATCCTGAGAGTCCTCATCACATTGTATGTGTGTGTGTGTGTGTGTGTGTGTGTGTAAATGCTCTTTACTTTCACTTTGATGTGTACCGGCCATTTTTTTAACCATGCAACTTCACCAGGCCTTTAAGTGATCTCTGTTCATGATGATCTTTAGACCACATTTCTTCAGTGAAGTTGAGGTTCAGCGCTGTCCTTTCAGGGTTTAATCATGTGTTCGACAGCTCTTAATCCAATTCCATCCTTTCTTTGCTTGGACCAACAAGTAGACCTCGATAGCAGTTATCAGAAAATTTGTTTTGTGTTATAATTAAGAAGTCCTAACAAAGTTGGATTGTAATGTCACAGATTGTATGTTGTAATACATTTCTTTTATTTGCTTTTGGAATACTGCGGTACCTCGGCATACAAATTTAATCCGTTCCAGAGGCGAGTTCTGAAGGTGAAATTTTGTATTGTGAAACGCATTGTCGAATAGGAAATGATAATCCGTTCCAGACACCCAAAAATATTACCAATATTACCAATTTCCATCACTATAATCTTATTTTTGCATATAAAAACAATTAAAACATTTAGAAAAGACATGTAAATTAAGTAAAATATGAAATAAATAGACATTAAACCTCACTTAACCTTAATTTATGATTCCTCTCGGCACCGGCTGCTTTAAAAACCAAACTGAAAGCGGCTCCTTTTTCTTCTTGCTACCGTCCTTGATAACATTCTTGGGACCCGCAGTGCTACGTCTTCAAAAAACCTTGCACAAAATGAAAAAAAAAAAAAATTAATATGGCTTTCCACTGACGCAAACAAGTTTTGAAACCGTGCATGAAACTTAACCGGTGATCCGTTCGTTAGCCGAAAATGCTTCATATGCCGAGGCAAATTTCTTGCAATATTTCCAAACTTTCAAGTCTATTATTTAGAATTCCGATATCAGAATATGGCGGCACGGTGGTGTAGTGGTTAGCACTGTCGCCTTGCACCTCCAGGGCCCCGGTCCAATTCCCGGCCGTCTCTGTGTGCATGGAGTTTTCATGTTCTCCCTGGGCTTAATGGGTTTCCTCCGGGTTCTCTGGTTTCCTCTCATAGTTCAAAGATACAGATTTCTCAACTTGTCCTCAGTGTGTGTACTCTATGTGCCCTGCGATGGATTGGCACCCTGTCCAGGTTGTATACACCTCATGCCCTAAGTCTCCTGGCACAGGCTCCAGGCCCCCAGCTACCCTGAATGCAGGATAAAGCGGAATATACGATGAGTGAGTGATTTCAGAATATTCCTAATTGTTTTCCATGGTAAAAAGGACTCTTTGGATCAAAATAGTCCTAAACTGTAAACTTTTATTAAACTACTCTTGTTATTTGAAAAATAATCAGATTTGCTCCAACTGACCAACCAGACTTGAGACTTTTTCCCGCGCTGTTCTTACACTCTTCCTGCATCAGCTTTCTCCAGAACAAACGGCAGCATTTTTATCTCATTTAATCTCGTCCTGACAGAACGGCGTGAGACTCAGAGAGACGGATGATGCTAAAGGTGGGAAAGATGGACCGTCTGGGTTTGGTTTTCACCCGGAGAAGCTGTTAATACGTGTCAGATCATTACAGCATATGAAAGGCTGAAAAAATGAAGAATATAAAAGAAATAGAGGCCTGTCCTTTTTTTTTTTTATCTCACACCGAGCATGGCGAGTATGTGCTACACATGTATGATTTATACAGTATAATAATGCATAATGATCTCGCATAATTTCTGCAGTGTTATGATTTATGCACGGGCTCCGTCGCTGGAAGTTGGGTGAAAAATAACTCAGAGGAAGCCATGGTTCTCCGGGGCTCAATAATACTCTTGATAAGGCCCTCGTTCTACCTCGTAACCATAGCAACTCTGCTAAACGAACGTCTACGGAGCTTATCGCACACCTTTGTTTGCCTTCAGAAATTCTGCTGTGATTCACCAAAGTACTGAGAGTTCGTTCTTAGATGAGGGATTTTACAAATGCTTCTTCAATTTGCCTGTGTAAATGAGATCTATTTCACCTTTTCTTCTGGCTCTTTGCATGAGAAGAGCAATCTTGTCGATAGAGACATTTCCAAACACACACACACACACATATGCATGTGCAGACTCTTAAGAGTTTATTTTCTCTAAACACAAAAGCTGTGCTGTAAATTGCCCTCTGGAGCGAGATGACGCATCGCCTTGTCTCCAAACACGAGCTCCTCCGAAGGTGCGCTATGCGCAGGTAATTACTGGCGTCTTTGTGCAGCTGAAAAACAATCCTGTAACTGAAATGCAGAAGAAAAAAATAAAATTGTTGTGGCTTTGCAGATGATCGTCGATGACATGAAGTGCAAAACGTGTAGGCAGGAAGTCATTCAGGTCATGTGCGGATATTCAGTGTTTATATACAACACTGGCTGCTAAAGGCAACTCTACTGTATCTCTGTAGCTGGATCTGCTTCAGATAACTTCAATTCAATTTTACTTATATAACGCTTTTTTACAGTGGTCATTGTCGGAAAGCAGCTTTACAGAATCTAAAGAAAATTATGTAATTGTGTATGAAATGTAAGAATCAAAATGATCAGGTCGTCCCTGATGAACGAGTCGCGGGTGACGGTGCTGAGGACGGAACTCCCTAAGATGGCAATGTTCCATATTCAACCTTGAGAGGAACCAGACTGCACAGCGAACCCATCCTCATCTGGGTGATAACGGATAGCAGGGATTGATCTGCACTCATACTGTGTGTTAGGAGGCTGGAAGTTCAATATAACAGGAGATTTTTCTGTCTAATTTAAAATTCTGGGTTTAGACTCAAAGTGGGTGTGGTTTGAACCTGAACCTAAAAAAAAAAAAAAGGTAGAAATCTCAGCACGGTTTCTCAACCTCATACATAATTGCTCTCCTGGAGTCGAAAAATCACACACATTTGTCTTAACTGATAGTTCATCAGGTTAACAATCAATAATCAAGTAAATGTCAATTATTAATGGTTACAAGACACATTTTTCCCCCTCAGTTTATGTTTTATTTAAGCCGGACAGTCCCAACATACTAATTAATAATCTGGGACAGATTCATGTTTAAAAAAGCCTAAATAGTTTAAACTAAATTTAACAATAACATTATCAGAAATACTACACTTGTCTTGCTGCTTTCAAAAAATAAATAAAAAAACCACTGAACTGCGAGGGCATAATAGATATGTACGCTGTGAAATATTATGCAAAACAAACATTATCGGTTAATATTTTTTTAATCGCAGTTAGCAGTAGATTTACAATTAATCGTTAAGCTCCCAATGGTCTCCGATACGGATGTATATTTAGTTTCAGATTAAAAAATTATGCTTGACTGATCTAAACAAATGTGACCCTGACCAGGCAGTTTCCAAAGATAAATAATCGACTGCTATAAAAATACGTCACACATTTATAGTCTTTGATTGTCCAGAATGGATTAGCCCGTCTCACAGAGTGGTTGGTTAACAATTAGGATTATCCTGATACAAGCTCCACCCCCTGGAGCTACTTTTCAGCAGCGAGGGTGATCCCTGTTCATTTTGCTCCAATGCTGAAACCACCACATGGTACCGCATTTCGATTAGATGAGATGGAACTTGTCGACTTGTCCACGGTGCTCATGTCTTAATTTCCCGCCCGTGAGATGTCTTTCGTGAAACATCTCAATTCCACCACAGAAGATTTGTCAAAGTGTCTCTCACTCAACCGGAGAGCGCTCGGGCAAGCCCCTGGAAAAGCAATGAAGCGGCGTTTTTCAAAATTGAGCTCCATCCCTATGGGAATTTAATGCTCTTCCTTTATAAATCACTTGCACCAGCGGAAATCAAATGTCTTAAAAATACTCCAGGTCTCGGTGGAGGAAAGGTAGGTCTAATAAAACAACATTTTTACAGGCAGGAAACGAAATCACACTGAGAAAAAGACACCTCACCATCACCAGTGCCCTGCCTGGTACCGGCTCTCTGAAGCTGTGGGGGGAAAAAAAATATACCCTCAATTTACTCTTGTCAAGCATCCCTGAAAGCGCTTCAGATGATAAGAAAGCACCTCGTGATTTAGGACTTGTGCTCGGCCAAACAAGAACACGGAGGAACATGGCGGTGTCCATCAGCGCCGTCTTAGAGAGCCGTGTAAGGATTCGCCTTTACTCTATGGTTAGCTGGTTTTGTTTTTGTGTGTCTCTTCAGGTGAGGTGGCATGTCGTCTGAAAGGAGCACAGAGTGCACACTCCAGCCCTAATAAGTATACAGGGGGACGCGGAGGGAAGTCGAATGCTTTGACGAATGACTCTGTCAGTGGCTGCTGAAATGAGCTTTGTGAAGATGTACAGAGTTTGTCACTTAGCTGAAGGAGAAAGGTCCATCTGCACGACCATGTTTTGTTCTGGGAAATCCATTACGGCTGGATATTACAAACACCAGTCTTTTTAGAGCTGTTTCCTGGGAGGATATTTATTTCTAATGGAATTGTAGGTTCATAACAGCTCGATTGATTTCCATATTCAGTCAGAGAATACAAAGTGGTGCAACAGCCAATCGAGATCTAAAGTGGTGCAACAGCCAGTCGAGATATAAACACACCACCCAAAATCTCAAACAAGGGCACCTGGTCTGTAGTGATCCCACCATCATGAATTAGAAAAAAAATGAAATAAAGTGATGTCACTCAAACAAGATTTCTGTAGTCAAGTGGTTTTCTCTGAAAGCTACAATGATAATAACGCATGACCGTTAAAACCAGGTGTTTGAATAAACATACATATAGAACCTAGCTTCCAGACTGAGCATCATTTTATTCATTTTTGTAAAGAAAGCTCAGCAGGCATCATGATTTTGGTAAACCATCAGAGTCACGGTTACATCCCAGAATACTGCAAATAATATTAGCAAACTAGCAAACTGAGCAGAGCCCAAAAACCAGAAAGCTAAATTTCTGTCTGTACCATTCTGTTCTAAGTACTTTGATTGGAGTTGTGTGGACTGTTCTGGACTAAGCTACAGTAGCCTTTAAATGAATGGTTTGTTTATCTTGGATTGTGTTGGACTAGCCTAGACTCCATTGGCTTTGAATGTGGTGGGTTTCTTTGGTCTAGACTAGAGTAACCTAGGTTATCTTAGACTGGAATGAACGTGGATTGGATTTGACTGGATCGGCTTGCGCTGACTTGACTTGTCTGGACTTACTTGGACTGGAATAAACTAAAAATAAAAAGTGAAAAATGAAAAGCCACTAGTTCTTGGATACCATTAAGGTAGAAAGTTTTCTCTGGCTGCTTCATGCCTGAAATGCTGGCCTCCCAGGAACTCCTTTATTGACGCCAACAATGTGGAAATGTCCTGGAGCGAGGTCAAGACTTGTACGGGGGACATGCCAATAACTCCCAGTCGGCCTTCTTTAAAATTTTTGCACCGTTGTAATGTTTTACTGTAAATGTCAATGTCAGACGCTTTTGACTAAACTAGACCCAACTGGCTTAGAACTGCTTGATCTAGGCTACACTAGATTACACTAGTTTTTTAAACTGGATTTGACCGACTAAACAATTTTGGACTTGAATTAATTGGAATGGTCTGGACTGGATTTCATTCTAGCAGTAACATCTTTCACAGCATGTATGTTTGAGAAGATGGTAAAACCTCAGACATTTATAGTGACACACCTGGAATTAAATTCAAATTCAAATGAAGCGAAGCAAAACAGTCAGAACTGTTGGTCCCGGTATGCTGAAGAAGTCGTAGGAGAGCAGCTCTTCACTTAGAGCAGGTAATTGCTTTCATTAAGAGCGGGCGCTGGGAGAACAGCTGCCGAGGTCCTCAGTGGACGTTCTGAGAAAATACGGAGCTCTCTCGATAATCCCAGCAGCCCGAAAACGCATGTTTAGCTCTCCGAGCCGAGTTATCAGCATTCCGAACATGGAGACTCGCATGGAGACACCGCACTCGGGTGTTCGGCAGGCAGGTATCTCGGTGATGTCCTTTACACACTCAAACGGCTGCGTGTGATGGATCTTCCCCTAAAACTGCTCCCTTATAAAACCGGCCATCTGCTGAGATGCCAGTCTGCGTTTTTTTCCCGTTAAATGAAAACCGTTGGCCCAGGATTTATGTGTTAACTGTTGGGCCAGAGAAGAAAACCAGTGAAGTGTGCACATAATAAATCTTTTAGCCTAAAATCCTTATTTGTTTACAATAGCACACCTAAATGAGTCCCTCATGGCTATAAAACAAAAAAAAACCTTGTTAAAAAAAAAAGGTTTCCTTGTTCTAAAGAAAAGGGTAAGGATTACAAGGTGTGTTTAAACTGCGTTCAATAAGTAATTAGCTAACAAAGGATGTTAATTGATTAGATGGAGTTTATTGAGAGTGACGGAAAATAAATTACCTGAATAAGCAGTAAAAGCTAAATGCCTCATTAACTGTAGAAAATTAGCAAACGCCTTTAACGTGCCTGCGCGTCACAGGTGCTTTTCTGGTCTGGTTCTGACTAGCGTTAACGCCGTTAACGCTGCGTCATCTTCTCCCACACCACAACCCCCCCCGACCCCCCCCGTAAGCACGCGTACACGCAGACGCTAGGGGATTACCAGCTCTTTCTCCTGCATGCGGTTGCTCTCGACTAGTGCTTTATGAAAGGTGTCAAGTGCGGCTCGCTCGCTGTTCTGCTTCGTCAGCACAAAGCTAGCCGGCCCACGCACGCGCGCTCTCTCGCTCTCTCTCTCTCTCTCGCTGTGAGGATTTATTAAATAATTTTATCTTTTTGGGAATATTGGCACAGGGCTCTCAGTTATCAGGTAGACCCTGTCAGACGACTGGTATTCCATCATGATGATGGTGGGATTTATCGAGCACATGTTGTGGTCTGGTTGCCGAGCCCGCGATAAAGCAGCTAGCTGTGAAACATCATGCGACGTCCCACCATGAGGCCTTGCTCTTTTTTCTTTCCCACATGGTGAGAGACACACCTTTGGCTCTGGGATTCCTCACCGCTTTGTCGAGTGATTTTTTTTTATTTACTTACTCCAGTCTAAACTGAAACGTGCTTTAATTGCTGCTTTTGAGGAAAAACTCCCGGCTGCAGCTCCTCTCCTCTCTCTCTCTCTCGTGCCTGGTAATGGAAGGTTTACTCGTTTAATGGCTGGAAATATTTCATTTGCTTTGCGTCTCCATTTCAGAGAGCAGGCTATCACACTAATCCCCGGTTAATGCTTCGCCAGAAGTACCTCAAAGAGAAGTAGGAAATGAACCTTAGGAAGCCTGGAAACTTCCATTTATTTTTGTGCCTCTGCCACGAGGTGGTGGAGGAGTGATATTTTCAGGTTGTCCATCAGCACTGGTTTCTGGACTGAGCGGTTGGATGTGTGTGTGTGTGTGTGTGTGTGTGTGTGTGTGTGTGTAAGTTTGGGTGGTTGATATATACAGTATATATACTGTATACTGTACAGTATGTGTATGTATGTATATATATATATATATATATACTGTATATAGTGATCAGAGTAAGCAGAAGATGATCTGATTAGATTTGGGAAATGATCCAAGCATGGCCAAGGTCACAGCAAGTTCAAATGTCTGGAACAGTTTCCTTCCTCTGCTTTTGACCTGCCTGTGTGTGTGATGTATATTTCAGGTCTTCCAGGCATATACATGAGTATCTATGAGCACTAGGCTTGTGGGTGGAGGAGGTGTCCCAGGGGCACGGCGTTGGCAGTGTGAGGCAAACTTAATTACATAATACAAACAGAATTAATAATATAATGAGTCCATAAAAAAATATAATTTATTAAGCATTATTTATTCCAGATGCATTTTTATTTTATTTTAATTTTTTTATTTGAGCAGTTTTTCGGGAGTGTGATAACCAGCTCACTCATGACACGCTGTATCACTGTGTGTGTGTGTGTGTGTGTGTGTGTGTGTGTGTGTGTGTGTGTGTGTGTGTGTGTGTGTTTAAGGCTAATGAGGCAGCAGTGAGGAGGCTGATGGCTGTTTATTAGATTTTATTTATTCATGTTTGAAAATTGAGTGAGCTGGGGATGAACATCTGTCTACAGAATATATACTGATGTGTCTTCTTCCTTTCTTGTCTTTCTTTTGTTATTTCATTCTTTTGTGCCTTTCTTACTTGACTTTCTTGTATTTCTTTCTTTCCTCTGTTTGTATCTTTCTTTCTTATCTTTCTTTTTATATTTGTTCTTTCTTTCTTCCTGTCTTTCTTTTTGTCCTTCTTTCTTTTCTTTGTGTGAGTCTGTATATTCATACGTGGCTATAAGAGAGAAGGAAAGAAAAAAAAATGCACAGACTCGGCAGAACATCAGAAATATGGCCTCGTATCTGAGTGTCGGGAGCCGAGGTGCTTGGTGTTGCATCAGCAGGATTGTGTTGTCCTTCTTTCTTTCTTTCTTAATTTTTTTGTCCTTCCGTTCTAAGGTCATTAATGCTCTGCCTGTGCTATGCTAACCTAGCTAATGTTTTGTTGCCGTTTCCTTTAAAATACAATGTTAATCATCTGTCTCCGAGGACTCATACAGCGTCAGTAACAGTTCAGTACAGCCGGGGGGGCCAAAAGTTTTGAGAATGACACAAATATAAATTTTTATAAAGTCTGCTTTTATAAAGTATAATTCATTTCATAAAAATCAAAGGCCTTTATTAACAATTACATTAAGTTTATTACAAAGAGTCAATATTTGCCCCTTTATTTGATCCTTCTTTATCAAGACCTCTGTAATTCACCCTGACATGCTGTCAATCAACTTCTGGGCCACACCCTGACTGATGGACGCAGCCCATTCTTACATCATCAGTACTTGGAGTGTTTGTGGGGTTTTGTTTGTCCACCTGCCTCTTGAGAATCAACAGTAAGTTCTCAATGGTGTTACGATCTGGGGAGTTTCCTGGACATGGACACAAAATGTCCATGTTTTGTTCCCTGAGACACTTAGTGATCACTTTTGCCTCATGGTGAGAAGCTCCATCACGCTGGTAATAACATTGTTCATCACCAGCCTGTTATTGGATGGTTGGGAGAAGTCGCTCTCGGAGGATGTTTTCGTACCGTTCTCTACTCATGGCCGTGTTCTTAGGCAAAATTGTGAGTGAACCGACTCCCTCGGCTGAGAAGCGACACCACACGTGAATGGTCTCAGGATGCTTTACTGTTGGCATGACACAGGACTGATGGACCTCACCATGGACCTTTATAAACATCAGGGACACGTCTAATACTGAACCCTCCATGTTAATAATTACTTTAATATCCTTTTAATAAAGATCCCTGATTGAATAAACATGTTAGATTACAGTTTAACAGGCACGATTTAATAATCACGAAATAAATATAAATATGAAGTGTGCACTCTTAGAAATAAATTTCTGCTCTGAGATTTTCGAGCCATAACACGCGCTCCACTTCAGACTCGGTGTGTGTCGAAGCATGCGAGTTGCGTACGGTTCCCCCTGCCGAGGCTCCAGGCGCGTCTTGCTCGCGAGTCCCCCCGGAGTCTTCAGCAGCACTTTATTGTGTTACTGTGGTGTTACAGGGAGCCGAGCCAGGCGTGACACGCACCGAGCTCTCCGCGGCACCTGATGCGCATTAGCATAACCTCTGATTAGCTCTTCTCCCAGGTGGCAGATCCGGGCGTGAGAGTCCTCACACGAACTCACACCGCAGGCGGAGAACACGCCCTCTAACACGCCCTCTAACACGCCCTCTAACACACCCTCTAACACGCCCTCTAACACGCCCTCTAGCACGCCCTCTAACACCCTCTAGCACTCCCTCTAACACGCCCTCTAACACGCCCTCTAACACACCCTCTAACACCCTCTAACACGCCCTCTAACACGCCCTCTAGCACGCCCTCTAACACCCTCTAGCACTCCCTCTAACACGCCCT
>JAQMYJ010000036.1:31315227-31334169 GCA_030014305.1 Clarias laeviceps | reverse complement strand
GGGGAGGGACGGGGGGGGGGGGGTGGCGCCAAGCCGTACTTCTGCGGAGGAAAAGTAGGGGTAGAGAGCTTATGTCAGATTAACATTATTTACAGAGTCGGGATTCTCTCTCGCTCCAGAAGGAGATTAGCCGCTGAAACAGATGAAACGTGTTCCTGGCCACGGCCTATCAGAAGCCGATCAAACTCAGACAAAAGCTTGATTAAGTTGTGCACGGTTACTGTGTCATTGCCTGATCTCTAGAGGATGGACAGAATCCTGTCACTCAGCAGATAAAAACATTTTAGGTCTCAGTCCATGAAACTCAGTGAGCTGCTGTGGGACAGTCTGACCGCTGACATTCACACTAACGCCACGCAGGGTGACGCGGGAACGGTCAAACTCGTTAAAGCACATTTCTCTTTATCACTCCATTCCAGTCTCATCCTATTATTTCACCCTTTCCTTACTTTCCCTCTTACTTTCATGGTTTTCCTTTCAGTTCCCTGATATTCAATTCCCTTTCATTCTCCTCTCTTTATGTTCATCGCTTTCTTTTCCTTTTCTTTCTCTTCCATTTGCTTCTTTTTCTTTTCTTTTCTTTGGTCCTTGTTCATATATTTTCCTTTCATTCCCTTGTCATTTCCTCTAGGTTCATCCCTTTTTTTTTGTTTCCCCTTATTCCATTTCTTTTTTTTATTTTATTTTCCTTTAATTCTTTTACTCGTTCGATTACCCTTTTTTATCCCTTTCCTTTTTCTCTTCCCTGCCTTTTCTCTTCCTCCATGTTCATCCCTTTCCCCCTTCTCTTCTCTTATTCCATTCTCTTCTGTTCTATTTCTTTTCTTCCCTGTTTTTCCCTCCCTTTCACTTCCCCTTTTTCTTTTTTCTCCTTCGTTTCTCTTTTTTCTTTCAATATGCTTTTCCAGCCATTGCTTTTCCTTTCCCTAATTTTGCTTTCCTTTTCTTCCCATCCATTTCTCTTCCCTTCTCTTGCTGTTCTCTCTTTTTTCCTTTTGAAATGTCCATCCCTTCGTCTTTTAGTTCATTTCCTCTCATTTCTTCCTGTTTTGCCCCATTTCTTTCCTTCCTTTTTATTTCCTTTCCTTTTCTCTTCCTCAATGTTCATCCTGTCTGTTTTTATATCCACTGTTCTCCCTACTTTTCTCTTTTCCCATTCCTTTTCTCTTCCCCGAGGTTCATCCTTTCCTTTCCTTAACTTTCCAGCTCATTCCATTTCCTTTCATTCTCTTTATTTTCCCTTCCCTTCATGTTTATTACTTTTTTTTCCCCTTTTTTCAGATTTCTCCAACAGAAGTCCCTTTAAAGAAAAAGTGATGCTGTAAACATTTAAAATACTCTGACAGCAAATATATGACAAATTTTTTTTTCAGATTTTCTCCAAATTTACATAGCAGTATAAACATGACAGTGCATCACAGTTTGTTAATCACTCATAAGCAGATTCCTCCCGCAGAAGGACCTTTAGCGAAAGATCGATGCTCTAAATACGCTAAAGACTACAGCGATCGAGTCTGGCTGATGAAACAGCTGGTCTGATGAGGTTACATTCAGAGAAAACATTATTGTAAACTTTAAGAGCCCTGAGGCTTAACAATAACCGAGAGAGAAGTGCAATAGCTCGTGATTTTATTGTTACAAAGTTTGACACTGAAGGTTATCTATGAACATGTTCCACTGTGGGTGATCAAAGCCATTCAACAACACTGCAGCACACACTCGCTGACATTCACCAGCGAGGTATAAACACACAGCGCACTGCATGCTGGGAGAAGCTTTTCTTCTTCTTTTTCTTCTCAACAACAGACCCTTCATTCAGGCTCACTTTTGAGTGGTCTGTTATGCACATATTGGGAAAATGCAATAAGGAGAAGGGGTACTTCAAATTGTTCACGGTCCCTGAGATGCGAAAACTAACGACAAAGTTATGAAAGTGAAGACATTTTTAAAAGATAGCTGCTTGAGGAAAGGGCCAGGTAGGTTTGGACAGCTGTTTTTGCCTTAATAAATGAAACATCATTTAAACACTGAAATTGTAATGTATATACCAAACTATAAATGGCTGTATATACGAGTTCAAATGTTATATAACTATTAAGAGCTGGGATTTAGTCCATTTCCTGGGTGTGATTCTATCCAGATTATCAAAATCTGCCACAATGAGGTTCAGTCTCTCTTTCGGGTTGCCAGATTTTTCCATTTTCTTTCTTTTAGTTTACAAAACGACGTTTTTTTCATTAATGGGAGGAACACTCTGATACATGAACCTACTATAACACCCGATCTCTAAACCTGTTTGACGAAAGCGTCTCCAGTTGAAGTCTGTTGTTACTGTCTGTCTTTCTGTCTACCTGAAGACTCTCATTGTTCTTCTGGGCTCTTCAGCTTCACCCCAGCACAAAAGCACACTGGCTAATACCACATTGGACTGAATGGCCTACAACAGACAAGTAATAGCAATAGTGGTTATCACTGTCGCCCTGCACCTCCATGGTCTGGGTTTGATTCCAGCCTTGGGTCTGTGTGTACATGGAGTTTGATTGTTCTTCGAGAGTTTGTTGGGTTTCCTCCAGGTATTCTGGTTTCTACCCACAGCATTGGTGGCTCAGTGGTAGATTTCTTGCCTGCCATGTGGAAGGCCCGGGTTCAATTCCCAGCCAATGCCCAAACCCCCGCCACTGGATGCAATGCCGGTCCCAAGCCTGGATAAAATAGGCAGGTTGGGTCAGGAATGACATCTGGCATATAACCTGTGCCAAGATGATGGGAGCAGCCGAACAGCAAACAACAACAACTCTGGTTTCCACCCACAGTCCAAAGACATGCAGGTTAGGCAAACTAGCGTTCCCAAATTGTCCGTAGTGTCTGAATATTGACCACTGGCCTCCACGGTCCCTAGTTGGACTACAGAGGTTGCTGGATGGATGAAATAGCAATAGTGTCGTATCGACAATGTATTCCTGGTATAGACTGCTGCTCCACCAACCAGGATAAAGTTGTTATCAAAGATGAGGGAATGAAAGAATGAATAGACATTACTTTCTTAAGACATCACACACATCCGGCGGATGCCGGGCAATTATTCATCCTAAACTCTGCATTATTTTGTGATAAACCTTGAGGATTATTCATCTTCACATCCACACCTAGACACCCTGCCAAGGAAATGTACTTTGCCAATAAATTAGCTTGACTGTACATTCTACATCATTTCTGTGAAGCTTTAATGCCTAGTAATCAGCATTAAAGGTCAAAAGGCCTTCCGTCTGTTGTTTTTTTTACTTTTCTTTTATGTAAATATTCTAGAGAATAAAGGATGCAAACTCTCAATTACTGCATTCAATAAGCAACAACTGCAGCAATCACGGGTCCCCTGGGTGACATTTTTCTCTCTCTTTGGCTCTCAACCACTTTCTCACACACTCGCTTCCAATTAGACCTGACCAGCTCTGCGCTCTGTATATCGGAGGGAAGAACAATGATCACAAATGACTATACTGGTCAAACAGATCATTACTGAAGATCACAGTGAGGTCAAGTGCGCCTTTTGTTTGGCTGAAAGGGTGAGAACTCGATGAGGTTCGGAGCAAATTAAAGCACATTATGTAGAGATGAAAACCAAGTATTCAGTCAACAATTTTACTGATGGATAACATAATGAAAGATGAGCAGTACTTGTCAGTTTATTAGATTAGATTATAGACTATTATGTTCTTTTCATTTCAGTATGATAATATAAACACGACAGACTCGACTGTGGGGGCACCGTAGCTTAGCAGTTAGCACTGTCGCTTTGCACTTCCAGGGTCCGGGTTCGATTCCCACCACGGAGTCTGTGTGCATGGAGGTTGCATGTTCTGCCCATGCTTGGTGGGTTTCCTCCAGGTACTCTGGTTTCCTCCCACAGACCAAAGACCTGCAGATTAGACTAATTGACGTTTCTAAATGGCCCATAGTGTGTGTGAGTATATGTACTGTATGTGTGTATCCCATGATGGATTGGTACCCCATCCCACACCTCGTTGCCTAAGTCTCCTGGGATAGGCTCCAAGGTTTCCCAGCACAACATTGGCCAGGCCATCACACCACCTCTGCTGGCTCACATTCTTCCCATAGTGCATCCTTGTGTCACTTCTTCCTCATAGCCGTTCACATGACATTAAAGAAAACATGATTCATCAGACCAGGACACATTCTCCCATTGCTCCGTGGTCCAGTTCTGATGATCACATGCCCATTGTAGGGGCTTTCAGTGTCGGACAGAGGCCAGCATGGGCACTATGTGTCCTGACACCTTTTCATCAAAGGCAGCATTCACTTTTTCAGAAGCTCTTCTGTGGGACCCGACCAGATGGACCTTCTTTCCCCATGCACATCAGTGAGCCTTGGGTGGCCATGACCTTGTTACCGGTTCACTGATTGTCTTTCCTCGGACCACTTTTTGGCAGGTACTCACCCACTGCATACTGGGAAGACCCCATAAGACCTGCTGTTTTGAAGACCCTCACATAGCTCAGATCCTTATGCTTGGCCATTTTTTTCTGCTCCCAACTCATCAAATTTAAGGAACAGACTGTTCTACTTCCTTCCTGTCTAACGTATCCCACCCCTTCACAGGTGCCATTCTAAGGACATAATCAATGTTATTCACGTTACCTGTCAAGGATTTTAATATTATAAAAATAGATAGATAGACAGACAGACAGACAGACAGACAGACAGGGACAGATAGATAGATAGATAGACTTTATTGATCCCGTGAGGGAAATTATTTAATTTATTGAATTCAATAATCAGAATCAGAATTATCTGATTGGTTTATACTGTACATGCTAAGAATATACACACGGTCCATTAAGTTTAGCCTCTTCTCATAACTTTCGTAATGCTTTAAATTGCTCACACTGTTAATGCCACTAATGGTTCCTTTCCATTGTACGTTCTTATACAAGTTCTGGTTTGGGTGCTGGGTATTTTTAAGCCCAGAGGAATTGCAATGGCAGAGACATGGCAGGCAACTTTTTAAAGGCAACACTAAAAAAAGTCTATGAAAATGTCAAATCTCAGGGTGCAGAACTCAGCCAAAACCACTGATGGCTAATGTCCAGTGCTGTACTATGAGGCCCATTCAAGTCAGACCAGAACTTTTGACTTTTTCTTCAGAATAACGGAACACAATTGTGAGAGTTAAAAACTCCCTTTATTTCTCTATATAATCCCCTGCTACACTAATGCACTTATCCCAGTGTTTCACTAGTGCTTGGACACCATCAAGGTAGAAGGTTTTCTCAGTACGGGGGATGTGGCAATAACTCCCAGCCGAGTTCCTGTAATGTCCAAGTGGTGTTGGTGAATGAGTGTGTACAGTTCCCACAGCTAGCGACAAGGATCAGGCGTTCCACTCGCTGAACGTTCATGCGAACTGCAGTGAGCTTTGAGCCACCTCGACTGGGATCGTCATTCACAGACATACATCCGTCTTTAAAAAAACGTTTGCAAAGTTCAAATGTTTTACTGCGGCTAAGAGTCGTCCCCGTACTATGCTCGAAGTCTTTTGGAAACGTCAATCGCTTTAATGCCTTCATTCACCAGACATTTCATGATGTTCCAGTTTGACTTGAACGCACCTCGTAGGAACCTTACTGAATGTGGACTTGTCGCATGGGACTGGCACAAGTTTATTTTTCGAAAATGGTGACAACATGCCTGTACTGAAATGAGAAAAGAATAGAAAGAAGAAAAAAAATGTAAAATATGAATGCAACAACGTAATGTAAAGCCAAATATCATTTTTGTAAACAAGCGACTAGGAAGAGGTTGGCGCTCTGTTTGAAGAACAAAATGTTATAAACTAAATTTGCTTAATACTGTAGCTAGTCTTGATCCAGAGCATAAAAGCCAATACTGTAGTTCTTTCATAGCCATAATCTATCACTACACATATTATTATTATTATTATTATATCAATTTTCATCTTCCTTTCACTTCCTGAAAACATACGTCTAGGTTTGAAGGTAACGTCTTTTGAGAAACAAAGCCATCTAATCAGCAGGGTGAGATGTACAGTTTTTCTTTAATAGGAAGTATTTAAATAAATGAGATATGTAAAGTAAAAGAAAACAGGTGGATTGTGTCCTTCCCTGAGGGAGCGATCACCAACACTAATATAACACTGATACTAAAATCTACTGCACACACCACATTACACAGCCAGTAAGTAAGACCTATTCACTAGAGGAGCATAAATTACCCATAACTCCCTGCTATGCACTCTGACTGCCTAATGATTAGCTGACAACAGCGCACACACACACACATTCCAAAAGCTCCGTTTTTTTTTGTCAGCCTCCATTACCAATATCCAGTAATATTCCAGCTCATGTGCAGTAGAGTGTTTTTATCATTAGAACATATCACGTAGTGTGTGAGTACTGTTGATATGTGGGGTAGCCATCTGCGTATTCACTGCTGTGGGGGATGATACAGTATTGACTGTGGTGTTATTATGTATGGTCATCCATGGCACTATTTTTACATTTAAAAGTGACAATTCGATCCTAGTTTACGTCTTGCGGGTTTTGAAAACGTGTTGGGAACAAGGTTCAGTGTGATGTACAGTAGGAGTAACAAGAGTATATATACAGTATATGACAGCATGGCAGGATCCGGGTTCGATTCCCGTGCTTGATGGGTTTCCTCCGGGTGCTCTGGTTTCCTCCCACAGTCCAAAGACATGCAGATTAGACTAATTGGCGTTCCCAAATTGCCCGTAGTGTGTGAATGAGTGTGTGAATGTTGACTAGTGCTTTCACCACGGTCGTAAAATGGGAATAAATACAATGATCACCACTGGCCTCCACAGTCCCTAGTCGGACTACAGAGGTTCCTAGATGGACGGATGGATATGACAGGATAAGGAGAAAGCATGGTTATATGAATTCTAAATGTAGCTTGTAGCACTGATGAAATTATGTCTCTATGTCATGTTTTTTATTTTATACAATTAAAAAAAGCCGGTAAATCCTTCTATGCATAGTGTCTTCTTGTCAAGTGAGGGTAGGCCACGGTTCTTGGTCAGCTTTCCAAACATCCTGATCTCGGTTTGACCTTTCACTGTCCACTCTACACCGTTCTCAGCTCAGATCATGCTTTACATCTATGGATCTCACTTCACACTATCATCACTTATATGGGCACTGGGTTAAGGGCGGTGACAGGGCTTGAACCCTTGACCCTCAGATCAACATCCCAGAGCCTCAATAGGTAGGTCTGCATCTTTCATGATAAATCAAACACCCCTAATATCTTTAGCTTATCAGCATATAAAGTGATATAAATTATAAACACTGAAGCTCTAAATTGAATAATTGCAGTCCAACCCAATAATGAATGCTCATTTATAACTGCATATTTGGTACATAAGCAGCACTTCTCAAACCCTCCACATTAACGTGCCAGTCACTATCAGCTGTTTGGCAGCGTTGGCTTGGTGACCCTGGCGTACTGGATGAGGAATGATACGAGAGCCTGTTCCAAGTCTAACCGCCACAGTCAGACAAAACACAAGATCCGCTTCCCATCCATCAAACCCCAAGTTTTGTGTCATATACTGTAGCTCTGGGTTTTTTTCCTCCACTGTGTTACCTAGGAGATGAAAAAAAAATGAAAATAAAAAAATAAAAATTAAGCATGGAGCTGAGGAAAAACTTGCTGATGAATAATCATCCATAACAGGCATGACCATGAAGAAATTGGATGGAGGGATGGGAGTCTTGAGAGTGTGTAGGAGTGTATCCAGTATATGAGCTCAAATCCGTTTGCTCTTTCTTTGATGAAAAGCTGAGTGACAGCACACACACTCCATACTGGCACAGCAGTTATATTTGCTGATCTGTGAGAAAGAGGGATTATTAGATGGCAAATCTACCATAAACAATAGTTTACTTTTAGCTGCAAACTCCCTGACTGCAGTCCTGACTCCTTCCCTGCACAATGTACCCCCTCACACACAACCCTCACCTCTTCTATGACCATGATCAGTCATTGTACCAGGACAATCATCCGCCTGTATGATAATATACTTTGGCCTTTAAACATTTTACATAACAGAAAGACTTATTCAGTATTTTTCATCTACAACCTCTGTAATATTTATTGGAGGCCAGTGGTGATCATTGCATTTATTCCCATTTTTATGACCGTGGTAGGACCCCCAGTCAACATTCACACGCACATTCACACACTACAGGGAATTTGAGAACGTCAGTTAGCCTAACCTGCATGTCTTTGGAATGTGTGAGGAAACCGGAGTACCCAGAGGAAATCCACCAAGCACAGGGAGAACATGCAAACTCCATTGCACAGACCAGAGGCAGAAATCGAACCCCAACCCTGGAGGTGTGTTCTAAACACTAAGCCACCGTGCCGCCGTATAAGACCTTGACTGTGTCAAAGGTGTTAAAGGTGTTTAAGACTCACTTTTTCAGACTTATGAATGAATCTGACTTACGAACGACTTACAAACGCAACCCTGACTTACAAAGGAGTATAGTTGCGGGAGCACGTTCGTAAGTCGGATTCGTTCATAAGTCTGATAAAGTGAGTCTTAAACACCTTTGACACAAATATACAATGTAAAGCATAAAAAAAAACAGACACACAGGTTTGGTGCTTTGGTTCCGCATTATACTCTCACCTTAAAATCGAGACAGGAATCCTGTTGACGCAACGGGGTCAGCTGACCAAGTTTAAAAGATGTCCAGGAAGACAATGCTAAATGGTGTTTACTGCATGCTTAAACAGAAGCCATTTTGTCTCAGAGCTGTTTTGGACTCTGAACTCTGTCTCGTAGAGGATTTTCCGAAATTAGGATAATTATGGCCTAGCTCAAGGTCTCAACAGTGGCAACTTGGCAGCGCTGGGACTTGAACCCACCAACCTTCCGATCAGTAACCTATTGTTTATCCAAAATACACAATAATCTCCTTTGAACATTTGATATTGAGACGTATATCTGCTACTTCTGCTCTGTAAAGCTTCATAACGGCTCTAATTTGAGGTCCTGTTTGTTAATTGGTGATTTCTGAGGCTGGTGACTCTAAATGAACTTCTCCTCCTCCGCAGAGCTCAGTTTTGGTCTTGCTTTCCTGGGAAGGTCTTCATGAGAGACAGTTTTATCATGGAGCTTAATGGGTTTTACAAATGCACTTAACACAATACTGTTCTTGTGAGAACTGGTCCAGAACAGCCGACCTTCATGTCTTAAATTATCAACTGATTGTTGTTGTTGTCACCTAATTACCTAATGCCATATTTGTTATTTTATTATTATTATTATTATTATTATTATTATTATTATTCAATCTCTAGTGTTCTGAAATGTAGAAAAATAGGTCACCAATCAAAAAACACATTAAATTAGAAGGTGCGTCAAACATTTAATGGTACTGCTGGGTCATTTGGCCAAATCATGTGCACAAAGAAGGGGCAAAGGTTATTGACAAATTTAGAAATATGTCCATAACCTTTGGCCGCATAGTGGTTAACCCTGTGGCCTCACATCCCCATGGTTGAGGGTTCGATTCCCACCTTGTGTGTGTGTGTGTGGAGACTGCATGTTCTCCCCGTGCTTGTTGGTTTTCCTTTAAGTACTCTGGTTTCCCCCTACAGTCCAAAGACATGCTGTTTAGGCTAATTGGTGTTCCCAAACTGCCTACAGAGTGTGTGCATGTGTGTGTCCACTATCCCTACTTCATGCTCGAAGTCTCCTGGGATTGGATCCAGGCTTTCCGAGACCCTGTACACAGGATAAGCGGTGTAGGAAATGAACGGAAGCGTGAGATTAAAATGAATGAATCACACATGACTAAAACCTGACTTAACACCGGCACTTTAAAAACGGCAGCGTAATCAATTTGCAAGCTTACGGAGCGCCGTTCAATGACACATTCAGCCATCGTCCTAGCATCGGGAGTAAGAGCCAGATTGACATCAACAGCCTCATAAAAACATTAAAACCGTAAACCCATCAGCGTTAGTGTTGCACATTTAAATAAGGAGAGCGTGAAATGGAAACGCATCGCGGGTCTAATCTTAGTCTCGGCGATGAGGCGGTAAACGATTGTCTTTCCAATAATATCTCACCCAAGGTCAGAGGAGAGATCGCCTCTCATAAATCTGCAGGAGTAGAGCTAGAGGTAGCTCTGGTTCCTTTCCCCCCCCTCACGACTTTGCTAGGAATAAAACCCAGGCAGACTCCATTATAATGTAATTGCACTTTTATGTTTTTAACTACTGACCTGAAAAGAACAACGGCACTCGTTTAACTGTGGCGAATGCCTTTTTAAGACCATAGCTCCACTGGGAATACTGGAAAATGCCTGCGTGTGGATGTGGATGTGGATGTGCAAGGCATAGAGGTGAGAAAACCAGAGACCCTCACGGCGACGCACTGTATGAATGCATTTTTAACGAGACGATGTCGACATTCAAGCATGAGTGACCGTGGCAGGATGGAGCCCATGGGAACGTCATTAGATGTGGCTGATATATATATGACGGGCCGTGATGGGAGAACGCCAGAGACATGCTGGAATGCGTGCATCAGGTTCAGCCGCTCAAATATATCTGGACCAAGGACCCTCTTCACAACGTTTCGACATGTCATTGGGGCTCAAGCGCGCCTACAGGCAGCGGAAGGACAAAGACGGTAATAACTCCTGAAAACGAATGACAGGAGAAAAATAAATACACGAGACGGCAGACGCCGGGAAATAAATCTCATACAAATCCCGCCAAGGTTGACACAAATAAAAAAGTAACACCAAATAAAATGACGGAGGTGAAAAATAAGATCCTTTTCAGTCCATGGAGGGGAGGCTTTATTGGCAAATGTTATGAGGGAAAATGTCACGGCGAGTGTGTGAAATAAAAGCTCGGCAAGGTCAGTGAAGAATCCTGGAACAGCAGTTAAAAGGGATCGATATTTTAGCACGGAAAAATACGTAACGTGGACTAACATACTGTGTATGCGTGTGCATATTGTATGTATATGGATAGATACTGTACGATGTCCTGAACATCGTAGACCATTACCCATAAGCCACCCTGCCTCCTCGGATTGCCGGCTCCTTCATTGTGGCAAACGTACAGTAATTAAAACACGCTGATTCAACTCATTCATCACTCACACAACTGTTTCCTATTAGTCTTATATATTTACTGTATTTACACCAATATATAATGTACAGCTATAAAGTTTTTCTTTTCTTGAAGTGTGTGATTTTTTTTTTGGCTCTCTATATGATTAAAGTCTTACAGATTTCTCAATAGCAGGAAGCATTTGGACGTTTATTGGAAAGAAAAACCAAAGACGAGATAAATACATTAAAGGGGACATCTGATAGAAGAGATAAACTGCTTTTCTTTTCCACCAGTGATGACCTTTATCTAATCACCATGGTGGGAGAAGGAAGATCGGTGGAAGTGGATCTTTTATTTGAATTCATTTTATACCACTGTCGAATTTTCGAATTCTAGAATCTGACTGGTCGGATACAAAGTGTGGAATCAAAGTGTGTTTATACTACTTATTATCCAAGCCTAATAAAAAAATAAATAAATAAATAAAAACACAAGGTATTTTCAAAATAGCTGTTGAAAATAAAAACTGAGATGTGTGTATGTGTTTGTTTGTTTGTTTGTTTATTTGTTTGTTTGTTAAGTGGGTATTTTATTTTACTGTCTCTCAGTTAGAGCGCTCTCTAGAGACGGTGAAAAAATAATTTCAGTTATGCATCAGTTATGTATTATGTATGAAGTGATTCTTTTGTGTGGCGATTTAAGTTTTATTTTAATTTATTTATGTTTGTGTTTGAAGTGGCACAATGTTGCCATTCTAGAATCCTGTGGAAGGAGTGAGTTATTTGATTATAAGTTAGATTCAAATTGAAACAAAATTAAAAAGAAAAAATAATAATATTAAATCGAGATATTTGTAAAATTATGATAGTTACAAAATCGCAATGCAAATCGAATAATATTCTATTTTCTGGTCTTTGGCGATTCCCGTCACTACTGATTTCCCATCAAGGAGACACCAACCAATCAGGAAGGACATAGTCTGTCACGTGAGCTGCTGCTCATGTAATGTTAGGATGCGACTTAACACACTCTGAGAAAAGTGCTATCCACCCCTTCTGCTTGCGAGACCTCACAGATGCCGCTGATTCCCTTTTGACCGTCACTATGCTTTATGTAAAAGTGTGTAGAGGTAGGTAGGTAGGAAGAGTAGCCTCGCCCAGGAACTGAACTCGCCCGGGAATTGAACTCGCCATCTCTTGGGACAATGTGTTTTTTTTTCTGTTCCACCGCTTTTTTTTTTCCTGTTCCATTTTTTTTTGTCTTAGTAACCATATGAAAGAACCACGCAACAACCAAACCTGGAAAATAATCTTGAAATGCTTCAAAAGTGTTTCGCAAATACATTAAGTAGATATAAACTGCTAAACACATGTACTGTATTAATGCTTTGCTCTTTATATTTGGTGAATTGACGTGGTCTTACACGAGGAAAACACTAGAGGGTGTGATACGATTGGAAAGTAATCAGCTCTACATCGTGTTTGGCTGCACTGCGACGTGGTTATATTCTTCACTTAACAAGCACAAATTTAACTACCAAAAGACGTCAGATTTAGTTAACTAGCTGCTGTGAAATTCCTCTCCATCACCACTTTCCAATTAAGCCTGATCCTCTGATTTGGGAGAAAAACACTCTGACAATCAGTCCTCAATAACTTGTTGTCATTAATAACGCATCGTGTTTTTCTAGATCTGCTCGAGAGAGGGATGTTTTGAATCCCGCTGAAAAGAAGAGTTAGTTGAGAGTTAACGAAAGAAACGCTTAACAAAAAAGGCGCCGCTTTCGAGAGCGCTCTTCACCTAGCATGTCTAGCGGCTCTTGAAGCACACAATGCCTCAATCAAGCTGCACGATCTGCACAACAAGGAAACAAACAGGGACAAGAGCAGAAACAGAGAAAGAGAGAGAGAGAGAGGGAACGAGCGCTAGCTGTCGAGGGACGTTTTAGGAAGCGTGCGACCTGTGGGATTGCCGGCCCGCGCCGCTGCATTTCAATGAGATCTGGGAGGCTGAGATTTAATCCAAGGCTAAAGAAGAAACTCGCTCACGGCCGGCCTGTGGAGCGCCTGGACACCAATCGGTCCTCTCTGACGGGGTCGCGTCCCGGGACGAGGTCATCGGTCAGCAGAGTTTCAGAGAGCTGAATGCTAAACGTCCAGCTGCCGATCCTTGAGGATTAGAGAAAGCAGGGTGTATTTTTTTTGTGTGGGGGGGTGTTTTGAAAAGGGTGTCTCAGGTTCTGCAAATTAGGAGCGACGGATATGAAAAGTGCTCAAGTTAAACTTAGTGAAGGCTTCAGATGTTTTCCAGTGACCAATAAAGATATAAGGTTTTGTGTAACTGCAGCACAGTAACCTCACCCTGTCTGCACATCACCCTGTTTGTGTAAGTGTGAGTGAGTTTGTATTTGTCTTTGTGTGTGTGTGTGTGTGTGTGTGTGTGTGTGTGTGTGTGTGTCTTTCTGTAGCCCCGCCTCTTTCACCTCTGGCTATAATGATAGTGAAGTGAGTGGATTCCAGAGTAATGTTATAAGCTAATTTCTGACATGTGAGGAATTTTAATGTCAATAAATCAATACATGGATCCCAACATGGCCGCTGTATGGATCCGTCTCACAAGCCCTGCTCTGACGTTTTATCTCAGCTTAGAGGTGAGTCAGGATATACTGTAACCCTGAACTGTAACCATCAGAATCAGGTATCAGGTTTGAGAAACACACACACACACACACACACACGGCATGTGAGTCTGAGACAAATTAATAAAACATGTAAGCGGGTTTTACCACATTTACTATGAAAGCATTATTATTGTGGTTCACAGACTGGAAATTTCATAAACATTGCCAATTTGTAGACGATTTAAGGCACTGAGTCACTGAGTCAATGAGTCACCAAGCCAATGAGTCACCCAGAATCATCTAGAATTTCAGTTTAGGACAGTTCGGCACGCTTCAGTGAAAAATTCAGGAATGATGGGAAGCAGCCCAAAGCAGGGATGAATGAATTAGTGTGAATGAAAGGAGGAAAAGAAAAAAAAATACAAAGAAATGACCAATAATTACACAAACAAACAGTGAACATATGATAAAGAAAAGTTATGGAGGAGGAAGAAAGGAAGGAAGGAAAAGAAAAATGAAGGAAGAAAGAATAAATGAAATGAGAAAGAAAGAATAGAAGAAAAAAAAATGAAGGAAGGAAAGAAGAAAAAGTAAGGGACTGAGAAATAAAGAAAAAAAAAAGAAAGAACAAAAGAAATGGAGGAAGGAATAAAAAAAAGTATAGAAGAAAGAACAGAAGAAGGAAAGAAAGAAATGGAGGAAGGATACAAAAGAGAAAGAATAGGAGAAAGAAAGAAAAGATAGAAAGACATGGAGGAAGGAATCAAGAAAAAAGAAAGAAAGAAGGAAACAGAACAAACGATAAAAGAAAGGAATTGAGAAAAAGAATAGAAGAAGTAAATAAATAAATGGAGGAAGGAATCAAGAAAGAAAGAGAAAATAGAAGAAAGAAACAGAAAACAAGAAAGAAATGGAGAATAGAAGGAAGAAAGGGAAAAAAAACAGAAGAAAGGACAGAAAGCTGGACTCTGATTGGTCAGAAGGTGTAGATGAACTGAACTCTGGCAGTAGTGCAGATTTACAGTACACTGTATACGCGTGCGCTCGTCCTGACGCGTCACTGTTTCCATAGTAACGGCTCCTTCACACGGCCTTCTCCAGGCTTCCTCTCGCTCCACATGTTCACTCTCACTCTGTCAATCTTCCCATGCGGTAGAAGGATTTGTTCCGTCCCTATCGGCTCCTGACTGCTAGTTTTTACATCATGTTCGGGACATGGTTCGAGGGGAAACTGCTTAGCGAGTCTACTTGTACATAAAAGTTAGCCATAAAAAATATTTATATTCATAAGTGTGTTTGCCTGGCTGTGATCTTGCCGTCTGAACCTTTGGCGCCCTCATGTAACTGTTCCATTCAAATTCAGCACGGCGCCGCCTGAACTTCGCTTTACGCCACTTTCTCCTTCCTGTTCTTCCCCAGATTTCAATTTTTTTTTTCAGTTGTACTTTTTACCGTAAGTGAAGAATTGAGTCATAGTTTAAACACGAGGCCCTTTGCTCTCTCTTATTCCCATGTCTGAGAACAGTGTTTGAAGCCAGGAGTTATATTTTAATCATTCAAATTCTTAATGATGACACTGAATCCATTATTAATGAGCGCAGTTCCTCCAGTGTACTCGGCTTGGCGAGCGAGGCAGTAAGTTCTACTCTCTTCATTTGATCTTCACACAGCTCTCTCTCTCTCTTCTCTCTCTCTTTTTATTTAAATATTCTCCAAACCATACAGCATGGTCCTTGAAAAAGAATTCTTCCACTTTTTAACTTTATTTCCCAAGGCTTTGTTTCTTCCTTCCTTTTCTTTTTTCCTTTTTTTTTTTGCTCTTTCCATCTTTTGCTTGCTTTCATCTTCATCCAAGTGAAAAAAAAGACGTTAATCTTCTGCTGGTGTCAGTTAGAAATGCTGTTCAGACCTTGCTGAGACACTTCCACTCCAAATCAACTTTCAGATTTTAAGGTCATGTCAATTCTAAAGCGTTTAATTTTATGCTCTCGATCTCCTTTTAGATTTTTTTTGTTAACTAAAAATTAATCTAATCCTTTTTTAGGATTAATTATTAACACTGATTAAGTGATGATTAGGTTTACATATTGATTGTGATATGCAGTGCTGTGCAAAAGTCTTGACCCTCCTTCATTTCTTCATATTTTGCTTCCAAAGCTCCAGACTTTCTTGTATGTTTAATGTAGTCTTGAGATACAGTTCTCCAGGCTCCAGTCCCTGTACCTGAGCAGTTTCAGAGGAATGTTGTTCATTTGTTAAACCACACAGTGACCTATGACTCAATAAAGCATAAAACATCTAACTTAAGTCCTGACCCAGTGAGAAACAGGTGCAGATGATGACAGATGATGAGGCCAGTGATTAGTAACTGCTGATGCTGAATGCTGAGTGGGTGGAACAGACGAGAGGGGAAATGAAGTCGCTGTTACATAAACAATCTAATTTTTTTATTGTATATTTAGGCACTTTGCAGCCTGTTGCAGTAAAATGTTTGTTCACATTTCTTTTATTTAATCTACATCATTTAATTTCATTTGATATGAAGAAATGAGGGGGTCAATACTTTTGCACAATACTGTACACAAGGCCTGTGTACACACAAGCTGAAAAAGTATGGAGAGTTTATACTGAAAATAATAAAAGTATAGATAGGTCTTACTTAACACAACGTTCTGTATACAGTATATATATATTGGCACCCCTTGTAATTGTAGTTTAGGTAACCACAAGATTTAATTTGTTCTTGTAATTCAAGAGGTGTTATACATGGGGATTCTTTTTTTTTTTGCCACCATCCCCAACATGTGGGGACAAAATAAATAATTTTGCCGCTTTTTTTAACGAATGTGGGTCAACATACTTCTCTCTTATTTGACTCCAATGGACATTTAAAATGCTTGCTGTATACGCGCTATAATTTCCAGGGGCGTCAATAATTATGACACAAATGTTTTTTGTTGAAAATGATTACTTCTTAATGAGAGATTTTTTTTCCTTTCTGAATTAAAACTAATAATACTGTACATACAATACTACTTTACTTTTGCCCAACACTTTATTGTTATTATTATTACATTTTACTGATCTTTACATAATGTGCCAATTATTGTGAAATATATTGTAATTGTACTTAATGATAAAAATAAATAATAAAATAAATAAATAAATCGTGCAATTCAAGATAATTTCAACTGTAATTTCTTGATACATTTTATTGACTGGAATAAAATTAAATGTAAGTGTTAATAATATGCTAATCATACATTCAAGAGAACCATTGGTAACAAGTGCTTTGAAGTTTTCAATAAAAATATAAGAAGTAGAAATAACATTAAAAAAAAAAACTAAGGTAAAATACAAATAAATGAAAGTATATAATTTCTTTCCTTCCCTGCTAATATGCAACCTTGTATTATATTACAAAAATGAAATTTCCTTTCATCACAAATTGATTAGGCTTATTTAATTATACGTCACTTTGTGTAGGAGCGCTCTATCTCACTATTCGAGCATGCTGATTTGTGTAATTATTTTTAAATATGCACAACATCAGCAGTCTTTTTTTTACTTAAATGGTCAAAAACTGCATGTTTAAAATCAATAAATCAAATGAAAGTGTCAAATTTCCCGTAGCGCTTTACGTGGTGTTAATAATGGTAATGATATATGAAAGTGGTTAAAAGCAGCGTCTGTGCCGCTGTTCTGAGCTGCAGGGAGGATAAAGGGTTTCATTTCATGCTTTCCATCAGGGACATTAGAGGAGCGTGTTGAAAATGTGCTGTGTTTTTAATGAATACTGCTCCTCGATTGGTGTTTCAGCGCTGAAACAGCTCCGTGTCGTTCCCTTTGTGAGGAGATCACACTCAGCTGGTGAGGTTTTCCACCTCTTCAGGAACACTGGCACCTTGGACCGCCGAAGCATTTATTTAACTCTCTGCTTAACCAACATGACTGTCACATTCATTTCACAATGCTTTGGTGATTTCTGAAGTCTAACTGGTGGATATGAATGAATCAGGTTTAAAATGTCATGTAGAAAAATGTTGTGTTGTGTCTTTGTTTGGTACTGTATGCCTTATACAGTAACCATGTGTTAGGGTTATTTAGGAATAACTGGTAATAGTGACTGTCTTACCTGTTTAGTGAAGGGGTAGGAAGGGTCGGGGTGGAAATCAGAGAGGGTGGGTTACATTCAGTGATTTATCCATGATTCATCAAACAATCATTTTTACAATTATTAAAATAATTAGAATATGTAATTCATATTTCATTCATTCATTTATTCATTCATTCATCTTCTAAACCACTTTTTCTTGTATACAGGGTCGAGGGTGACCTGGAGCCTATCCAGGGAGACTCCGGGCTCAAGGCAGGGTACACCCTGTACGGGGTGCCAATCCATCGCACACACACACACACACACACGTACTCATACACTCATTCACACGCAATGGGGAATTTGAAAACGCCGATTAGCCAAGCCTGTAGTACCCGGAGGAAACCCACCAAGCACAGGGAGAACATACAAACTCCACATACAGAGACTGAAGCGAGAATCGAACCCTCAACCCTGGAGGTGCTAAACATTACCGTGGACAGTGCCAACCACTACATCACCATGGTGCCATAATTTACAATTATGTACAAAATACAATTGAAGTTAAAATGTAATACAGTGGAACCTCGGATTACGAGCATATTCCGGAAGCGGCTCGTATTCCAAAACACTTGTAAACCAAATTTTATTTTCCCATAAGAAATAATGGAAACTTCAATTATTTGTTCCACAGCCAAAAAAAAATAAATACATAAAAATAATTAATACAAAATATAAAGTAAAAATAAAACAAATTAATCTGCACTAAATAAAAAAAATAAATCCAGACGGATAAGTGTTTCCGTTTGTGCGCGCAGGCGCTGTGTGTGTGTGTTTATATATATGTGTGTGTGTGTGTGTGTGTGTGTGTGTGTGTGTGTATAATGATGAGATAGACAAACTGGTCGATGCATGCCTGTTCTTTTATCTGCTGCATTGTCAGGCTATAGTACAAACTTTCGGGTGGATCCTGCACTTAAATCCAACTAAAAAACAACTGAAGAGAAAACAAAACTCAGGCTCTATATCCTAGCTTACATCTCGCATTCGCATTCACACACACCGGACTGCATTACCCACAATG
>JAQMYJ010000036.1:31300303-31308888 GCA_030014305.1 Clarias laeviceps | reverse complement strand
TATATATATATATATATATATATAATATCTAATTAACAAATCAATTAATTAAAAAAACACTGAATAAATAAATGTTTTAATTAATTATTTTGTTCTTAAGTTACATGTATTCACTTCTTAAGGTGTTATTTTATGAAATATATAATAATATATAAAATAATATTTTAACTGTGTACTGTATATAGCAATAAAATGTACACAAACAAACAACTACCACTACAACTACTTCATCATCGTCATCATCATCGTCATCGTTGTCATGTTATGTTCATTAGTAGTTGTAGTGGTAGTTGTTTGTTTGTTTGTTGATGATGATGAAATGGACACACTATCTTAAAGGTCCTGCCTTTCCCACGGACACGTCCCCAAGCTGGAGTTTTTATCAGTCACGGCTCAGAACTAACGCTGGAATTAAAAGATTTCACATTCGTCTAAAGTCACATTCAAGTGAACATCTCAGTACTGTTTAATTCTCTCAGTCTTAATCACTCAGAAGGGAGACCTTCAGAGTGTGGATCAGACCCCTGCTCCTGAGATTCTGACTCAGTTTATGTGAAGTAAAATCTATTTTAAAAGAAAATCCTACTGTAAGTTGTTACTTTAGATCAAGCACTAGCTAAGAAGTTGAAGAAAATGCTTCTTATCATTTTACTGAGAACGCAAAAAGCCTTGTAGGAAAACGCACAGATTGATCCAAAAGCGCCGACACTGGAGACTCCTTCCATTAAATCACATTTTCGCATTTTGCATTGTGACATAACGCTAGATTTTTAATGCATTTAAAATGAGTCTTGGATTATGTAAAGATTCAGTCATACAGTGAATCAGCCCCAGTGAATGAGCTGCTCGTCTAATAAACAGTAGTGTGTTACATTAGAACGAGCGCATTAGAGCACAGAAAAAACTACGATGGGCAAGAATAACAAAACCAAAAAATACAATGACAAAACCAATAACAAAACAGCAAATCAGAAAACACAACAACAATTGAGACAAACCAGAAAAGGTAGGTATACCTTTTGAAAGCCATATCGCTGATTGGATGAGACATCTGTCACTCAAGAAGTACTGCAAACTCACAAGAAGTACTGCAAACTCACGGGATTTTAATGTCGGATTTGTCTTTGTGTTTTCTGATTTGTTTTTTTGTTTCCAGTTTTGTTATTGGAATTATTTTGTTTGTAGTTTTGTTATTTTGGTTTTCAGTTTTGTTATTCTGTTTTAGAGTTTGTGATTTTGTTTTCGGTTTGTTATTTAGTTTTTGAGTTTGTTATTTTGTTTTTTGAATTTGTGATTTTGTTTTCGGTTTGTTATTTAGTTTTTGAGTTTGTTATTTTGTTTTTTGAATTTGTTATTTTGTTTTCAATTTTGTTATTTTGTTTTTGGAATTATTTTGTTTGTGGTTTTGTTATTTTGTTTTCAGTTTTGTTATTTTGTTTTAGAGTTTGTGATTTTGTTTCCGGTTTTGTTATTTTGTTTTTGAGTTTATTTTGTTTTTTGAATTTATTTTGTTTGTTGTTCTTGTTATTTTGTCGAAAACTGATTAACCCCTTCTGACCAATCAGAATCCTGACTATGACAGCTAGTATACTTTATATAAGTTACAGCAAGTTCTATATTAAACTAAACCAATATAACTAATACACAAGGGCCATTATAGTCAAACTGGGACGAGTGATGAACTTTTTGGTGAATGAAGGCGGAAAAGCGATTGACATTTACAGAAGACTTCAAGCACAGTTCGGTGATGAGACTCTTATTTGAACGGTGCAAAGTATTTAAAGAAGGCTGTTCATCCGTGAATGACGATCCCCTCGAGGTGGCTCACAGCACACAGAACAGCAGCCGTTTCCGGGAACATTCAGTGAGTGGAACACCTGATCCGCTTGCACATTACAGGAACTCGGCTGGGAGTTACTCTCCTCTAAGCCACATGTTTGAGAGATTGAAGGAATCCTGGGAGGCCGGTGTTTCAGGGGTGGATTTTCAAAAGTCCCAAGTTTGACTTGAACGCCCCTCGTACTTAAAAAATACCAAAATAGCTACAAAATTTAATATTTCCGAGAAGATGTTTCATAGCCCCCCCCCCTTTTTTTTTTTTTAATGATGGACTAAAAAAATGCACAAGACAGTACTGTAGACCAAACCACCTGTCCACTTTAATAGGAACACCTGCACACCTGCAGTCGTTTAAATCAGACAATCACATGACAGCAGTACAGCGTGTGATATCATGCAGATACAGAGATCAAGAGCTTTGACCCGTTAGTGCACATTAAACATGATTATGTTTTTCTGAATTCAAACCCAACAATAACAACAACACCAACAACAACATCTGGTTTTCACTCTATAAAGGTCTATAAAAGCTTCAGCTCTGAACAATAAAAGCCACACGCCAAGGAAGCACGGATCCCTTTAGGGCTCTAAAGGTTAAACCTTTTCATCACTGTAACCATCGCTCACACGCGATCAATCACATTACACGTCTCCAGAGGGCGCCTACAAAGGGGATTGACATGATAACGTGACAGCAGGATCAAAGAGTTCAGGACGAAGAGACTCGTGGCTTGTGGAGGCGGTGGGAGAACGAGACCGAGAGAAGGAGAGAGGCAGAAGAGGAAAGGAGATGGAAAGAAGGAGTGGAAGTTGTATAAGTGTGTGTGTGTGTGTGTGTGTGTGTGCGCCTGGGCTGTGTTCCAGCTCTGAACTGCCTGAGGATGTCAGGGCAGTGAGTGGGTTCAGCATTCGGCTGACAGTTACTTCTTCTGCCAACTGCTGCCATTTACCTGTTCCTACATTACACACATACACACACGCAAACATAAACACACACACACACACACACACACACAGGTACACGAGGATACAGAGGGAGCTATACATAACGGGAAAGGGAGCACATTTTCCAAAGTGAACAGCATCAAATCTTGACAAAACACACACAAAAAAAAAAAAAAGAGAGCAAGCACAGTAAAGGAAAGGGTGAGAAAATGGCACGAGAAGAGAGAGAAAAAGAACAGAAGAAAGCGTGTGTGTATGTGTGTGTGCAAGCACACTCTTTCCCTGTGGGCAAGGCTGGTATTTGAAACATTCCCCCTCGCCGCCCCGAGCCCCGTCTTATTTCTGCATTTCTGCATTATAGAGCTCCATTGTCCGCTATTACTGCGTGAAACGCTCACTTCAGGTCATCAGTGACGTGACGCTCGCCATCCAGCCTGGCATTTTGGGTTACATTGTCGCCCGCTGGCATCCACAGGAGGGACTGGCTAAGCGGAACAATCCACAGAGCTTGAATTATTCAGAGCCTCGGCCCGAGTCTCTTCAACTTGGCAAAACTCAGCGTGTGGGGAAAAGAAGAAGAAGAAAAAGAGGAAAAAAAAGAAAAAACACACACTCTTAGATAATAATAGAGGGCCATGTTCTAATTCAAACCCTCCTCATCTCTCTCTCTCTCTCTCTCTTCGCCTGTTACGCTTCTGATGTTTGTCAGAGAAGAGGAAGTGTGTGTGTGATTTCAGTGATTAGTGTGTATTCCACTAAAATCCCGTGGACACTCAGTAAGATTTACAAAAAAAAAAACATGAGCGTCCAGTGTTTAGAATCTGTAACTTTTCATTCCATTTCTATTTTTATGTAAATGTACTGTATAAAGTTCTCATTCGTCTGCTTTGTGTAAATCAGCTGATGCTTAACTAACAATTAGACCAGAGCGCTTTCGAATTCTTGATCGTGATCGGTCAGAAGTTGTAAATTTTTTGTTTTTGGGAAGGAATCTTCAGCAGGTGTGTGTGTGAGTGTACACAAGCCCTAATATTCCACTAATAATCTGAATGAAACCGCGTTATAACCGCGCAACTCAGCCGGAATATTCTGACTGAATAGTGTTATCGGAATGACCAGAGGGGTGTAAACTTTTGCTCATTTGTTTAGTAGGTAAACATTAGCTGTGTAAATGCTTCATCTGATCGTTTTTTCCTTGTCAGGATAAATATATTCTTTCTGTGCACATGTGCCGCATGTGGGGTAACAATAGGTCATGTGACGAGTTTCCGTTCCTGTTCCTGATTTAAATTTTCTGGGTCTGTGGATGAAGAAGGAGAACTGATCGGCTTTGCATTTCATGCATAGTAAAGCATCCAACCAATCACAGCCGAGACTCGAACCAATCCTTGTAACCAATCCCAATGCAGAAGGCGGGATTTATCCCAAAGGATGGTTGAGGTGCAGGGATGCAGTGGAGAGAAGAGGCATGAAGGTCAGTAGGAGCAAGACTAGGAGCAAGTGGGGGGAAAGATGCAGCTGCAAGTTAGAGTAGAGGTATGGAATGGTGGGGGGAGTTTAAATATTTAGGGTCAGCTATCCAAAGCAATATGGCAAGAATGAAAGGGAAAGTTTACAGGACGGTAGTCAGACCAGCAGTGATGTCATGCAATTTGGAGACGTCAGAACCGGAGGTGGCAGAGCTAAAGATGCTGCGGTTTCGCTTTGGGAGCGACAAGAAAGGACAAGATTAGGGATGAGTATAAGTGCAGGTTGGGGACAAAGTTAGAGAGACCAGATTAAGCTGGTTTGAATGTTTGCAGAGGAGGGATGAGGGGTATATATCAAGAGGAGAGGTTTATTTATGGATGTGGTGATGGAGGACATGCAGGAGGTTGGAGGGACAAGAGAAGATGTGGTAGACAGAGTTATAGTAGATGGAGACAAATGGTCCGCTGTGGCGACCTCTAACAGGAGCAGCGGAAAGTAGAAGAAGAAGAAGAAGGTAACAACTTCTTTTTCTCTTTCTCCCTTTTTTGTTGTTGTAACGATGTAACTGATTTGCTTGATGTGTCTCAGAAGAAGCAAATTAGGGTGAGAACAAAAAGAACATTATTCACCGCATGACAGCTGACAGGTGAGCGGATATAGCACTAACATTATCGACAGCGACAACTCCTCCATGTTTTTTCTTGTAATACAAAATCATCAAGTTTGAGATAAGGTTTATAAATCCATGCCAGTTTTCCACAGTGCAGAAAACAAAACTCATCTCTGTCCTTACCTCACGTCCCTCCTTTATACTTTCTAATGAAATCCTAACAGCACCATGTGTTTGCATTTCCTCTCCTATCTCACGCAGACGCCTAACAAGCAACAAGCCCAGCTGCTGCTGCCATTTTGGATCCGACTGAGGAAGAAGACGGAGTTGTGCCAGACCATTCGATGACCCAATCAGCATGCGTCTCAGTGAAGAACGAGCAAAGCTGCATGGGTAAAAAAAAAAAAAAAAAAAAAAAGACTCACAGCCTGGGTACTTAACTCTGGATTTTCCAGTCTCAGTAATGGATGTGGAGAATAATAACAGTGTTCAGGAGGTGAAGAAAAGTGCAGAATGAGCAGTAGAGGTGAGTCAGGTTGGTGTGAATTTTCAAAGAAGCTGAAAAAGAATAAGGGGTACCACTGCAATTGCAATAAAGAGCACTAATAGATCTTAAGCTAAAATCCCCCCCAAAAAAATCTTCCTGAAGAATAATGACATAGTTTGCAAAATGACTCTGGAGTATGAATCTGGAGAAATTAAAAAACAAATAAAAAATGGTTGAGGCACGCTTTGCACCTTAATAGCCCATGAGCGGGTCAATTTAACGGGTTCTGTTCCAGGAAAAAGGAGCGTGCTAAGAACTAGGAGATTTTACGCTTTTGCGCAGGACGGCAGGTGTAGAAGAGCCTCTGGCTAAGCATCACGTCGGAAACAGTAACCCAGCACACGGTAACGAAAACACTGGATAAAAATGGCTGTGCAGCTCAGCAGTTTCTTTACAGCCTGATTTGATCTTCAGTCAAAGCTCAAAGCCCCTTTCCCACACAGACCTTTATATAATTATCGGCTTGCGTTTCATGTCAGAAGTGCAACAAACTTAGACCTGACTTGACATTTTATTACGTCTCCCTGACCCAGCATGCACGAATAAGCAGCGGAAAACAGTCGCTAGTGGGATGTGAGAATGTCCGAATCAGCATTTTTTTTTTTTTTAACACTAAGACAGTGATGGAGAAGACAGAGACGTGCCCCGTCTCATGGTGGAAAACTGCTTGCTGCTATCGTTCCTGAAAGTTCACTTCAACCTTACAGTACTTCAAGCCTTCTTGCTTTGGTTTGGAAAGGGCCTGATTTGTTTCTAATATCTCACTCGAAACATCTAGACTTCACTTGAGGGTCTTACATGGCCAAGAAAAAGCCTTTTGACCAGAGTACATAAATCCTGTACTGGTATAAAAGTAAAGATTCCCTAGGGCAAATATAACTTAAGTAAAAGTAGAAGTCCTCCATTTACTGTTGTACTTGAGTAAAATTTACTTACGTTTTAAAATACAGTTCTTGTATTAGCAGAAATTCATTCTCTCTCTGCTTCTGAATTTACATTTAGGCATTTGGGAGACGCCCTTATCCATAGCGACTTACATATTTTTTATCTCATCATGAGCAATTGAGGGTTAAAGGCCTCGCTCAAAGGCCCAACAGTGACAACTTGGTGGTCGTGGGATTTGAACAAGTTGCGTGCAGATTGGATGGTCAGCTGTACTGTAGCAACCCCTCTGAAGTCCAACAACTATGGTTATGTAACACAACACCATCCAGAAAGAAGTTATCTGTACTTTTGCGCAGAGTGGAAGTAAAAAAAATATCCTCTAATAAAACTATTCAAGCAAGGACCAGATATGTGAAATATGTATTTAGGTACAGCAATGCAGAACATTTACTCAGTTCCTCCCACCTCTGTTTTTTTTTTTTTTTCTTTTGGATTTTTTCCTGATTTTCTCCCTAATTTAGTCGTGTCCAATTCCTCCCCATCACTAGGGGGCTCCCACATTAAGGCTACTATTACCAGCCAGTCGCGAGGGACGAAGACTATCACGTGTTTCCTCCAAACCACGTGACGCCAGCCGAACGCATCTTTTCGAACTGCTCGCTCACGTACCGTTGTGGGCGACATAACACACTCGGAGGACAGCGCTAGCCGCTCGTTTCGTTTGCGTGTGCTCACTGATTGGCTGTAGAGCCGTAATTTAATGTGGGAGCACCAAGTACCTCTCATCCCTCCCCTCTGAGAGAGCTCGGTCAATCAGCTCTCTCTAGACCTCCAAAGACCAAAAAGTTTTGTCAACTTACTGACTTTCTCACTAAATTTAGGGACCTTTTTTGTGTTTTCAAAAAAGCAATAAAAGGCAAGGTTAGTCGTTTAAGGTGTAAGGTGAGGAGCTCAGACAGCTCAAGCTAAAGCCGCTGCTCCTTCACATGGAAAGGAGCCAGCTGAGGTGGTTTGGGTATGTAATAAGGACGTCTCCTGGATGGACGCCTACCTAGGAAAAGTTTTTAGGTATGTCAGACAGAGAGAAGACCCCAGGACTAGATGGGGAGAAAAATGTCTCTCGTGTGACCTTGGAGTTCCTCTGTTTCCCCATGTATGAGGTGGAGGAGGTGGCAAGGGAGAGAGAGGGATGTCTGGGCATCTCTGTTGCCCACTGCTGCCCATGTGACTAGGACATGGATAAGAGGTAGAAAGTGGATGGAAGAATCACCAGGACTGCCCATGAGGGCACAGTCTTATTTGCTGGAGGTAGGAATACTTGACGTGGCTTCTACTTTATAGAACTAGCTTTAAGAACCGCTAATATGAATGGTTTGTTTTGAGTGCACTAATATGGCACCAGTTTCCGCCCCCTTCATTCGGCTGCATATAAAAAGAAGTTACTTGATGTCGGTTCTGATGAAATTAGCACATGTGGCTAATTTCCACTGAAAATAGATGGGAAATCTGATGCTGAAGCTTGACCCCCACAACTGACACCCAAACCTCTTTGGTTTATGTATTAAGAGAATAAAGTATCACTATGAAAAATCCCATAATTAAAGGATGATGAAGTGGTGAGTAAGGGGTTAAATCTTGGAGTTCAAATCCCAGAACTGTTACTGTTGGGGCCTTGAGCAAGGCACTCGCGCCTCAACTGCTCGGCTGCACTTCGTCTCAGCTGTAAACTGCTTTAGATTAAATCAACAGCCAAATGAGTTAAATATACAGTAAACATAGGCAAGGCAAATAGGCTGAGAGTAAATGCGAAGACAAAACAAATTAACTTCTCATCACCAGCTTCCCTTTTGGCTAAACTGCTCTAGTGGTCTTAAGTTCTGTTTCAATAGCTTATTAGCTCAGGTCGAGTTTGTTAAATCAACATTTTGGGGGAGGGGGCCTGAGGGACTGCGTCACTATAGCTGTAGAGTTCAGATTTCAGGAGCTTGACATTTCATTTCATTGCTTAAAACCGATGTGCAAGCAGAAGAAGTAGTTAGCGAGTATATGTGCAGTGCAAGAGTCTCCTTAGCTATACATGACGTCTTACCCAGAATGGAGTACTGAGCATTTGATTTCTTTATCCTGCTTGCTAGGAAGTATGCTGTATAATTACACCATAATGGGAATAACTCATTTTAAAAGTACAACTTTCAAGGTACCTACAGTCCGATGCCATGTTAGCTCTTTACCCATGTCCACAGAACGATGTCCACTTTGGGAGACTGTACTGTAGTTTACATCATGTTT
>JAQMYJ010000036.1:31295303-31297803 GCA_030014305.1 Clarias laeviceps | reverse complement strand
CGCAGATTCTCAAGGGGCAGATAATCGAACTGATTCAGAGCCACCAGCACGTAACCCGTCACCTCCCGGATGGACTGGAGAGAGAAAAGCAGAAAAGAAAGATATTTAAGCACATTTGCTTCTGGTCGGAATTGTTATAATTTTTAAACTAGAACAGGACTTATATTCTTTGACAAAACATGAGATTTTCACACAGCAGTCTCTAGAGTTTCCACAAAATGGTGTGAAAAACAGAATAACACTGAGTGACTGACAGCTCTGTTCATGGAAACACCTTGTTGGTTTGAGAGGTCAGAGAGGAAAGGTGTCAGATTGGAGCTGGAAGGTGTATAGTTACAGTACTCTTAGCATCACTCTTTAAAACCGTGTTGAGCAGAAAAGCCCATCGGCATGCACAAAACTTCAGGACGTTTAAAAACAGGTCAGACCAACGGGGATCCACTGCTTCCATCTATCAATCTATCTAGGAATTTCTGTAGTCCAACTAGGGACCGTGATTATCGTTGTATTTATTCCCATTTTACAACCGTGGTAGGACCCCCGGTCAACATTCACACAGATTCGCACAACCTGCATGTCTTTGGACTGTGGGAGGAAACCGGAGTACCGGAGAGGAGACCCACCAAGCATGTGGAGAACATGCAAATTCCATGCACACAGGAACCCCAAGGCAGGAATCGAACCTGGACCCTGGAGGTTCAAGGCAACAGTGCTAACCGCTTCATCAATGTGCCGTCTATCACTTGCTTACAAGTGTAAAAGCATAAGATTGCGAAATTACTTGCTAATAACGAGAAAGAAAGCTTGCATTGCATACGGCGTCACTCCCTGTTGCTGCCCTGAATTCGATTTTTTTCTGTAATCAGCTGTCTTCAGAATGCATTAACTTAAATCAAGTTCAACTGTGAATCTTATCGAGTGTCATGTGATCTCAATATCGTGAATACACCTGACCCTGCAGGAATCCAGATTGCATTAAAGAGCATACCTAATCAAACGGCATTGCGGATACAAAGGAAATCTGAGAACAAGTACAGGATAAAGCGCCAGGGAAAATACACTTATCATTAAAGCCGTTCATTTCATAAAAAAATCGCAAAGAAAATGTGGCACAAGGGCAACACTGCGGAGAGGAGGCTGTCTGTCAGTGACCGTGTAGATTAATTAAACTTGAAGCTGATCACAAGGGAACTAAAGCTTGGTAACTTTACAGATCTACAGACAAAAAAAAAAAAAATGGCAAGACATATGAAATTCTGTTTGACGTTTGCCAAAGGACTCGAAAGTGCTCTGATCTGATTTTTGGCCTTGGCACGAAGCTCTGGATTTGGCAGATAACCAGCACTTCTTTACCACCCTGCCAATCCGTCTCAGTGAAGCTCAGTGGTGGTAGCATAATGTTGAGTGTTTCCCTTCATCCCTTGGCTGTGTCCATGTTTATGCGTTTTAATGTCTAATGGATAATCAAAAATTTTTGTCTATATACTGTACCGCACCTCGTACTCTTGGTAGCACCTCCAGCGTGTGTGGCCTCGCACCCCCTCCACAGGATTCGTGGTATAGATAACAGATGGATGGAGAATCATGACAGAGTATGGAAACTTGTGGAATTTTTATGACCTGAAACGTCTCTTTCTGAGACAGTGATGTTCTGGATTTCCACGCACTGTTATTCCATTATTAGGTATTGTGCCAAGGGAAGTGTTAGGACAGGAGAGAGTAGCAATAGCTTTATTTCCTCATGAGTTTGCTGTCTTTTTAAGTGTGTAGTGTAAGCCCACAGGACTGGCTTTAGAACGTGGAGGGGAACACAGTGTGCTGAATACTACAAGAGGAATCAGAAGCGAGTGTGAGTGTGCATGCGTGTGCCGGTTGAGGCGTTCCTCCTCTCAGTGACAGCTGTCAGAAGGAGTGTGTATCAGCTCTGTGTATTATGTAGAGTGTCAAAGCCCGTCATGGTGCCGTCATCCTCCACCACTCTCGCCCAAAGCTGTGGACACACACACTTACACACACATACACACTTTCTTCAACTGTTGTACTTTCATTTATGCCAGCTAATGGCAACTGTAATTATAGCAACACAGGAACACACATAGGCAGCACGGTGGTGTAGTGGTTAGCACTGTAGCGGCCTCGCACTTCCAGGGTCTGGGTTCGGTTCCCTCCTGAGCGTCTGTGTGTGTGAAGTTTGCATGTTCTCCCTGTGCTTGGTGGGTTCTCCGGTTTCCTCCAACGGTCCAAAGACATGCTGATTAGGCTAATTGTCCAAAGTGTGTGTATATATATACACATGTGCCCTGTGATGGATTGCGACCTGTCCAATATACTACCAGTCAAAAGTTTGGACAAACTTTCTAACGCCATGGTCTTTCCTGATTTTTATTTATTACTTTATGCTGAAGGCGTTTATCCAAAATACTCAATAATCTCCTTTGAACAGTTGATATTGAGATGTTTCTGCTACTTCTGCTCTGTAAAGCTTCATAACGGCTCTAAT
>JAQMYJ010000036.1:31261143-31278792 GCA_030014305.1 Clarias laeviceps | reverse complement strand
TTCCTGACCGCTGTTTTCGTCGCTTTCTGCTATTGATGGGAATTTTGAATAATTTTAATGATTCGGTTCTTCGATTCTCGTTCATCAAAAAGAACGAATCTTTTATCGAGTCATTTAGTTAATTTCGTTCTTTTAATCAGAAATAAAATAAAATGTTACATTTTCAATAAACAGACCCCCGACACGTTTTTGGCTGAAGTTCAAGTAAATATTACAGCTAAGGACATATTATAATAAACATAATGAGCAGCTCATCTCTCATATCTTCCAGTCTGAGTCGTTCGTTCTTTTGAATCTATTGCACTGTATAGCGTCTTTGGGAGTCACGTGACAATAGAACGAACGATTCGGACCGAAAAGACACAAAGGTAACGACTCATTTCTGCTTTCTGTACATAACCTACGGAGGAGGTTTTGTGATGCTTTGCGCATCCAGTAGAAAATTAACAAATCACTCTCTGAGACGACTCGTTCTTCTGAGTCACGATGAAGACTCGTTCAAAAATAACCATGAATAATTCATGAACGACCCATCACTACTTTCTGCAACCAGCTCCGCTTCTGATTTCAAACACCTGTAATATTATTCAGCATGAAACACCATTACACACAATCGTCCCGCTTCAAACACTACTGTGATTATGTAACAAGTAAAAGTACGGATATTTCCTGTACGATGTGGAGTACAAGTAAAAAAGTATCTTCTAATAAAAATATCCCAGTACATAGATGTTCAATATTTATTTAAGTACAAAAGTAAATGCACTTCATTTCCTTCCTCCTTCCATGTCAAGCAGAATTCTTGCTGTTTTTTTTACTGTTGCAGAATCAAAAAAAGCAAGAGGAGCTTTTACATCCTTAAACACCTGTCGAAGCGCTTTAAGGGGAAAGCAGATATTATTTCCCCCCTAATTTTAGTAATTTCCTTAAGTTTGAGAATGACATAAAGTCATGGTGCCTATTAAGCATGGTACGGTAGGTGTATTATCAAGTCAGTTCCAATGTATGATTTCACCCATTTACACATTAGGCCACTCCATCTAATCTCAGTCTGATGCAGAATGAAACCAAACGTCTAAATGTGTCTGGAATTAAGTTCAAACTTCAAAAATGGATCTACAACTGTTTAATAGTCATAGTTTTGTCTGGTTTTATAGATGCCATACTGTACAGTGACACAAACTCCATAAGCAAATTTCTTTGACATAGACCAAAGGTGTGTGAGATGAGAAGGAAATTAGTTATGCATGCATGTTTCGTGACAGTCTGGAAATTATAACCATCTTTTTTTAATTAAGAAGAAGTTATTTTGGTAACAACTACTACTTTAGTAATTGACAGTGTTAATAGTAATAATCACATAATGCTACCTGACCCTGCTGTGATACTGGAAAATCTGCTATATCTGTTCATGTTGCTAACATGACTTGTTCGGTCACAAGGGTACAGCTATTTATACACACACACACACACACACACACACAATGCTATGTCTTTCCACTATGCTGCTGCTTTCATTCATTTAAAACACTAAGGCACACGAAGCAACGAACAACTTACAATACACAAGGACATTTATCAGCCTATTCTATATACCGTCCCTTAAGCTACAAGAAACTCTGTTCAAAACCCAGAATTTCCAGAATTCAGCCCGCTCCCTCACAAAAGCTCTAAATATAAATTCATAAAGTCGTTAAATGCCGTATCATCTGAGCTCCACTGTGTAAGTTATGAGCTGTAAAAAGTGCACAGTAGATGTGGAGTGACATGACATAATGGCATGAGATCAGCCAAACATCATTGTCAGAAAATTGTAACAGGGGTCAGAGAACAAGCAGCCAGCATTAACAACAGCATAGTCCTAGTCCTAGTCAAGGCACAGGGACAGTTAAAAATACAGGAAATGACAAGAATCAAAAAGCACTTACACAAATGACCGGTTGAGGGTTAATGATACTTAGTCATCGGCCCAGTAGTGACAGCTTGGCAGCTCTGGGATTTGAACTCACATTCTTGCAATCGATATCCAGTACCTTAACCACATGCCTACGTTAAACACTACACATTTTCCCTGAACTGGAGGAAACCCACCAAGTATGGGGAGACCATGCAGACGCACAGACCCCGAGGCGGGAACCGAACACTTGAGTGCCAAGCACTAAGCCACCATGCCACTCAAGAATTAACACGATCATGAGAAATGTTCTGACTCATTACTACTACTAACGATAATAATAATAATAATAGTCAAATCAAATCAAAGTGGGACGTTTGATTGTGCAGAATAACAACACAGTTCTGAGAGTAAAAACTCCCTTTATGTCTCTATATAATCCCCTGCTACACTAATGCACTTATCCCAGTGTTTCACTAGTGCTTGGACACCATCAGGGTAGAAAGTTTTCTTAGTACACCGGACCCTTGATCGGACTGCCTGTCTGATTCATGTCTGAAACGCCGGCCTCCCAGGAACTCCTTTCCTTTGATCCTGGCGTGATCACCAAAGGCATTCTCGGTTTTTGCAGAACAAAGCACACGACCTCAAACTGCCCACTGTACCACATTGCAGGAACTCAGCTGGGAGTTATTGCCACGTCCCCCGTACAGGCCTGACCTCGCTCCAAGCCATTTCCACACGTTTGGCCCATTAACTTTCGGATAATGCATTTTTTCAGTCCACAAACTCTCCCGAATGCTTTCCGTTTCTATGCAAATGAGCTCCTGCTGGGCCGGGCCACACCACACCAGACTACAGCACGAAGGGATTTTCTTATATGAGGTCACATTGGGTGGCTTGTTTAGGCCCTTGTCAATAATAAAATTAAAAAAAATCTGTAACCTGAATGTCTAAAAATAGCCTTTAATTCAACATAAATAAGTTTGATACATCTTCAGCCTTTAATTTCCTGGAGGGTCCTGCCTGGTCTCGATCTTGCTAATATACAACTGTGGTTAACGTGCCATATAACTGCAGGCCGATTGCAGACGTGTGTCAGAAGCGTGTGTTAGCTGGCGGACGGTGAGTTGTGGAGTCAGACGCGGGTCTCGAACACTACGCCTACTGTCCCTGCTGGCGGATTTATGACCTGCGCCGAGGAAAGCTCTCCAGGCCAGCTTGTAAATTCAGCTTCATGTCCACAGCAAGGTCTAATGCATTATCACTGCACGTACTAAAGGTTGCAACGCTGTCAAAGCCCCGCTGGGCTGCACTGAGATTTACACACAAGCCTCCACACGGCCCTGATAGCTCAAGCTTTGTTGGGAAAGAAAGGTCCTTTTTTTTATTATTTCTATTATTTCTTTTCTTTTACTTGTTCTTTTTCAAATGTACATTATAAACTCCTACTCAACAATTTTTCTTTTGGAGAATTTGACTGCTTATGAATAAAAGAAAAGAGAAGAAAAAAAAAAAAAGAGTGAACAATTTGCTTTTCAGTTATTCATGCTCAACGCTAGACAAAAAAGTCTGTAATTACCCAGCTCTGACTATTTATGACGGGATGAAGAAGTTTGAACGAGGCTGCTGGGTGGAGCTGGAACACGCTCTGACAATGCTCTAATTGCATGCTAAAGAGCTGTAATTACACCACCAGCCCCTTTCTCTTTCCTTCTTTATTTCTTTTTTTTTTCCCCTCCTTTATTGCTCTTGTTCTCTCTATTCTGTTTCCACACTTGCGACAATGAACGCTTTACCAGAGACGTCCTCCTTATGTGCCCAAAGTCATGTAATGAACACCTAAGAACAGATCATTAGCCAGCGATTGATTAAATTAGGCGATAGCAGTCTGCTTTTTAAATCGGCTCCTCTTTGTAAAAAAAAAAAAAGTGTGTTCATGTGAACAGAGTTAAGCAGAGAAAAGAAGTATTCATCCCTTGATCAAATGGAGAAGCTCTTATATATATATATATATATATATATATATATAAATATTGAGAAAAGTAAGGGAAAAAAAAAAAAAAACACCTTAGTTAATATTAAGCAAAAATTTAGCCAGAAAATAAACTATTGTTTCAGTTTTCTAAAGAGGCTCCTATAGTATTTTCATGACGTTGTTGTTGTTGTTTTATTAATTTATTTCATTTTAATTTAACAAGTATTAAAGTTCATTTTTACTTACCCAACTGGCTTAATGTCTACTTATACCTGAATTCTCTGTAAATATCTGCGTTTAAGTCAAACCGGGACTTTTCATTATATAATAATAGTAATAACAGAACACAGATATTAGAGTAAAAACGTCCTTTATTTCTCTATATCTATATCTATATCTGCTACACTAATGCACGTATCCCAGTGTTTCACTAGTGCTTGGATACCATCAAGATAGAAGGTTTTCTCAGTTTTCTGTCTGATACACATCTGAAACGCCGGCCTCCCAGGAACTCCTTAATGACCCAAACATGTGCAAATGTCTCGGAGCGAGGTCAGGACTGTATGGGGAATGTGGCAATAACTCCCAGCCGAGTTCCTGTAATGTGAAAGTGGTGTTGGTGAATAATTGTGTATACAGTTCCCACAGACTTGTGCCAGTTGGTGACAAGTTATCCATTGATTTTCAAGTATCAGGCATTTCACTCTCTGAATGTTCACAAGAGCGACTGCAGTGGGCTAATACTTTACTGAGGATGAGAGTCTCATCAGCATACTATGCTTAATTGCTTAAATGTCAATTGCTTATATGCCTTAATACGCCAGAAATTATATAAATTATATATATAATTCATTTGAAGTCCCCGTTTGACTTGAACACCCCTCATGGAATAAGGACAAGGCTTCTACTCCATTCCTTGCCATGTCTGTTTTCAGGCACAGCTTTTGTTGGTGAAATTCAGCGTGCCAGTTTCGAATCAGTTTAACTTCTGCATCCAATCAGAGCTTTGCAAATATCTTAAAATTTTGAAACTCTTATGGATCACAGGGAATAAGTCATGAGACTAAATCTGTTCTCTGACTGCAACAGGAATTTATTCTGACAAAACAGGGCCATGTTTACTAATGCTTCGCACCAATGCAAACCTGACTGACACAGAGTGCATGCATTAAAAGGAGTTTCCTCTTCACTCTCATAACGCTGGGTAGAAAATACTTTAACGAGCCAGCGTTTTCCATTATTGAGTTACCAGTGATTGAAGTGCTAGTGTAAAGCCGGAATAAGAGCTTTGAGGATACAAGACTGTGATGAAAAACACTAAACTATTATTTTAAACTAGTTGTGTAAACTTGAGCTTTAGCTTTAGACTTACAATAAGAAATGTGACCAAATCAGATCATTTTCAGATTATGTTTTAATCGTCACTGTTTGAAGTCGTACAGTAGGTGAGGATTCAAGGGGTGTTTTTATTATCAATCCGCCGCAGGGAGCCACTCGTAGGAGAACGCGGAGTCGAACTCGAGACAGGGAGATGAAAGAGAGCGAGAAAGCGAGATTGAGAAATGGTGGCAGTAATGAGTTGGCAAACAGGAAAAGAAATGAAACAGTATGTGATATTGATCTAATAAAAAGGGCTCACATATTGAGGATGGATATAACCGGGGTACAAATGATGACACCAGCTTGCCTGCTGTTGGAGTGGACGAGTTTCTCTAGAGTCAGAGTCCTGTTGTCATCTATATTCCCAGATTTTTGTTGGGCTCAGTAGCTGCCAGAGTTCTCGCAGAGGGCGACCTCACCTTGCCCCATGGAGTTTTTAGAAAAAAAAAATCGCAGTAATTATATTCACATGTGGGTGAAATTACCCGAGGGCTAATCAACATTTAGCACTTCCGAGTATGTTATTACACACCTATTGATGGATGGTACAATTATATCCAATGTCACTTAGCTAAATGGCTATGTAATCCTAATGAGTTCTTATTCAAACAGCCACCAGTTAGTGTGTGCGAACGCCGATCGAGGATGTACCAGCGGATCAGAGCGCAACACACGCAGCATGAACAATGAGCACTGGCATGGAGATACGGTATAACACAAAATAATTACATCCGGTGTCACGGTTCGTGTTGACCGTGTCTTAACTTCTTTACATCGCACCTTCTTGTCTGACCCGCGTCTCGTCTCTCGAGCTCGTGCACACTCGTCTTGCTTTGCTACGTTCTCTTCAGAGCAAGGTCGGGGGTGACACTCTGCCACCAATCATAATAACAGGCAGGCAGTGTGAAGACCAGCTCCTCACTTTCAAGGACTACTGGACTAATGGAGGAAAAAAAAATGACCCACGTAATAAAGCACGCAAAATAAAGATGGATTTGTGCGCTGATCTCGTACATTGTGAAGAGGTCTGATATGATCTGCTGCTCTGAGTCTTATAAAAGGAAGGAACGGATGCAGTTCGTAAGAATCTCTAATACGTTTATCCTTTGTTAGGGTCACTGTGAATCCAGACCATCACGTATACACATTAACAACTAGGGACATTTTATTGTCTGAAATCAACCAGAGGAGAAACTAGACAGGAAAAAAAGAAACCATTACAACCAGTAACTTGAGCTCAGGATCAAACTGGAGAGTCTGGAGATGTGTGGGATCACGACTACATTAAAGGTTCACATTTTAGTCATTTCTAGATGTTCACATGGGTCTTCAGTGTGTGTGTATGTACAAACAGAACGCAAGAAAAAGAAATTAAACAAGTCAGTTAGATTTTGGCCTCTATTGTGACCTCATTATTGGGACCCCCTGGAAAATCAGCTTTAAAAGGAAGGAATTAGGGAGGAAAAAGTAAGACCTACCGTATAGCTGGCGGTAATTCAACATACTAGATGGTCATCAGCGTAAAACAAGAAATTATGATTTAATAAGGATTTAAACTGAAAGGAAGATGAGGGAGATCAAGAAGCAGAAGGTGGCGGTGATGGAAAATAGTGGATGTCAACTGCTGATAAACACCTAGAAGACCAAGATGACCAGCTTGCTGCTCAACTCTGTAGTTCTCTGTGTGAGGGGTGTGGCTCAGTAGTGGCTCATTTGCATAGATACCAAAACCATGCGTTTGTATGATGAGTAAAATAAAGGAAGTTTGAGGTTTTAAAAAAATTGCATGATTACGGGACCTTTAATACACAGTCTGTCAGCTTTATTGTCCGGGAGGAGTTACTCTGTGCCTATAACCATGGCATGGGTTTATGGGTTGCTTCTCATCTGCTGGTTTTTGTAATGCCTGCTCTTCATAAGGTCTCTATTAACACAAGGTAGGTTTCTAAGCAGGAGAGGGTAAGCGAGAGACTCGTCTTCCCAGTGTTATGTCCTGACACACTTACTGCCTCTGTTACAGGCATAATCAATGGGTAGCATTTACAGTACAGCTCTAAACTCGTACACACTTCACCATTCTTTTTACAGACTTTAACACACTTCTTGGGAATCTAGAAGATTCCCAGCATTCCAACACTGCCACTTTTAAACAAAGATTTTAATACAGAGTGCACAGCCACTGCCGTCAAGACTCATACCGCCGTGATTACTGATTATGGTTGCTCAACGTGTACCTGCATTCTTTTATTCACCGCTAGTGGTCGACCAAGATCGACCTTTTTCTCTCGTTATCTCTCTCAAAAGTGCTAGAACTCCACCGTTCCACAAGAGACTGTGGAAGCTTGTTAATTCAAGACCCCAGCTGAGTGGAAGATGTTTCGGTAAGCACTTGGCTCAAAGACACCTTCTACACAATGAGGTTAGGGGGGTGGAATGTTTCTTGAAACTTGCTATTTATGCTTGAAGTAACATTAACATTCGTAAGCAGCCATAATTCTGCTGGAAGATCAGTGTTATATCACCGCCAGTTTCTGGTTTTGATCTCCCTCACCTTCATTTCAGTTTAAATCCTCTTTTCTAGTCTCGTCGCTCTTAAGAAACCCATCAAATACATTCTTCCTTGATCTTCTAATCCATTTTCTAAAATATTTTTCTCAACCTTTCCAAATTCCCATTGCCTCTCCCCTGACGTATGGGGTGGCGTTCCATTGTGCTGTACATGGCCTTGTCTTATTTGTGCTTACCGGCAGTTGGCACCCATTACCCCCATCTTCTAGTCTTGATCTCCCTCATCTTCCTTTTAGGTTAAATCTTCTTCTCTAGTCCTGTCGCTCTTAAAAAAGCCATCAAATACTTTCTTCCTTGTCCACCAATGTCCTGGTCATATGGTGTCCACCACTGGCTCCTGTCCAGTCTTTGGTTGAATACCTTGGCACAGTGGATAATCATAATGCTTGCAATGCCATGATGCAGAAGCCAATCCTAAAAGCTTGGAATGTGACAGCAAGTCATTCAGTCACAGAATCTGACATCCCACACAATGGTGGCTGCTCAGATTCCTTGGTATGGTATATAGCTCAGAGGTCGTTAATGATGCTCAATGGGATCCATATAAAAACATCTCAATAGAGTATGTACAGTATGTAATGTTGATCAATCACCATGACATATCAAATTTTGTGTCAATCTAAGCTCTGTGTCATAGCAAGTTTTTGATTAACTGCCATGCCACATTACTGTATGTAAGTCCCTTACAATCCTACGCAGTGTCTTAGCCGTGTCCTAGTCATGTCCTAGCTATACTTAAAAAAAAAAATGGCAATAGCAAGAATCATCCAGAAAGGAACCATCTGCCTCCTATTAAATGCTCTCCTAAATCTTTCATTCTACATCAAAACACACCACTTGAATTTCTCCTTTCAGACAGCAGTAGATGCTCGTTCTTAATCAAGCTCGTGTAAATTTAAATCATTCCTTTGGAGAGCCAGCATACAGTACGTCGTGTAACGCTTTTTAATAAAGCAGCCACGGATGAGCCTGAGCACTAAAGTGAAGTAAACAAATTGAAATCCCAGATTCTGTGTACATCTCTCGGATTTGCTGTCTGTCCGCTTTGTTGCTAGGACACGGCCGAGTTTTGTCTGCATGCACAGCGAGGGTGTAGACAGCGGTAGAGTGATGCATTAGTGTTTAATGAAGATGTCAATCCGGACTTGTAGCACTGCTAGTTGAAGCTGTGTGTAAACTGTCTTCCAGGACGGAAATGGAAAGGCTCTACATGACGTGCACTTTCTGCCCCAGTGGACCCTTATTCCCAGCATTCCAATATGTTTTCAATACACGACTTGGATTTACGAATTAGAAGTGTGTATCATCTATGGCACAGGAGTGATTATTTGCAACTAAAGGTCAAAATAGGAACCCACTTTAAAGTTTCAATTTAGTTTAAATAATTCCTTGACAATTCATATAATACACAATTACAGATCAAATACTTCAATTTCCATTCTGGCATTCAAGATGTTTTTACATGGATCCCATTTAGCATCATTACTGACCTCCAAGCTAGGAGTCAGTGGTGTACACCATATGGACAAAAGGTTTTGGACACCTGACTAATCGCACACATTGTGTGGGATTTGTAAGAATACAGCATGCAATGCATGTTTTTATACCAGATGCCTTTCCTGATGCCACCCTTTCTATTTACCCAGGTCTGGCACCAGCACTGTGAGTCAAACTGGCTTGTGCACTATCAATTTGGAGCAGGAGTAGCGCTTTTGTTAAGGCATTTTACTGCTGATCAGAAGGTCCCATGTTCAAAAACCAGCATCAACAAGATGCCACCGCTGGGCCATTGAGCAAGGCCCTTAACCCACAACTGCTGTATAGTGAGATTAAATCATAAGCTGGATAATATTCATAAATCTGGATACAAGTGTCTGCCAATTGCTGCAAATGTACTGTAATGTAATGAAGATTGGGGGAGAGGAGGGGTGTTAGATACATTGCTCTGAAACTAAACTTGGACTTCTCCCACTGATCCGCCAATACCATTGTGTAGTGTTTAAAAATGAATATGCTGCGGAAAGTTGATTCCTTGGGCATAGGAATAGTTGAAATAATAGGCAACTGAAATAGTTATGCTGACTCTGTTCTCCAAGACCAGATGTTTTGTTGGCTGTTGGGCCTCTATGAGCTGTGGAACTTACAGTATATGTTGACTTGATCCCTCAGCTTGCTCTTGGGTTCAAGAAGTTATATTAACCTGCTTCCACAGTTCTCTCAGCGTCTGTAAGTTATTTTGACTTAAACCCTTAGGCCTCCATATGGTTAAGACTTTTTTATCCTTTTGGCCTTCATGGGTTAAAGAAGGTCTGTTGAACTGATTATTCAGACCTCAAAAGGCTGAACTTCTATGGATTTCAGCTTTATAATGATTGAAGGGTTTATGTTGAGTCAAGTGTTGGCTTGATTGTTGTACTGAATGTTGGCTTGATTTCTTAGAAATTGCTGGACTAAAGAAGGTACGTTGATCCATTGGCCTCCATGGTGACCCACTATTTTGAGTTTTTCTATTCTGTTTTGACATGATTTCACTGACCCCTGTTAACTGGATGTTTTGATTTTATGAATCAGAATACAAAGATTACAAAGATCTCCAATGGATGAAAAAGTTACACTGGCCTCAAAGTGCTGGAAAGTTATCTTTGTTCAATATCTAATGCCTGAAGAAGTTATGTTGGTTTGTTCCCATGGGCTCTTCAAAGGCTGAAGATGCTGACTCAGTGTCCTAGAGTGTTGATGAATCTTTGCTCACTTGATCCTTGCTTGAGAGAGCTGTGGACGCTTAGAGACTTTTTTGGAATGTGACCATGATCCTAAATCGATCTCTATGTTGCCGGATTAGGACATGGGATTTATATGAGATAATGCCCTCTAATGGATGGAGGTCAGTACTGCGCACTCAGCCTGGGTGAAGATGATGGACGATGCTGGGGGAACTGTGGGTTCTTTTTCATTTCCTGGCTCTAGTCTGCTAAATGAGGGAGAGTGACAGGAGGAAAGATGGTCCTGCTGAAGACGTGGGTGGGAAGAGCAAGAAAATGTATCTGTCAGTCAACTGGAAAAGGGCTTTAAACATATCCTGGGCTAGTAGTAAAATAAAGTGCACAGACACACAGTCTCTCTCACAGGGGGGAAAGTAACACCACTAGGGACCAATATATTTAGTCGATGCTGCTATGGAACAGGTCCAGTTATCTCTAGTGACACTGATTGTCCATTATAACCTTAACCCCACACCACCACCCACCCCCCACAACCACATATATCCCTTTCCTTTCTCTTCCTCCCACTGACTCTTAAAGGGGAGTTACTGTGAACAGGCCAGATGACATTAATCTTTCCAGGAAGACGGGGGGACAAGCCACCCTGAAAATGCTGCACTGACATTTTCAGAAATTGCCCCTGAATCCGAGGTGCATGAAAGGAGGAAAAGGACTGAAACGAGTATGCATTTTAAGTGCATCTCAACTACTTTCCTGTTAGTGCTCGTGTGTTTATCTCTATTCGCCGCCTCTGTAGCTTATGTCCAACAAGCACAAGAATGAAGAAAAAAAATCTGTTTACTCAAGAATGCAATTATAATGAGAGTGCAACTAAGTGCAACTGTTGAACTCTGTCAGAAAACATTTAAAATATACAGACTTAATGCAAAAAACAACATCAATTACATTCATACAGATAAATAACTAAGAAAGACGAGATGTAATGTCTTACTATAGTTTTTTTTTTTTTTTTATAGCTGCAAGCACAAGGCGACAAAATACTGGAGAAGGAAACTGATTCGATTTGCTTTCCTGAAGGCTTTGTACTTTTTTTCCCAAATTCTCTCTCACAGTCTGTCTCTTCTGCCGTTTTTTTTTTTTTTCCTCTCTCGACTATTTATGTCCTTTCTGGTGTCAAATTAAAGTGATGGAAGCGAACTTGAGTGTTAGCTAATTGCGATTGTCAATCGGATCCCGGCAGAGCTGAGAGACATGCGCTCCTGAGCACTTCATCAGTCTTCATTAATATTGAAAGACGCAGAGGAAAATGGCTCCCTAATCGCTAAGTTTGTGCGGCGGCCCCTAGAGGGCGCCGTCCTGGATCTTTCGCCAGCTTGCCACACCGGTGAAATCTTAAACTGTACGAAAGTGACTGGACAAGATACGGATGGTTCCATGGACGGGATTTATAGGTTGTGTCAGGATTTTAATGGGCATGCAGAAGGTTAATAGCTTGCTCCATGATTCCTGTTTCTCCTTGAGGCTCCCTTCATCATTATTTCTCTTTTTCTTTGTCTCTCTCAACAGGGAACCTGCTCAAAATGACTCTCTGCAGACACATTAGCCCTTTGCCCCACTGCAGGCATTTTAGGGCCACTGCCAGGTCACCTTCACAACCTAAAAGCGACACTGGGCACCGAGAGTACCGCCCTGTTACACTTCCCATACATTAGCATTAATATATATGAATTATTAGCATGAATGGGTTGATTTTATTCCAGGTGATGTTCAATGCTTTACTGCTGGTTCATCGTATTTTTATTATTAACTCAGAATCTATATTTAATGCACATTTGGAAGGTTTTATCTTTTTCTTTTCAAATTCAAAAAACAAACAAGTGGGGCAGAATTACAACGCAAGAGGTCAGTTCACTGTCTCAGAACCTTTAAAAGATAAATCCTAAGATTTTTTTTTTTTTCTGAAAAGAGTGGATTTCAAATTATCTGGCAGTAAAACCATTTGGACGAATATGTCATGGCTTTCTGTTGTGTGTTCAAGTAAATATGAAACACGGACGCTAATATTAAACTGAGCGTGGATGGCTTTGCATTCTTTTCAAAGTTTTGCGTTCAGAGCAACTCAAAATGAATGTCGATTTATCACAGTAAGATCTGCTCCTCAGAAGATAAAGAAGCTCCAAGATGTTCATCATTACAGACGTCATCGTTTTCATGAGAAATTTTCGCCGGTAACGCCAAGCTAAATCTCATTAATGTATTTATAATGACGTGTCGTGTCAGAGCTGGTGATTTAGAACTGTAATTATTTGACTGGATCTACATTAGAGTTTTTTTTTTTTTTTTGCTTTATGCAGGAAAATAAAAACCTTCTGCCAGCCAATCAGAAACGAGTATGTCAGCTACCGCTATGATACACACTAAGGAATGCATTTGAGGAAGCCTTTATTCCTCACAGTACTTTGAGTACAGTGAAATCCTTATTAATGCATAGCCCAGATTGTTTTATATTATGATTTTGATTCATTTTTACATCGCCTGATGGTCAATGTGCATTTCTTCTACTTAATTGCACTGTTGGCAGTGTAGCCTGATTTAGCTTATCTTGTGTGTTAGCAGGCAAATAAAGTAGGGATGGGAATCACCAGGGACAACACGATACAATATTATCACGATACCTAGATGATGATTCCATTTGTATTGTGATCCGGTAAATATCACCATTTTATAAATGTCCCAATTTTATATTATTATTATTATTATTATTATTATTTTCAGAATAATAATTCTAAAAATAATTGTTAAAATTCTAAACAAACTTAGCAAATAATTTGGTCCAACAGGATGCTCTTCTGTGTAACCATTTAGAGTGCGCCCCCTGCAGGATTATAGAGGAACAGCAACATTTAAAATTAAAAATGTGTTTTAAAAAAAAACGATTTTCGATGCAATCAATTTTGCAGTCAGCGTGGCAATACATGAATAGCTACATAAAAGGATTGTGATACGTAACTGAATCTTTTTTTTCCACCCATCTCTACAAATAAGTAGCCTAGAAATAAACAAAAGCTTTTTGTTAACTGATCAAGCTTTTGAAACCAGCAAGAGAGTTGTCATACAATGCTGGAAGCAACAGTAGCAGCGAGTCTGGCCTTTGAAATGCATGCGTGATGGGAATCAGAGATTTCAGGATATGTTTACATTATAACATGAAAATATTTTATCTTGAAATAATGTAAACATATTTACATGAAAAAAATCTTGTTAAAACAATGAACTTTTCATGTTAAAATGTGAAACATTATTATTATTATTATTATTATTATTATGTGGCAGCAATGTGTTTCCAAACAAAACAAAACAAAAAAACCCTGAATCAATCTCTCTCTCTCGTTCATGCACTCACTCGCTCGCTGATTCGTCATGTGTGTGTGCATTGCACCAAGACAATAAAGGGAACAAAGTATATGTTTTTTTTATTTCAGGTTTTTACATGACTTGTGTGTATATGTATATATGTGCAAAAGTTAAAACAAGAATATTTGTATGTTTCGCGTAACAAGTGTAAAATAATATTTTCTTAATTATTGATTTTTTTTTAAAACATTTTTATTTATATAAAGATAATTTCACATTTTTTAATGTGAAAATATCTTCTTAAAATTTACAAAAAACATGAAACATCTATTATTAATATTATTATTATTCTGTGGCAGCAGTGTGCTTCTGTAGTAATGTGCAAAAAAAAAAAAAAAAAATCAATCTTTCTCTCTTACTCACTCATGAGCATGTGTTGCACCTAGACATTAAAGGTATTTTTTTTTTTTTAAATGGGCGGTCCTGGTGCGCAGTTTGAAATATAATCCTGTTGGCGCCCCCTACATCAACAGTTCTGAGCACCAGGTACCTGATACTAAGGATCTGATACCAAAACCTGTTCCGGTGTGACAGTATACAAGGCAGGTTTAATGTAAATTACTAACGTGCTAACGAGCAGATGATGCATGTATATCATGATAATGGAGATGTGCAGTAAAATACATCATCTCCCAGGACACAACACAAGATGGCTGACACGAGCAGAATCAGAGCGCATAGACATTAAACCCGAGCACCTGGTGAACACAACAAAGCAGAGAATTGGGATTTCTCAGCACACAGGTTTCTTTTTCTTTCATGTTAACTGAAACGAACTTCAGGAGGAGAAGATTTACTTATGGTCTTGCTCCAGTTTATGGTTAAGTTTCTGGTTCCTGTCTAGGCTTCTGTCTCATGATGTCTCAGGGAGTTTTCCCTTGTCACCTTCACCTCTGGCTCATTAGGGAGATGCTGAAAAAGCTAAAAATATATACATCTTTTAATTTATATCCAGAATTGTTATGCCTCTGTGCCAGAGACAGCTGTAGCTGGAGAGATTATGTTCCCGCGTTGTCCATCCGTCCATACGTCCTTCCGTACTTATTTTGAGCGCTATATCTCAGGAACAGCTTAAGGGAATGTATTCAAAATTGGAAGAAATGTCCACCTTGGGTCTAGGATCAAATGAGTAGATTTTATTGCTCAACAATCAGAGGGCAAGGTCACCATGACCTTGTGTCCATTTAATATTCATGAATGTGATATCTCAGGAACGCCTTGACATAATTTCTTCACAAGTTCGCCAGTCAAGTTGATGGTCCAGCTCACTGCGACCTCATGTTCATGTGTCCAGTCTTTGTGAAGCGCCATGAGGCAATTTATTCAAAATTGTCCCAAATGTCCTGTTGGCCAGGGGAATCACACTTGATTACATTTTGGGGGTCAAAGATCAGGGTCGCTCTGACCTCATGTCAATCCAATTCTTGCAAAAAAAATTCCTGGTTGATGGAGTCAAACAACCACAAGGAGGTAATTCTAATTATTTATGTCAAGCTGCTTTAGGACAATGTACACTATTAAAATCACTACTAAAATTTAATCTTGTAAGAAGACACAGAGCAGTGGAACTGGTTTGTGTGCAAATAATGGTGCAAGTCACACCAACTAAAATTTTAAATTCAGCTGGAGCTCATTGCTAGCAGAGTGATACAAAGATAAATAAAATACCGTCCCTTATTAAACTAATATTATTAAGCAAATTGGTACTTTTTAATGTCACTTTCTGTATCGTGGAGTAAAAAAAAAAAAACTATTTCTGGTGTGAAAAAGGGTATCAATTCATCCCTAGTGTATTCATTTATAAATCATGCCTATTAGTAAATATTTACTCTATTTTCATCACCCTGACCTGGTTTGGTTCATCATATTTATCCATTATGAATTCAATTAGATTTTCTCCAGGAAAAGTGGTAGAGCCCGATACGTGATTAATTTTAATTGGGTTTATATTGGCCGTCTGCCAAGCCAAGAGTTTTTTTTTTTTTTTTTAGGAAAAAAAAGTCAGGGTTTAACAGTCACCTTAACATAACTACATGCTACAATGGGCTTTTTACAGCGACTCCAGCTCATTGTTGTGTTCGAACGGGGCTGACGCGGACGCCAAACGTTCACCGCTGACAAAAGGCACTTTGCATCAATATTTAATACAGGAAAAACAAATAAAAGGAGGAAGGGAGGAATGTGTAGTCTTCAATACCGCCTAGGAGAGCGAAAAAATACTAATCCTTACAGATCATACTGAGCTTCATGACAAACCGTTGCAAGGAAAAGAGCACGACTATGCTTGCAACCAGTTACCGAACAATTGCACTTGCCCTTTTACTGTTGCTATTAAATGCCACCGAATTTAAATGTGACAAACGTCTGAGCCGTACTTTTCTTTTTTTGCTTCCTTTTTTTTTTTTTTCCGCGTTTGCATGTGAAAGATAAGTTTGCATGTGAACCATAATGACAGCTGAAGGGCGGAGTTTTTTTAGCAACACTCCAAAGCTAAGAGATCACTTCAGATCACTCACGCGAGCCTATTCTTAGAGCGCGACTCGTAGAGACAACGCTGGAAAAACAATACAACCGGAGGGAGATAGAGAGAGATGGTGCGGTGGGGTACAGAGATAAGGCAAAGGAGGGGATGGAAAGAACAGAAGAGACGGATACAAGGAGACCAAACAGAAACCGACGCAGCAGCTCCAGGGTTACTCTGTATAAACAAGAGCATGTGACCTGCTCCATCACTAGTATTACTTTTCGAGTCCATCCGTTCTGTAATATATAGTACATTAGTTTGTCTTTAAATATTTAGATGAGCCGTGCTGACTGAAATGACTTGGAACATTACCTTACATCACAGTGCTGTTTTTGCATTCTTGAGGTCAGGAGGTGGTCAGGAGGTGTTGATACACTTTTAATCTTGTACTGTACATCTTCTGATACATTATTTTTTCCTACAGTAGCAGCTTACACAGGGACATTTATGGCTCCACCAAATAGATTAAAAAGTGTGTGTGATGGTTGATCAGGTGAGTTTATGTAACAGTAGCTATGCTTACACGGACAATATTCTAAATGTAAATTGACTCCTGTGCAACATGGGCGAAATGCGTAAATCTCGCGCAATATCTGTCATTTTATGTGAGTAAAGTGCAATAGATGCAACTTTCTTACGCAATATGCGTAAATTTATATTTCAGTAAATGTGAATTTAAATTTCCTGTGCAATATATGTAAACTTTGGTGCCATATGCGCAACTGGTTCTCGCGCAATTTATGTTAAGTGTGTTTTTTGTGTATCTCGTGTATCTTGTGTAATATGTGTCAAGCACCTAATTTTGTTGGACCGCCCACATGTTCCAATGACAATAAAGAAATTTTATTCTAATCTATTCTATTCTTCAACCTGGCAGCACGGTGGTGTAGTGGTTAGCACTGTGGCCTTGCACCTCCATGGTCCTGGGTTCGATTCCCACATCGGGGAAGTTTGCATGTTCTCCCTGTGCTTGGTGAGTTTCCTCCCGCAGTCCAAAGACATGCAGATTAGGCTAATTGCCCATAGTGTGTATGTGTGGGGTGCACCCAAGATCTCCTGAAATAGGCTCCAGAAGATGAATGAATGGATACACAGGGTGGGCCATTAATATGGATACACCTTAATAAAATGGGAATGGTTGGTGATATTAACTTCCTGTTTGTGGCAC
>JAQMYJ010000036.1:31238213-31261043 GCA_030014305.1 Clarias laeviceps | reverse complement strand
CCATCAGTGTGTGAAGAGTGGGAGAAGAGGGTTGCATTGACAATCCAACACAATGGGCAGCACATTGAACACATTTTCTAACTTATTTATAACATTTTATAACTTAATTAATAAACTTGTAAATTCTTGTAAATAAAATAGTAGATTACAAATTCCAATGTAACTGTAACCCCTCTCATTCCCACTGAAAACATACAGTCTCAGACTGTTCCAACATGATGCATCATTATTCCCATTGTGGAATACTGGGGTCTGTGTAAACACACTTTTTTTGGAAGGAGTCTCCAGTGTCAGCACTTTCTAACAGTCAATTAAACTGGAAATTAGTTTTCTGACAATCAGGGCGCTTTCTGTAAATTGAGAAGATTTTTTTTTTTTATTTTTATTTTGTGTTATTAATTTTACGACACAAGAGGGGGTGAAGAAACGACACATAATACACAACTACTGAGAGCATGGATACAGAGGTACCTTGGCATACGAATGCCCCGCCTTAAGAACTGAAATTATTAAGATTTTCGCCTCAGCATACTAAAGCATTTTTGGCATACTGTACAAGCAAATGTATCGAGCCGAACCGAACGCCGGCTGAATTGCGCGAACGACCAGGAGCCGTTCAAACTTGTTTGCTTCAGTGAAAAGCCAAGCAAAGCGAGTTTACATATTTATTGTGTTTGTTTTTTTTGCCATTTTGTGCAAATCTTTTGCACCATGGGTCCCAAGAAGAAAAGGGAGCTGTTTTCAGTTTGTTTTTTAAAGCAGCCGGTGTCAAGAGGAATCATAAATTAAGGTTAAGTGATGTTTAATGTCTATTTATTTCATATTTTACTTCATTTCCATGTCTTTTCTAAATGTTTTGATTGTTTTATGCAAATATATGCAAATATATGATTATACTGTTGGAAATTGGTAATATTGATAATATTTTTGGGTGGCTAGAACGGATTATCTGCATTTACATTATTTCCTTTGGGAAAATACGTTTCACAATGTGGAATTTCACCTGATTTAAGAAAGGATTAAATTTGTATGCTGAGGTTCCGCTGTATAAGGTTTTCAGATATCATGCGACCTTTCCCATGTTCCTGTGTCCATAAAACGACCCACTTGCACTTCCTTATGCCTTATAAGGTCATACGTCCTATAGCTTGAGTCCAGACTAATATACGTGTAAATGGATGATTGGAACCCTTCTGTCTAACATGAAAATGCTAATGTGTGCTAATTCCTATCGTCTGTATGTCTGTCTCCAGGTCTCTCTATGACTTAAACATTAATGACTTGTGTTCATTTCATGTAGAGGACACATGTGACTCAGGGCACCTGGTCAAAAATGTAAAAACGCTCTCGTTGCAGATAATAAACAGAAAACTTCAGACACATCAGGCATGTGTATGTTTATCTGTCTCACGGTTCGGGGCTAGTCGGTAAGGGTATGAAAGGACAAATCAAGAAATAATTCATTTAATTCATTTTAAATGTTACAATGGGCTTTCCAAGACATTAAATATAAATGTAAATGGATAAAAACTATGACATTTCATTTAAAAAATTACTCTAAAAAAAAAAAGTTTTCAGGACTAGCCATGCTAGGAGATCATATGCATAAAAGAGTTATTTATGTGAGAAAATCACAGATGTAAAATGAAATGTTACAATGAGGAAAAAAGAAAAAGTAGAAAAACAATAAATTTGTGCAAAACTGAAATGTAAAAATGAAAACATGCACTATGTGAAAAATGACATGCCAAGTATAAGTGTTTTTTTTTCTTTTTCCACTTAGTAGTATTCCAAAAAAAAAAAAAAAAAAAAAAAAGAGCAATGTCACAATAGATTAGATTTGTGCATATTATCCGACTCAGCTCCTCACTTCATGCTGTTAAAGGTAATAGGATGTGACGGAGCTGTCGCGGAGAGACTTGCTCGACTCTCTTTGGTTTGTGTTTCCCCCTCAAAAATAGTGATCTTTTAAATCAAAGATGCAATAATGTCAGACTCCCTACAGCGATCCTTCTGTCTGCTAAAACATAGATGTTCGCTGATCATAATTAATGCCGAATTCTCGATTTCGTTCCAACTTTTTTATTTATTTATTTTTTAATACAATGTGCTAATGCTAATGGTGGCACCGTGGGTAGCGCTGCTGCATCAGAGCCTCACGAGTCCTGGGTTGATCCTGAGCTTGGATTCAGCTCCTGTGTGTTTGGATGAGTTCTCTGGGTCTCCCATGATATGGAGGTCAAAGGACACTGTTTATAGATGATTATTGGGTGTGTGAATGTTGACCGGAGGTCCTACCACGGTTGTAAAAATGGGAATAAATACAATGGTCACTATAGTCCCCAGTCAGACTACAGAGGTTCCTAGATGGATGGATGGATGGATAAGATCTTCTAAGTACAGCTTAGAGCTGAGACTGGACGGCGATTGCTTTTCAGTGTTGTACAAATGTAATGTAGTGATAAAAGTGAAATTAAATGGAATGTGACGTTGCATTCAAGTTTATTTCTTAATAATAAAAAAAGCAATACCCAGAGTAAGGGGAAGAAATTTAGGATAAGGGAACATGTTAAAAATGTTAATCTATACCGTGTGCGTACTCCGTAAGATGTTCCACCAAGTGCTACTGCTTTCCTATTTGGCATGTATTATTCTCTGTACAAACCTACTTGTTGGTATCTCGAGTGTTTTTCACACCAGTAAGACCTTCGTGAATAATCGAAAATTATTGTGTTGTGTTAAAAAGAGCAATATACACAAGCTGATAAAAAAAATAAATAAATAAAAAACTGCATTTGGATACCTTTCTCTCTGGACAAAACCACCATACCGATGAAAATCTTTGCTCGGCGCGTGCTATGAAAGCTAACGCGGAAGCATATTGTTCCCATAAGCACCCTGCGGAGATAATCGAGCGACAGGATTGCACTTCAAGACACGTCGGAGTTGATAAACCGAGGCTAATCATGTCTTAACAGCGACACGCAGGGCAAACGGTGCCCTCGTGTCTCCAAGCAGCAAAACCGCAACATTTCTGCGCCGAGCTCTGACACGAGGCACGTTTTTGCACGGGCGGCCGCTGGACCATCGAGCTCTTTTGTTCTGTCTTGAGGCTGCCGGTTATAGCAGGTTAATTGCACGTGCTAATTGAGAACACAGGAAGCCAAACTGCAGGGAAAGAGGCCAGAGTGCTATGTGTATTTTTGGCAAGATTATTAGTATTTTTTTTCCCTTTCTTTCTTTCCTTTTTTGAAGACATTAATAAAGCACTTCCCAAAGGCTCCGGTGTTTGGTGTTTAGGGAAAACTTCACCTTGAGGAGGAATAGAAGGAGAAGGCGAGATCTCTCCCCACCTGTTCTCCCTGGCTGTCCCCCGGGTGATGGAAACTGAGGCTTTATTTTTGAAGATAGCCCCAGATTGATGGCTGCCTCCCAAAAAGCCAGAGCAGCTCTGGTGTTAAATGGAGTCCATCTTCCTGACTGCCTCTAGGGCTGATGAATTAAACCATCCATATGATTAAGATCTGTAATTCAGCCCTCACAGCATCTCTAGACTTCTCGTCCTGGGTATTTTTGCTCCGGCCCTGCAGGCTAGGATAGGTAGGAAAAGAAATCCTTTCTCTTTTCCTTAATCTAAACTCATGCTGGTCACGCCACCTCTTTTCATGAGAGTTTTTTATTTATTTATTTTTTTTACCGCGTGCGTGAGTGTTATCCACAGCCCACTTCAAGTGACCCGCAGTCTTCCATCGGAGCGTAATGCGCATTAGTCGTGCTGCCGAGGCTCAAACCTGCTCTGCTTCTGCAGTAGTTAATGAGCTGATGTGTGGTTAATTAGTTGCCATCATCTGCAGGCGGAAACTGTAAATATTTCCATTATCGTCTCATCATCATTAGGCAGACAATTAGAGAAGAGCCTGGAGTGAGGAAAGATAAGACATATGTGACACTTTCAGGCATCCTGGGTCAGAAGTTTCAATCGCCTGTTTGCGTAAATGCTGGATTTTATTTATTTGTTTGTTTAAGTTAATTCTGATTTTATTTTGTTGATTTACCCTTTTTTTTTTTTTAAAGACAAAAGTTCTCTTGGTTGTCCAGATCTTATATATATATATATATATATATATATATATATATATATATATAAATCAAACCAAGTCTGCACTTTGAGCCTTATTTATTTATTTATTTATTTAATATATTGTTGATTTACTTTTATTTATTGATTTATTGATTGATTGAGAAAAGAGTTCTCTTGGTTGGCCAGATCAATTTTTTTTAAATAAAATCAAACTAAGTCTGCACTTTGCACCTTTTATTTATTTATAAAAAATATTATTTGTTTATTTACTAAAATAAAGTTCTCTTAGTTTTCTAAATATTTTATTTTACAAATAAAAAATGAAAACCAAGTCTGCACTTTGAGTACAGCTTTTTTTCTTTTCTTTTAAACAACAACATTTCTAATACGAGCTGTAAGTTAAAATTTCTTATCATGAAAAATTAAAGAAGACCTATTATGCAAAATACAAATATCATTCTCAACTCCATGTTGCCGGTGTGTTATATTTATTTATTTATTTATTGGGAAGATTTTCCCCTATTGTGACCTCACCTAATTAGGTGCCCCTCCTCTACCTTGGTTCTTGTAATGAATAAATAATTAATAGATATTATTTTTAGATATTAGATATGATTTTTTCTCATATCCCAGTTAGGAAGCTGGGGTCAGAGTGCAGGGGCAGCCAGGATACAGCGCCCCCTGGAGCAGAGAGAGTTAAGGCCGTCGATCAAGCTAACTTGGCAATGCTGGGGCTCGAACCCCCAAACATCCAATCATTAACCCAGTAACCCACAGCTTTAAATGACTGAACCACTACTGCATTAGGTAGGTGAAACAGTGCCTTTGGAGGAGGAGTGAGATAAAGGTATGTAAATATGAAGTATGGAGAAATGCATTATCTGAGGGGTTATTTCACCTGAAGCATTAACACACACACTTTGAGGGAGCTCTAAGACCTGTGTTCACTAATTAGTCAAATATGGGACGTTGAAACCAAACATAGTACATATAGAGTAAATATAAACGGCAGAGTACGTCCCCACGTGACCATGGCTTTAGGCAAAACTATATAAAAAAAAAACAGGAATGTGTTTAGTCAAGATTTAAGAGGAAAAAAAATATGTACATTAAGAAAAACAGTGCATCTCTAATTCTAACGTTTTATCATGCATACAGTACTTGATTTAAACAGGTTTCTAATTACCACGAGACGTGTTCAAGCAAACCGGGATTTGTGATGAACTTTCTAGTGAGTGAAGGCGTAAAAGTGATTGACATTTACAGAAGACTTAAAGCACAGAACGGTGTTGAAACTCATTTGTACACACGCAAACATTATAAAGAAGGCTGAACGTCTGTGACGCTGACGATCCCGACCGAGGTGATCAGTCTGTTCAGTCGTTCCTGTGAACATTCAGCGAGTGGAACGCCTGAAAATCAACAGCACCAACTTAGAGAAGAGACGCATCTGTGTGTGTGAACGGTACACACAATCATTCACCAACACCACTTGCACGTTACAGGAACTCGACTGGGAGTTATCGCCACATCCTCTGTACAGTCCTGACCTCACTCCAAGCCATTTCTACATGTCTGGGTTGTTAAAGGAGTTCCTGGGAGGCCAGTGTTTCAGACTAGCAGTGCAATCATGGACTTTCTGTATTCCAGGAGTAGTGAAACGCTGGGATAAAAGTAAATGCTGATTCTGACCAGGACTATACTTCGGGAATTATGTAACATGTTTAAAACCTGCAGCAGAACACTGGAATTTTTTTTTTTTGACATTTAAACATATTTAAATTAAGAGTGGAATTTCCCTTCAAGTAAAAAATGTAATTTGAACAAAAATAAATAATGGTAAAATTTCATATGTTTAACCTAAACTATTTAAATATAATTAAGTATATTACAAACTTTATGTATTTTAGTAAAATAGATTATATGAATATGTAAAAATTACACAAATCCAATTTTTTTTTTGAGTGTATATAGTTTTGCCGCAGATTTTCCTTTTGTAACCCTTCCTGAATAACAAGGTTATATCTATTCAAATAACATGGGATTAAATATCACCTGCTTTCAACAGTATTATCCAAAACAGATATTGAAATTCTGATTAAATTTTTTTTATAAGCTCCACATGGCTTTGTACGAGTGTCCCTTACTGAGTGTATTTTTTTTTTATCTTCCCGCAACACATCTGCAAATATCAGCCTTCTAAAATCATGTCTGTAAAATCCTGATAAAAGTGCAAAGTCCTCCTTTGATTAATTTAATTCAATTTTATTTGTATAGCGCTTTTAACAATTGTCATTGTCCCAAAGCAGCTTTACACAATCAAAAGAATTATTTACAGTAAGTTTGTATGGAATTTGAATGCGTATGAATCAAAATGGTCAGATAGTCCCTGGTGAGCAAGCCGACGGCGACAGTGGCAAGGAAAAACTCCCTGAGATTACTGATCAATCAGCAGATGACGATAAAACCACTGACAGGTGAAGTCAATAACATTGATTATCTTGTTACAGTGGCACGTGGTACCTGACCTGATAGGACCTACTGTACTCTACAACTACTCTACTAGTGGCCAATTCTGAACCAGTTCTTAGTTTTCAGACGGCCAAAGACAGACAAAAAGGCTCTTGGACGGAAAACCCAGTTCCATGTCAACTTTGTTGGGGCTAGAGCAAGGAATCAGAATCAGGTTTTATTCGCCAAGTATGTTGAGACACACAAGGAATTTGGTTCCGGCTGTTTGTAGCTCTCAGAGTACAGACAAACATACACCACTGTACAAGTAATTACACAGTAATTACACAACATTTTGCTTGTGATTAAATAAGGCGGGAGGATCCTGAGTATGTGCAGTATAGTGTACATAAAGGGATTGTAAAGTAGGGCAAGTAGCCCTGTGTGCATCATATGTACTATACTATGTAGTGCAAAAAACAAAGTAGTATAGTAGTAGTGAAGTAATGTGCATGTAGGGAGTTGGATGGAGGCATGGTGGTGCTTTTACACAATATACAGTATGATACTGGATGTTTGATTTGATTTGTGTAAATAATGATTTAAAGATAGTTGGAAAATCCAGTTCAACTATTTATGAGGGTGATTGCTTGCAGAAAGAAACTGTTCCTGTGTCTGGCAGTTTTGGTGTGCAGAGTTCTGTAGCCCCTGCCAGAAGGGAGGAGGTGAAAGAGGTTGTGTCCTGGGTGTGAGGGGTCTGTGGAGATTTTTCCTGCCCATTTCCTGGTTCTGGAAGAGTACAAGTTATGGAGATGGGAAGGGGGAGCTCCAATGATTTGTTTCAGCTGTTTTTACTGTTTTCTGCAGTCTGTTCCTGTCCTGTTTTGTGGCTGCTCCAAACCAGACAGTGATAGATGAGCACAAGACAGACTCAATGACTACAGTGTAAAACCGTTTCAGTAGCTCCTGCGGCAGACCGTACTTCCTTAGTTGGCGCAGGAAGTACATTCTCTGCTGGGCTTTTTTGAGAATGGAGTTAATGTTGAGTTCCCATTTTAGGTCATGGGAAATGGTAGTTCCCAAAAACTTGAAAGACTCCATGGTTGACACAGGATTGTCGGATATTGTGAGGGGGAGTAGTGTTGAAGGCTGTCTCCTAAAGTCCACTGTCATCTCCACAGTTTTGAGCGTGTTCAGCTCCAGGTTGTTCTGACTGCACCAGAGCACCAGGCATTCCACCTCCTGTAGATATGCAGACTTGTCACCATCTTGGATGAGTCTAATGAGCATATTTGCATGTTGGTTTCAGAAGTTTGACAGCTGGGTCTTTGGATGTGCAGTCGTTAATGTACAGGGAGAATAGCAGAGGGGAGAGGACACATCCTTGTGGAGCACCAGTGCTGACTATTTGTGTGCTAGAAGTAACTCTTCCCATCCTCACCGGCTGTTTCCTGTCTGTCAGGAAGCTGGTGATCCACTGGCATATGGCAGGGGGTAGAGTAAGCTGTAGGAGTTTAGAGGAAAGGATGTCCGGGATTATCGTATTAAAAGCCGAGCTAAAGAGCTAAACAGAATTCTTGCATAGGACCCTGGGCAGTCGAAATGTTGGAGGATGTAGTGCAGCCCCATGTTAACTGCATCATCTACTGACCTGTTTGCTCTGTATGCAAACTGAAGAGGATCTAACAACAGCTCTGTGATGTTCCTTAGGTAGGCCAACAAGTTGTTCAAAGGACTTCATGACCACAGATGTTAGGGCTATAGGCCTGTAGTCATTCAGACCTGTGATGGTGGGCTTCTTGGGGACCGGGATGATGGTGGATTTTTTGAAGCACGATGGGACTTCACACAGCTGGAGAGATCTGTTGAAGATATCGGAGCCAGTTGGTCAGCACATGCTTTCAGACAGGAGGGGGAGACACCGTCTGGACCAGGTGCTTTCCTGATCTTCTGTCTCTGGAAGAGCCGTTTCACTTCCTCTTCACAGTTTGTGAGGGGAGCTTGGGTGTTGGAGGGGGGTGATGAAAGCGGAGTTATCAGAGGTGTGACGTGGGCTGTTGATGGGCTGGGGTGGGTCTGAGGTGTGCTGGTGTTTTCTCAAACCTGCAGTAAAAGGTGTTGAGGTCGCCAGCCAGGCTTTTGTGCGGTGAGGGATGGTCTCCTGTAGTTTGTGATGTCTTGCAGGCCTCTCCACACTGATGCAGGGTTGTTAGCTGAAAACCTGTTATCCAGCTTTTCAGTGTAGCTTCTTTTAGCCACCCTGATCTCTGAGTCGCTTATGCCAGGGGCTGGGGAGGCGGGATTATCACAACCAGCTGAAAGTTTGTGACCGCCATCTTTAAAAAATAAACTTAATATGCAATGGGCAGCTCAAATGCTTTCTAGTAAGGATAAAGCCAGGAGAATTGCCCGCAAAGCCAGACTGAAGTTCTCCATTGTTGTTGTTGTGCTTGCTGCTAGCAATGTTTTGCCGATAGCATTTTCTTTATTTTTGCCGCTAGCATTGCCACTAGCATTGCTGGGAAAGTAGAATTGTACACGGATGTACACAGTGCCATAATGACCTGTCTCTATAGACTAGGCCCTGAACCGGCACTAGCACCAGAAATGAACTAGCACCTGGTTCACTTTGGTGGAAAAGGGGTATGTGGGGAGCGAAGGCTAGTTCCACCTCGCAACTTACAGGACATAAAGGATCTGCTGCTGACGTCTTGATGCCAGATACATCCATCTTCATCTGTGCTTATCTTCTATGCTTATCCTGTGTGTGTCTGTTTATCATTTGTTTCTATTTATTTATTTATTTTAGAATCGTATCTTATCCCTGACCCAAACTCTGAGACTGTTAACCTTTTTTTGCTGACAAAACAGATTAAGATTAAGATTTAATTTCTTGTCATATGTACCTTACAGCACAGTCAAAGGATGATTTTTCCCCTTATCCCAGTTAGAAAGCTGGGGTCAGAGTGCAGGCTCAGCCAGGATACAGCACCACCTAGAGCAGATCGGGTTTAAAGGCATCGCTCAAGGGCTCTAAAGTGGCAACTTGGCGGTGTTGGCGCTTGAACCCCCGACCTCCTGATCAATAACCCAGAGCCTTAACCAATTGAACCACCACTTATAGGATACATTTTGTTTCCATGGATTATTATTTAAAGTTGCATTTTATTTTGTTATTCACAAAGCAAAATATTTTAGTATCTTATAAAACAAGAAATATATTATGAAATGCTATTGTATGACTGGATGTGCAAGACCACGTTTCATGGAAAATATCTTAACAATTACCCAAAATATACAATTTTGATTAATGCTTATCATTTCCAACAATATCTCACTTGCATTATAGGATTTACAAAGAACTCCCTCGCTCTCCACTACTTGCTTAATTCTGGTCCCAAAAGTTGGGAACCAGGCCTGCGTGTTTGGAAACTGCTAGTGCTACAGTTTATAAGCAGAAGCAAAACACTCAATTCCCATCTACTGACCTCAGCTTTGTGCAGCGAGCTGCGGGAGTAACCAGACCAGAGCCAAGATCGAGACTGTTAGCATCTCAGCTACAATTACTGCCGGCGGGGCTTCACTGTTTCCGCCATGCACTCGAATCAATCGAAGTTAGTCAGTATGAACCGAGTCTGAATCAGTCAACCAGGGACTGGAGGTGAAAGGCAGGTCAGCAGGGGTTACCAGTCCTGTCTAAACGCAAACCACACACCAAGACGGTTTCCCTTTTTTATTGTTTCACTTTAGTGCTTTTGAAAGAAAAGCACACTGACCTTTCTCCAGTGCCCCATTACAGCTCGGTGTGATTCCCCCCCTCACTCTGACATGAGCCGACTCGAGAGTGAAAGAAGGAGGCAGTCAGGAGCCTGACGAGGTCAAATTCCGAATCACCCCATTTGCACTTTGCACTCTCTCTTTTGTTCCTGCCCTGGATCATCGAACCTCCTGTTTACTTAAATTCTAACCAGGAACGAAACCATATACCAAAACAGGGAATATGAATAAAACTAAACAACATGCATATACACTCAGAAAGAAAAGTTATTACTTTTGCTTTTCTTGTCTCTTTTTTTTCATCTGTTCTTAGAGGTTACCTCTAGCAGCTCGACCTAAACACGCTTCAAAATAAAAACACATTTTGCCTTTTTTTTTTTTACACACAAAAAATGGATCAGAATTTGCAAAATAAATAAGATTTTCTTTTTTATATTTGCAGAGCCATCACTTCATAATCCCACACAGAACATGCCCTGTGCATAGTGCAGCATGTCTCTCCCGAGCACTCCAAAACTTCAGTCAGTCCAAAAAAAAAAAAAAAGGGTATTATTTCATTTTTATATTTTTTTATTTAAGAATAACATTCCTAAAAATTGGTACATCAATTTTAAAAGAAATGGGGCTCATCTTGACCCGTATCAGCACTGTGTCTCAGATTATAAATTTAGCAAAGTATGATAGATTGTTATTGTTGTTAAATATGATCAATAATTTCTTATGTTATGAATGATTTTTGTCATTTTTAAAGAACTTTAGTTATCTTATTCAGTCACATTAAACAGAAATCTCGCCAGGGCGTCTGTCTTGAACATGAGTGATGTAGCTGAGGCTGATGAACTATACATGTTCAGGAAGCCACACCCACTCCTTAGTGCATAAAAACCAACATGTCTTGGAGCGGCAGAATGAGTATTATTAATTCTACTCTTAATGTGAGGCACTTAAAAAAAAAAACTTAATTTTTTAAAGTTTTGTCTTAATGAGCAGCAGGTTCATTTTCCTACCCTGAGAAATGACAGATCCCGGCTCCGGTCGATGCTGGTGATCTCCAGGTTGCCCATCACCACCTCGCAGTTCTCATAGTACTTGCGTAGGGTCCGGTACTGCTGCTCTAGATCCGATAAGGTACTCAGTTTGTTTTCAGTACCTGTGCACACTGTGGAGAAAGAGAAAGAGAGAAATTGAGACAAAGACGTTACATTCTGCAACTGATTTAAGCAATTTACTGCAATTTGCGGTATTTTGCAGAAAGTTTGCTAGGTTTAAGTAGAATTAGTTAGACTTTTAAAGTTCCTAATGAACTCGGTGTCTAGAAGAGCGCCTTTACAAACAGCACATCTAAATACGCTCTCGCACTTTTAAATTGGTAACAATTTGCCTACTTAAGAGGTACAGTATGCACAGATATGAAGTTCAAGATTAAAATTATAAGCAATGTTTATATAAAGAGAACATTTCTCATGAGAAACAACTTAACGCCTTGTTAACTGTGATACTTTCCTGAATCAAAAGGTTTTTTTTTTTTTTGTTTTTTTTTTTGAGAAATTCTGCTGAACTTTATGTAAGGAAGTGAGAAATATTATATACTGACAATGTTAAATTCTGCATTCTGATTGGCCAGAACGTGTTCACTGCGGCAGAAGCTCAGAGAGTGGTATAGCTGCAAATCACAGGCTTATATCACTGAACTTGTCCTTGCTTTGTTAGTAGTTATTAATGTAGTAGTGTATGTATGGTGGAATTGCAGTAAGATTTTTATTTAAGAATCTTGGAGTCTCAAGTGTCATATTCTGGAGTCTCAGCACCAGCACACTTTGTCCAAGACAGAAGTAAAGTTGTAGTTTTTTCATCACAGGAAAGTCTTAGGATTGAGAATTACAGTATAGTACAGACTCTCAGTGACATGATTTTTGGATTTTGTTGGATTTTTTTTTGGTCTTGTTAAATTGGTGCACTGGTGCCTCACAGCTCCAGGGTTGAAGGTTTACATTTTTTAACCCAGTGCTTGGTGAGTTACTTCCAGATTCTCTAGTTTCCTCCCAAAGTTCAAAGACATGCTCTGTAGGCTGATAGTCAATTCTAAACTGCTTGTAGTTTAGGTAGATTAGGTATGTGAGCGTTTGTGTGCACCTGTCCCCAGCAATGGATTGGTAACCCATCCAGGATGCACCCTGCCTTGTGCCCCAAGTTCCCTGGTATACCCTCCAGCAACCCTCTGTAAACCCACATAGGATAAGTGGTAGGATATGGATGGATGGATTGGATTGGATGGATTGGAATAATAACCATAACTGACTAACTGCTGTGGAATAAATCACATTGGGACACACAGCCTTTGGAAAATAATCAACCATCTTATTATCACTTTATTTACGTATAATGGCACACCCACAATAGTTACATACTTATAGATTATTAATGATTCCAAAGTCTCTTGAATGAACCTGTTATCAGTGGAAGTCGTCAAAGAAATAGATTATCTAATGTACGTAACTTTAAGGCCGATTTACATTGAACAAGACGTCTTTTATGGAAACTTAAAAGAGCCGATGATTGGACAGAAGGCAGGACACCATACACCTACAGTACTGTACATCATGTCAGGTATAAATTCCTGGCAGAAACAGCATATAATCCAAGCATATATCTGAACAGACTAATCCCCCCAATGGACTGTTGTCTAGTCTGACAATACAACAAGCCACGTAGCCACTTGACCACCGCTCTACCATATCTCTGGTAGCTACTGACAGTGACATTGTAAACAGTGTGCTTATCCTCCTCTACTGATCAAATCACAGCTAGCTAGCTGGAGACTTTGACGAAAGTAAAAGCTGATGGGTCTCCCAGTTGGATATGGATGGTTGGCTAGACGCCCTGGTTGAATATGTTACAGCTGGGTTCATCCTACAGGTTCATCCTATCGAACCTGACAAGTAATTAAACACAGCCACTTCTACCCATCATGCAGGTTTGAGCACTCAAAGACATCTGCCATCTGCAGCATCAGCTGGCGCTGCCCGGCAGGCTCCGACAGCACTGGAGAATAAACCCCGCACTCTCACGCTCCACCGAGCTGCTGTCACAACAGCCTGCGGCGTCAGAGAGAGAGAGAGACGAGGGGACAGAGAGAGAGGGGGAGCCAACAACAGGCTCGCTGTAAATTACACAATGACACTGACTACAAATCCATGCAGTCAGACTTCAAGAAATACCCCAGTATTATACCAGTCACAATACCCAGCAATCCCTAAGCAGCTTTCCTCCACTCAGGAAGAAGGACTCAATGGGACGATCTGACCCCACCCATCCTCACCAATGGTGGTGTGACACACTCGTCCGTGCTGTCTTTCTTCAAAGGCATGCCTTCCATAGCACTTGAAAGATCTGGCTTGTTTCAAGCTATAGTATTTTAGTCGTATATCACAAGCAAGGATTTGACATTAAAGCTTTTAAATTTAAGTTTAGGTGAATTCTTTGGTACTTTTTTTTGGATGCGAGATCGACAGTTTTAGAAAGGATAAAGATGGCTGACGATTAAGGCTGTAAATTTTTTGAAATTTCATACTGCGCAGTTATTATTCGTTATTAATGATAATTAGATGGACTTTTTCAGTTTGAGTTTTATTGAAACAGTTCAAGCAGCTCAATCTGAAAAAATACCAAAAATACTTTCAACATACAGGAAAATAATTAATAACAACAACACTAATAATAATAAATAATAATACAGCTGATACACTTTTACAGCTTTTCTGTTTTCTGTCCTCATTTGAAAGCCAATATTGTCCATTGCTTGAACTGCAATTGTGCCCTCTTGTGGTGTAAAAGTTAATACATATGTGAGCTACAGAGAAATGTCATGCAAAACAAAGTTCATCCATTAATACGTTCTCAACTCTTTCAATTCTTAGCAGCAATTAATCGAATAATGAATAATTATTAATAAACACAAGGATATATTTATTAATGTATTTCATTTTGTTTTTTGTAAAATAAAACAATGCTGATATGACACATATTTAAAAGGCACCAATTGGAGGACATCAAAGGATGATGAGGATACATTAGAAGCCATATATAAAATATAAAAAAGCATGATAAGAGACTTTTTTTTTTTTCGCACAACCTCGCTTGTTTCTGTTTGTTTCTGTTCATCTGTGCTCATGCTCTACACTGTATCGATGATGGCGCAAACGAAACATGCAGTACAGACTCTCAGAGAATGCAGAATGGTTTTATTGAGATCCTGAGCATTACAATTGCAGAGACTAAAATCAGCAGTAAACACTAGAGAGGACTCAAGAACACTCAAGCAGCCCCTTTCTTTCTCTCTTGCTTTCTCTAAAGACCCTCACCATCTCTTATTCATCTGAGTTTCTGTATAGATATATAAATACATGAAGAAATTAAGAAACGAAAGGAACAGTGTTCAGGTCAACTGTTGGCCTTGGAGTTTTCAATAAGTGTTAACATGCATTAGAGTGAGGGAGGTATTATAAAGCTCTGTTACTGGTAATAAAGGGTTATTGTACCCTCAGGGTTTTAGTGCTGATATTACACAGGAACTGTGGGATTAAGGCTCATGGGGAGGGAAGGAGCAGTACTACTGCTGCTGGTGGTGGTGGTGGTGGTGGTGGTTGGGGATGAAGGTATTTATATTTGCACAGCTGGCTATTCAAACACTGATAAAATCCCGAAGTGTGGGAGATGTCAAGAGTGACTTCCGACACACAACACGGGTCAACTATGCTCGAATACTTAAGGTTAAGGAAAGGTTGGAGGTTGGAGAAGGGGGCAGGGCCCAAGGTCAGAAGCTTTCATTCATGAAATGTCCAATTTTACCAGCTATTAACTCTAAAGATGTGCCAATCCAGGGCTGAGACTCCCAGTTTTTATTACAGCATTGCCTTCTGCACATTCGCACTTCTGTACAGAGGCCCTGAAGGGACTTATAAATAAAACAAAATAAAATAAAAACTCCTTTTGGAAAAAAAAAAAAAAAAGTGTTGAAGGAAAAAGTTCTTTTGAAGAAAAAAAAACTACTTCCAGGTCATTGTTCAATTGATATAAAATACTAAAATAACTACAGTAGTGTTTCCCGAACTTTTTCCCTCTAATTTTTTTAAGGATCCACCTTTTTATAAAATTGCCCAACCATCACTACCCAGTTCACAACAGGCATTATTTATACACCATGAGAAAAAGCTTATATGCGCGTAAATTAATGTCAATGATTATTTTATTGCCATTTACATTTACAGCATTTAGCAGATGCCCTTATCCAGAGAGACTTACAGCACATGTTGCCTCATTATATATATATGAGCAGTTGAGGGTTAAGGGCCTCGCTCAGGGGCCCAACAGTGGTAACTTGGTAGTGCTGAGGTTCGAACATGTGACCTTCCTATTAGTAGTTCTACGACTTAACCTCTGATCTACTCCTCATTTACTCATCACTTTATTATCTTGAAAGGTAAACCCGCTGTAGGCTACATGAAAATACATTGAAAACGTTAATTATCAAAGTCAGCAATAAAACCAGCCTTTACAACTGATACTAAATAAATGTATTTATAGGCAGAGTTCACAGGCTACCTGAATGTTTTTTATTTCTCTACTGTCACTCTAACTGCAGATGATGGTGGCTGAATGGTGTACTGCAGATATAAATCGTGACAACGGTGACACAAATTAGCTGTTAGCATTAGCTGTTCAAGTCCTGTAAATCCTGCCTTAATTTTCTGTGTTTTTTAACAATCATAGATGAGACCGAGTTTTAGTGACCAATCATAATGCAGATAGCAGGATTTCCTAACATCACACAAACTTGCTAACAGAATCATGGTTACAGTTTTTTTTTTTTAGGCGGTATCAAAAAGTTTCGAGACAAGTTTTGTAACTTTGCGGAGATCCAGTGCTGATCGCAAAAGGTACTTCACACGCTTCGAAAAAGTAGACTTTTAGCACATATTCCAGAAGTGGCAGGAACGCTAATTGCACACTCAAACGCGTATTAAAAAATATATGTCCAGCACCATCTGTTAAATTTTGAGATGAACTAATGAGTTTTTTCAAGGTCGTTTTTTTATGATATAAAGGCGTTTTCCGTTAACATTTCAAAGTAGCATAACTTTTCTTCCGATTGCGATGCAACAAAGTCACCTCGAGCTCCAAATACACCTGTGAAAACCCCATTAAAATCCCTTCAGTAGTTTTTACATGATGCGTACACAAACAAACAGACAGACAGACGAAAATTCCAAAAAACATCTTGATGTGTTTTATTACTCATATCTCAGGTCCCCTCAAGTTATTTTTTCACAAATATCTTCAACACGCATATACATACTATAGATTTGACAGTGTGTAAACATAGACAAAAAGTACTTTCTTGTATTCAGAGCTAATCTCGTAACTTTTTGATACCACCTCGTAAAACATAAATGTGCTTTAGACTGACACTGAAGTGTGTTAAAAGCACGCCGCGCCTCCGGGCTCGAGGTTTCTAACTGCTCAATTCTTTGAACCAGTCGTACCCAAACCCAGACATATTCTCACCATCTCACGACCGAACAGTAATGATACACTCCCGGTTATTCATATTTAAACAACTACAAGTGCAGCTACAGAGATTCTGGCTGGAACAAGCTTGTCTCAGCACCCTCAGGACCTCAAACTGATCTGAAGCTAATTATTCTAGTAGTTTATCCATGTTTCTATCTGTACTGACACACACACACACACTTCTCTTACACGTTCTTTATCCAACTTTTATATATTCTTTATATGCAGCAGACAAATGGACAAGCCACCTTGGCAAATCCAAAATGCAGCTTTAAGCGCCCAGTAGTGCAGCAGGTAATTATTCCGAGTCATGTCTCTATTTGTGAGCACCGCTGCTTAATCTGTTTCCAGACAAAACAGGATGAAAGCTCCATCTCTTGAGTGAATCTCCACACAGTACAGCAGGCACGGAGATGTCAGCGTGGCACCGACGGCTTTATTTCTTCTTCTTTATTCTAGAAGTTGTCTTTTGTCTGGTGTTTGTGCTTTCTCTTTTTTTTATGATTTCTTTTTTGGGGTATCATCTCAGACACGATGGATCGAGGCAATGAATCATAAATCTATGTTGTTGTTTTTTTATTGCGTTTAATTAATGAAAAGATTATAAGCCTCGGGTGTATATTGAGAAATAAATAAATAAGACGTGGAAGGAAAAGATATGTGCGCGCATACAATGCATGAGACAGAGACGAGCTCGCGATGCAGGTGGTAGAGGCGTTAATCACCTCATTAACGGATAAGAGATTTTCTTCTGCAGGAATCCCACAGGATTCAGAGTCTCAGGTTTTACGAAGACCTCAAAAGAAAGTAAAGACACTAAATAACGGCAGCAGGTTTTGTTCAGCATTTTGATGACTTAGGTTGTCACGGTACGTACATGCAATTTTTAAGTTTTTAAGTTACAAGTATAAAATGTCTGTTTTTCAATAGACTTTAAACACAAACACTTTAAGAACAGTGGATAGAAAATCTCAAGTGTGCAAACAGTTTACTTTTTATTTTTTCGTTTCTGTCTAATTTAAATATTTAAGGATTCAAGATGCAAACTTTATTATCATTCTGCAAACGCAACAAAGCTATGATTAAACAGCTTGAGTTTACTTAAAAGAAAAAGAATGATTACAAAAAAAAAAAAAAAAAACAGTATAAAATATGAAATGATTAAGAAATATTAAGGTTATAAAACACCAAACTACAATAACACACAATGCCACATAAAATTTGAGACAATTTAAAAGTTAAAGAAAAAGACTAATACTGTACACAGCCATAATAAAGAAAGTGTTTTGATTTTCACATTAATTACAGAGAATCTAGTTTAATTTAACAAACTGAATTTCCGCACTGATTTTCTGTGTTTTAAAATAGCACTTGATGCAACTCACACTATTATTGCATGCACATTTTATCCTTTGTCTACATTTATTTGTTTGCATCATGTATTAAATTAACATTATTTTTCAGTCAAATTAACTATTTCGAGTATTTCAAATTTAGAGTAATAATAATGATGATTGTTCAAGTCAAACCGGGACTTGTGATCAAATTTCTGGTGAATGGAGGTGTAAAAGCGACACTTAGAGAAGACTTCAAGCACAGTACGGTGATGAGACTCTTAGCCACAGTAAAACATCTGAACTGAGAAAATATTGTAAAAAAGGCCGTACGTCCGTGAATGAACAGTCAGAGAGTGGAACGCCTGATCCTTGAAAAACCGACAGATAACGTGTCAGAAACATTCACCAGCACCACTTGCACATTACAGGAACTCGGCTGGGAGTTATTGCCCCGTCCCCCATACAGTCCTGATCTCGCTTCAAACTATTTACACTTGTTTGAAGGAGTTCCTGGGAGGCCGGCGTTTCAGACATGAAGCAGGCAGACGTGATTCTGATCATTGCTCCGACTTTCTAAGAAAACTTTTGTACCTTGATGATATCCAAACGTTAGTGAAACGAGTGTTCTGTGATTCTGCACAGTCAAAAGTCCTGGTTTGACCTGAATGCCGTTCGTAATATCGCTGTTTTTGTTAATTTTGTTGATTTTCCATATCGTAAAGAAGGACAAGTTGACCAAAGACTTTATTTTCCAAGTCTTTGAAACAACCAATGTCATTAATTAATCTGCCTTTTATTAAATGAATAAAGCAACCAACCAAAGAAACAAACAAACAGATTTCACAATTATTGAATACTGTCGTGATTATGCGTTTAATTTCAGACGATAGCTAATCCTCTTGACTGAATTTACACACTTGCATGAACATGAATAGCATCTGAAGTATTTAACATGCTTCATTAAATACATTTAATAAAGGTTATTTTTATTTATTTTATTAATTTTTTGTCAAAGTTTTCTATTGAGCATCATTATTCTGCACTTGATCGCAATTTCATCCTCAGCTATGGCGGGTTTAATCAAAGGAATCACTCTCTCCTACAGTACCTCTCTCTCTCTCTCTCTCTCTCTTGTTCATGCAAACACACCCAGACAGTCGTCACCCCATCAGTGCTCTTCTCCTAGTGTGCCCTTAGTGTCGCAGGTGATGCAAGTACCCCAGGTGCTGCTGACGCTACCAAGGAAAGGTATTCCTTCAGTGCCAGACAAGCCTCGGATCATGACTGAGTACAGGCCGAGATAGCCAATACTTCACCACAGGATCCTCTGGGAACTGCGCGAGTCTGACATGTGCTCCATTTGAGAAGAAGAAGAAGAAGAAAAAAAAGTTTGAGAGGAAAAAAGGGAAAAGTCAAAGTGTGAGAGTGAGAAGCTTGGAAAGCTTATTCACCTTGACATGGAAGGAGAGCACACTGGTCCCACTTCTAATCTAAAGATAATGGCAAAGCCATTTCTCTCAGCCTCTACCAGGAAGTGTCACCACACACACACAAACACATATAGAGACACACACACACACACACACACACACACACTGGTTTCCATCTTCTGAATTTGGCTCCGCACTTATAAACCATCGTATTCTCAGAAACCCAAGTCTCATCAAAGGCTGTAACAGTTTCTTCACTTTAAACAGTTCAATTTTGAACAGTTCAATTCCTTTAAAATAAACCCCAATATTACGGCGTTAATTACTGAGCTCGGGTGGAAAAACACAGGCTCCATACTCATCCCGTTTTTTCAATTTTTTTTATTGGTTTCATTCGAGAAACACATCCCATGCAACAGATCAATCAGGCAACACGTCCCTCTGTTAGGAAACTCGATACGTAGCACGCCGCACAGAATGGTTTCATCAGCGAAGCGTGCTGAGTTTATCGAACGCAGATAAAATCACACATGGATCTACCTCGTTTACTGGACCTGCAGTGATGATAGGAAAGGTCACGCCGATATCTAGCGGCTCAGCAAATTAAATAAAGTCGCAAATGTCACTTCTTCAAGTAAACACCGTCGAGAATTTCTGCTTGGGAAGTGGACAGAGCAGTAACACTTTAAACTGTTGGTAAATTCTAACCGGGTATTGTGTGTTTTTACAGTTACCGTACGCAGGTTCAGCACAGTGTTCCCGCTAATTTAGTCCGGGAAGCTAATTGGTAATATGCTAAGCCTAGTAGGAACATTCTGGATGTTTGTCGTTTCCTGTAGCTGATGTTGTCCTACGTGCCTTGGTGAAAGCAGTGCTAATTTACTAGCAGGTTTAAGTCAGTAGTTGTGCCTAGCGTGTCATGTTTAGCGCGCACTGTGAAAAGCAGGGAGCGTGAAAAGAGAAGCTGTGCATGATGTTAGCCAGCGCTACGACTGTTACCTTCAAGGTATCTCCTCCATACAAATGCAAATTAATAAACAAACAAATAAATAACAGATGTGTGAAAGAGCCTTTCTTGCTAGTGGTGTTTTTTTTCCCTCCAAAGTAACAAACAAATGAAAAACAGAGAGGTAAAGTAGTGTTTTTATTGCTTTATTGTTTTTTTTTTTTCCATCAATACATGTATAAATATACGTAAAAATAAATAACTAAGAAATTGATAAATAATAATAATAATAACAAAAATTACTAATAGATATAATAGGCATTTTTGATAGTCCCCCCCCCCTTCTTTCTTCAACAAAGTAACACCAAAGTGTTTGGTCAATAAAAATGTATATATTAATAAATAAATAAATAAATAAATAAATAAATAGAGAGCAGACAGGTAAGATTAAGCTTTTCTTGCTAGTGAGGCTGTTTGTTTTTGAAAAAAAAAAATAGACCAATGTTACTTATGGTGATTTCCCCCCACCCCCTACCAAAGTAATAAATTCATAGATAAATAGATAGATAAGGTAGGTCTCATCTTGCTAGTTTTTTTTTTATTATAAATAAACAAATAAATGCATTAATTAATTAATTACAGACAGGTCTGATCAGCCTGTGGTGCACAAAGGAAGAAAGAAAAAATTATCAAACTTATTAAACTCCACACAGTAAAATGCAATATTCTTATTCTCCCTATTACTTTTTTTAATTATTATTTATTTATTTATTTTTAATGAGAGAACGTAATATAAAGTGATCCATAATAAATCAAATGGCAAAGCATATGGAAAAGTTACATTTATGGGCGGGGCTAAAGTTCCTACCTTGTATGACTCCTATAAACGTATGAAATCACACGCAGTAGTAACTGTAGTGGTGACTGTTATACACGTCTAACACTCATTGAGAATTGTACTCTACATGGCCTGAGAGTCCGAGTGGCTTCTCGCGTTGTCTTCTGTCATTTAGTGATAATAAAGCGGTACTGTTGGTACTGTCTGGTCCCCAAAGCAGCCTTAGCTTTACTGTGTGATGCGACTCCACACTCCCCACACGCACATTTGAGACAGTGGAGAATGATTCAGTGAGTCATTTAAGGACAATTACTTTAGAGATTCTCACTGAGACATTAATACACTCCCTGTTGTTATCACTCACAGCTAAAATTATAATAGAGCAGGGGCTTGTGAAAGGCACGAGACAGGAGCTGCTCGTGTTATCTCCGCTCTGGGGCTGATGATAAAACTGAAGTGCGGCTATTTCCAACAGCAGGCCAAGTTTATAAGGCTGACATTTATAGACAGTTCGTGGTAGACGCTCCGGTCGGTATTCCAAACTAAACTGCGCTGAAGTGCTGTGAGACCAGGGTGGCGATATTACCCACAATTCTCTCTGGCTGGCTGTCCTCTGACTCATTCAGCTCACGATGACCATATGTGGACGCTAATCGCCGTTCATACCCACTTCGGTACGCGACGTGCACTGACCGCATCAGATGTTTCATTACCCATAATCCCACACAGGCTTTTCTCAATCCCAGGGTGTTTCGGCGAAGAGTGTCACAGGACAGAATTCGCTTCTGAGAGCCTCGAGCCGATCCTGAAAGGGATCTGAGGGAATGAGCTGTGGGTTTATCTCAGCTGAGCGCAGACAGATTTAGGGAGGGGAAAGAGCAGGAACTGGAGGGAAATCTTTCAGCACCAAATACCGTACAGAGCTCAGTCATTTCATTCTTTATTCTTTCTAGCAATGATTATAATGATAGCGGTTGTGTATTATTTAAGAACTTTAAGGTCAGGAGTAGCTCAGTGGTTAAGGCATTGGACAATGGTTCAGAACGTCCCAGGTTTAAACCAAGTTGCCACTGTTGGGCCCTTGAGTGAGGCCCGTAACCTCTCATATGTATAATGAGATAAACGTAAATATAACTTATTATATTAATAATAGTATAATATATAAGTATAAACTCATGAAAATCCCTCCCAACATACAACACCTTACTATTGACAGTATTAGTATTATTTATTTATTTGGTGGCCAACAAACAAAAGTAAGTGTTCTATGTTTTTTAAGCACAGAAAGAAAAACCTCAAAACAGTGTTTGAGGGTGCTTTCACCCTACAGCATTTGGTGCGCACCAAACGTGTTTGGTCCCTTGGTTCGGTTCGTTTGCGTTGATGTGAATGCAATCTCG
>JAQMYJ010000036.1:31219363-31222378 GCA_030014305.1 Clarias laeviceps | reverse complement strand
TGATACATGATACTCGGTACTCGTAAACCAAGACTTGCTCGTTTTCCAAGTCAAAATGTATTAAAAATCTTTGCTCGACTTGCGGACACTCGCAAACCGCGTTACTCGCAATCCGAGGTTTCACTCTCTTTCCACATGTCTCTCCCTGTGCCTGTCTCTCTTGTCCTGTCTTCCTTTGTCCCCGTCTCTCTTTTTTGCTGGATCTTTCTCTTTCCTGTTCTTTTTCCTGGTCTTTCCCTGTCCCTGTTTCTCTTTGGCTGTCTCCTTCTTTATCCCTGGTCCACTTTAGCAGCGTTTCTGTGATTTTTAAACTCACAGAACAAATCAGTACACGCAGTGGAACAAAGAAAAGACACCAATGCCTGGTTGATGTGAGAGATCAGAAAAGGTTGCTTAGACTGAATAAAGCTGACCGACAGTGAATTAAATAATCACTCTTTACAACTGTGATCCACAGAAAAGCATCTCACAGGACGTTAAACCTTGACTCCAGGATTGTGGTGTTCCTGGGCTCCATAAGTTCTGTGTCTCACTGTTTTTAAGACAAAGCATCTCTCATTACCTCATCTCATAGCAACACCTTCCAGTGTCGCAAACTGGCAAATCTTTTACTTCCATCATTCTATGATCACTCATTTTCTGGCAATTTGCACAAAATGAATGAGATCCTGTCTGGACCTTCGCACAGTTCATCGCTCATAATCGAACCCGAAGCCGGTTTATCGCATCTGATGTTCTGCTCCTCCCAGTGCAGACCCAGAGGAGGACTCGTACTTAAACAAACATGGAGTCAGTGGAAGCCTTTTTTTTTACTATCATTATTTATTTTCTTGACGAGGTAGAGCCTGAACCATAAAAACGATTTCTACACTAATATGTGTTTAATTGCTTGCTAATGCTTAAAGGCCGTCAGTAAATTATACTGTGACTCAGTATTAATTATCTCGAGTCACATATTCACCACGAAATGTTCGGGTGACCTCATACTTATAAAACACACGCACACGCACACACACACTTGAGGAAACTTCCGGAAGTAATCTGTGTGGGCCGTAATTGCTACACAGCCCTCGGCTCTCGGCGGTTATGTGTCCTGACGTCAAATTAGACTCTAATGAAAAACAAGTCACAACGAATAAATATCAGTATCAACAGTGCCTCCATCTGCTACACGGTGCAATGAAGAGCGGGAAAGACAGACAGATGGAGAGACGGACAGAGAGGAAAATAGAGGGTGGAGGAGAAAGAGAGAGACAGACAAACAGCAAATCAGAGAGACAGTCAGAGAAGTAGAGCAACAGTGAGAGCAAGAAAGACCTGGGGATTGAGAGACAGAGCAAGACAAAGATGCAGAGTGGATGGACAGATAGAGAAATGATTAAAGGGAAAGAAAAAAGACAGGTCAAAAGAAAAAAATCAGCTCGAGCAAGACAGAGAGAGAGAGATGGACAGACACAGAAAGAGAGACAGGGAGAAATGGGAGAGAGTGTTGAGAGAATGGGACATGAAGAATAGATTAACAGAGAAATAGATAGACAGATAGACATAGTGGGACAGAGTGAAAGAACAAGACAGAGAGTGACAGATGGAGAATCAAAGAAAAAACAAGAAAAAGAGAAAGAGAGGCATGGAGAGAGAGAGAGAGCAAAAGAGAGACAAGAACAGAGAGAGATGGCAAAAGAGAGACAAGAACAGAGAGAGATGGCAAAAGAGAGACAGGAACAACAACAAAAAAGACAACAAAACAGGGCCTGTACAGAAAGACAGGGACAGAGAGACAGATATAGAGAGAGACAGTAAACAGCAGAGAGACAGAAAAAGAGAGACTGGGACCAAGAGATTGTAAAAGAGAGACACAAACGGAGTCAGTGGCAGCAAAAGAGAGACATGGACAAAGAAAACAAAAGAGAGAGACAGGGACAGAGACAACAAAAGAGAGACAAGGACAGAGAAAGCAAAAGAGAGAGACAGGGACAGAGACAACAAAAGAGAGACAAGGACAAAGAAAGCAAAAGAGAGAGACAGGAACAGAGACAACAAAAGAGAGACAAGGACAGAGAAAGCAAAAGAGAGAGACAGGGACAGAAACAACAAAAGAGAGACAAGGACAGAGAAAGCAAAAGAGAGGGACAGGAACAGAGTCAGAGACGGGAAAAGAGAGACAGGGACAGAGACAGCAAAAAAGAGACAGGGACAGAGGCAACAAAATAGAAATAGGGACAGAGAGAAAAAGTCAAAAAGTAAAACGAGGAAAATAAGGAAGATATAAAAGAGAGTGAAAAGAGACAGATTGATGGAAACAGAGAGAGAGAGAGAGAGAGAGAGAGAGAGAAAGTCATCTGCCACTTCCCAGTCCTCAATCTGTCTGCTCTCCGAACTGATTTTCCTTTCCTACTGACCTTTATTATTTGCATTAGCGGGAGGACATGCACGCCCACTCGGCAGCTGATGCCTTGCGCCGACCGCACCGCCGCTGGACGTCTAACCGTGGCCCGTTTCGGACGCTCTAGGTTCAGACGCCGTGTGCGTAAATGAGAGATTTTGTATTTCAGGCATGACGTGAAGAGAACAGCGAATGTGTCTCCAGTAATAAGACTGCAGGGCGGCTCCGAGGGGTCCAGATCGCTTTAAAACATCGTTTCACAGCTTTATACGAAGAAACTCTTTAAATACATAACTGTTTCCATAGTAACAAGAGACCTGTATAGCAGGTGCTTTAATTCATCTAAATCTAAGAATAAACAGATTAGTAATGTGTCGGTATTTACAGTAACAAAGAGCGCGATATACTCTGTAAGTAGGCATTTGTTTAACACTTATGGAAGGAGTCTCCACTTCCAGCTGTTTGTAACAGTAAGTAAGGCTCGGGACAGAAACAGCTAATGTGTATCAAAAACGTTTAAAAGACGTTTAGAAGCTCAAGCTGTTGGACAGGGTACCAATCCATTGCAGGGCACACACACACACACACTGGCGCTAATTAGCCTCATCTGCATGTCTTTGAACTGTGGGAGG
>JAQMYJ010000036.1:31211863-31216863 GCA_030014305.1 Clarias laeviceps | reverse complement strand
CTGAGGTATATAAGTGTAAGAATATAGAAGGATAAAACTATATTAGGTGGGTGTGACAGCAGCACTATGACTGAATGCAACATTCGAAATCCGAATGAACAATCAACCAAACGACCAAACAAATAAACTAAATGAACAGCCAACAACCAACCAACAAAGAGCCAGCAAATCATCCATCCAAACAACAATCAAGAAGATCAAACAAGACAAAGAAACAAACAAACAACCTGCCAACCAAAACAAACAACCGGGGTAAAAAAAAGCAACCGAACCATAGAAACAAACAAACCACCACACAGAAAGACAACCAAACTAACAAACAAAAACAACATACAGTCAATATAGCAATGAAAACACAATATATTTATGTTTGTATATTTATATGTTTTTCATAGCTTTATTCCCAGCCTATGTTGTTTCCATTGACCATCTGCACAGTTTACTGATGCATCTAATTATTCATGTATTTGCATTTTTATTTAACAGCTGCTTCATAATGTTAAAGTAGTTAAAAAGTAACTTCAAAGACAAATTAAAAAAATAAAGTAACATTAAAACAAAAACATGCTATACAGGATGGAACAAGAAGCAGTTAGCTAGCTAGCTAGTTTAATAATGTAATAGCTTAATCAAGCTGACATAGCGTAATTACATACAAGGATTCCCAAAGACCATCTAATGAAATTTAGGCTTTTAATTAACTCTGGACATCGTGCACTGCTTAAAGGGCTAACTCTGGGTCAGCACTGGAGTCAGCCTCGAAAAAATGCCTTTTTTTTGTCACCCATCCAAAAAATGGCTAAACAGCTCTTTTCCTCTTGTCTCTGCCAGTTGGATCAAGTATGTAAAAGGGTTTTCTAGAAAGGTCAGTGAAATGATGGATATTAGAAGTAAATCCGCGGGCTGCAGGCTTCTCCGTTCTCTGAAAATCCAATTTGATTGCATTGGCAGTGGGACGCTTTTGAGCCGAGTCCATATGTAGCCGTAACAAGCTGCTCCATGCTACAGTTACAGCTCCACTCTCGCAGCCCCCGGACCCCAAAGCAGAAGGAGGCATTATGGGAAATGGAGTTCCAGCTGGCTGTAAGCACGGACCCTCACGATTAGCTGGCGGCGCTCCCTCCGCCAGCCGAGTAATGATCTGGCGAAGCATGGAAGCCTCCGGAAGCTTCGCAGGAGGGGAATAAATGTAGGGACGGACTACGAGGAGCTTTTAATAAAGGGATACAGTATGACTTCTCTCACCTGGGGAGATCCATGTTTGGTTTAAATGAAAATCTGGAATGTGATTAGCATAACCAAATCTAAAAACCTCCAGGCGGCTTAATGAGTCTGGGGTAGGAAATGAAAATGTGTGTGTGTGTGTGTGGGGGGGGGGGGGGGGGGCGTTGAAATGCCAAGGTGTGCCGGATTAAACCTATAAATAAGCTGCCAAGCTGCCAAATTTCTGTCTTTTTTTTGTTTGTTTTCATTGTTGTGTTGGTGGAAAAGCAGTCACCTCATGGCTCTTTATGGCATTCAAGGTGTCCTTGATGGTAATTGGTAAAGGAGAACTTTGGCAGACTCAGTTCGGTAAACACATACTGTACACATCGCTTATCTACTTCGACCAAATACTGTTTGATATTCATGTTACGTTGTGTAAGATGATCGTGTGTTCTCCGTTTCAGAATATACAGCGATGGTCCTCTAAAGTTAAACCTTTTAGCTGTGTTAAAGGCAGTTACCTTGCTATATTATTATACTGTTACACTATGCTAATGTTCTGCAAAAACAAAACAGGCTTTAAAATTATTTTTTTTATATTTCTTTTTTTGTGTTTTTTTTTTCATTGTGTTATCGCCACAATCGTATTTGAAGCTGGTGCGCAAGTTGCGACTGCCCGTTACAAACTAACAAACAATTAAACAACCAACTTGCCAACTACTGTATATAAACCAACAAACAACAACCCTAATGAAAAACCAACCAACCAAAAATGAACAAACTAAACATACAAAATTTTAATTAACATTAAACAAAGAAAAACTAATAAATGAACAGACAACACAGTAACCAGCCAATAAAGCAACCAAACAAATAACACAACAAACAAACAAAGCAAACAAACAATTTAACAACCAACCAGCTAAACAAACAATTTAACAAGTGACCAACCACCCAAAATACAGACAACAATTCAAATGAACATTAAATAAATAAACAACCCGCACAAATAAATAAATACAGACAAAATATCTAATCAACCAACTAAAAAACTAACAAACAATTACCAAAGCATCCAAACAATTAAACAACCAACCAACAAGATAAACAAACAACAATCCAAATGAATATCCATCCAACCAAAATCTAAAAGAAATATATGAACAAAAAATCCAAATGAACATTAAACCAAATAAACAAATTACCAAACGAATGAACAAAATAATAAACAACCAACTAACCAAACAAACAATCTAAATGAACATCAAACAAACAAGCAAAAAGAACAATGAACAACTAACTAATAATAAAAAAAAAAATCTATCTATGCTAATGTCCTGCAAAAACAAAATCTTTAAAATTATTTATTTTTTTCCCCTGTGCATTACTGTGTGTGTTTTTTTTTATTGCGTTATTGCCAAAATCGTATTTACAACTGCTGTGTCGGCACACAAACAAAGTAACATTTAAACAACCATCCACTTAACCAAACAAATGAACAAAATCATTCCAAATAAAACACATACTGTAGTCTAAGATTAAACCAGGAATCATCACCCCTGGCAGAGCAGCGTTTCTGACTGTCTTTAGTCGGAGCAAACAGTGTTTGCTTTTGAGACCGCCATGTTCAACTCACGACCAAAAAATTATTTTACAGTGTGTGAAATTTAGGATTAAAGAATGATTAGAGAGTCATTAAACATTCCTCTAGTGCATGTCTCATATTTTAACCTATACGTCTTATGCTAATGCTAGAGAGCTAAACTCAAGTCAAATACACGTAACAAGTAGAGTAATAATTGTATTTGCGGATGGTTCGGCTCTGTTCACTTTCACCCTGATAACTCCAGCCTGGTTTGGACTGGCATTTTAAGATCGAAGTAAGCACAGGAAAAATATTGACGTTTTCTGCGCAGGAACCACCGAATCAGTGATCAACACAATAATGATGGTGTTTCATGATGAGCGAAAAATGAATATGCCAGATGTTTAATGATGAACTTGATAACGAGTAGTAGCGCTTCATCAGATGTTCACTTTGGCCAATTGCTACTGCAGTTGCCGATATTCGCCAACGCCATCACTGCTAGCATATACAAGTCCATGTTACCATTTCAGCTTTGGCTGGAGCTATGCTAGGTTTAAGTGCACCTTAGTATGAAACACACATACAATACACACAACTAATACTGTGTACATATTATCCAATCTAAAAGGCACCAGAATTTATTGGCACCACATCAGCAGGGCAGCAAAAAGGGAGGAAGGAATTAAATAAATAAACAAACAAACAAACAAACAGAGAAAAGCATCTACTCAACAAAGCAGCCGGCTTATATTTAAGTCCCTCTGGCTTGCCTTTGGTAGTCTCTCTCTCTCTCTCTCTCTCTCTCTTTCTTTCTCTCCCTCTTTCTTCCAACTGCTCACTTTATCGTGAACAGCTTGTCAGAGAGGGGAACGTAATTGACAGCCAAGCCTTTCCAAATGGTTTAATACTTTAATGCGCTGCTAATTTGCTAAATAATATGGAAATACGCTCTCAAGGCAGCATTCCTCGCTAGGCCACCGAGCGTGGGCGGGAGATGCGACTCTATTTTGGACAAAAGCAGCTTCAGCATAATGTCGCACATTAACCCATGGAACCCTTCGGGAGTGTTTTCTTATTGTTTTGCTTTTATTAACAAGGCTTGTAATGTTGTAATACAGAGCAGAGTACGATACGCAGACACCATGGCGATGTTTGATTCATGTTAAAGCTAACATTACATACAAATATATTATTTTCAAATTAATGCGATTCCATGCGTGATTTCTGGGCGAATACCTGGTCACGTTTACTATGATGTCCGTCATGCTTACAACTGCACTTGTACTTCTTTTATATTTAGTATTGATTTCTTGTAAGCACCTCGTAAAAGACTCATCACAAGGGTCATTATTAATTATAATATTTTGTGATGTTCTATACAACGTGTATAATTTAAGTATGATTTCAACTTAACGGCTCATTAAAGGCATATTTCAAGTTATTCTATCAAAACATTTCAATATTTCAGTATAGTATGTCATTATCTTTAATCTAATATCTTATTGGTTTTAATTAATGTCATTACTTTGACTAAATAATTTTAAAATAGACAAATGACCCGCGACCCCGAATACAGGATTAAGTGGTATAGACGTTGAGTGAGTGAGTGAGTGAGTGAGTGAGACAAAAGACAATTTTGAAATTCTGTTATTTTTACTGGAAAGAGAACTAAATTTCACAAACAAGATGTTTGGCTTGCTTACTACAGTACCATCAAAATATGAAATAGGAAGTATTGTATCACTACTATAAAAAAAAATTAAAATGTAATAAAAATCTGTCTCATTGATAAACTGTGATGTTTTCAAGCTGGGAAAAAAATATTGTGTAAATATTGAAATAAATTATAAGCTAGTTAATAAGAAACTAGTCAATGAAAAAAAACGCTATCATTTTATTTTAATTTGGATTATTACTTATAAACACTTAACACTTAAAGAAAGGAACGTCTGGCTATCATCTTAAATAAAAAAAATCCTTAATAATAAAAATAATAATAACAATAGAACAGTTTTTTTTTTATTATTATTTTCCAGGTAATTCTATTATTATTCTGTAGGTAATCAAACTTTAGGCTCAATTTAGTAACACAGAACACATGTCATAGCAAAAGTCTTAGGCATGTGCAATTGAATTCTTTAAAGGAAGGATTTAAAAAAAAAAAAAAAGGAAAAACAGTTTCTACGTTTAAAAAAAAAAAAAAAAA
>JAQMYJ010000036.1:31185209-31204928 GCA_030014305.1 Clarias laeviceps | reverse complement strand
TAAGGTCACTGGCGGTCGTACAAGCATTTCACTGCATATCATACTGTGTATGACTGTGTATGTGACAAATAAAATTTTAATTTTTTTATTTTATTTTGTTGGTTGTGGTGACCACCATCTTGATGCTGTACTGTGCTGGCGTAGTGACATCAAAACAAGTGATGCCAGATTAAACAAACTATCACAAGAATCCTGGTCATTGGGACCAATCTGGACTCCCTGACATCAGTTTTGCAGGATATGATGCTGGATAAATCTTAAGCTTGAGACTGATCCAATTACAAGTCAACTCTTTTCTTCTGAGAGTGTTTTTCAACTGATTTTAGAAATAACCCTGCTCATTCTGCTGTGCTAAATAAACCATTGTCATGTTAGTCTTGTCACGTTAGTCTGTTTGCAGTGGCGAGGAAAGCTTTAAGTATTTTTTTTATTTTTTTTAATGCAGCGCTGTGGGTTCCCATAAGGATCTCTGTCATAAAGCAGAGCCACTGTCTGTCCTAAGGCTCATCTTTTTAAAGAGCTATTAGCCTTGCACTGTAGCCCTGTCCTGTCCTTGAAAGTAATGAAAACAGCATTTCCTGCTCAATGAGAGGCCAAGCATTGTTGAGCATTAAACCTTGGCGCACTTTAATCAAAATCTCTATGTGCTGAGATGAGGAAATATTCGGGAGGCTTTTTTTGTGTGCTTGGGGGAAGCTACAGGATGGTAATATGCTATTCTTGCACTTTCTCTGGAATAGATCTCCCGATTTTACACTCCGGGAACAATTTGAGCTGCAGCTTGCGACGCAGGGGCGTCTCTGATGACTTCTAAGCTCGGCTCTGATCTTCCCCTTTTTCCAAAGGGGGGAAAAACAGGCGCGAAATCTGCAAGCTGTTAGTCGTGGCAGAGGACTTTTTTTTCCTGGCAAATGGCTCCACAGTTCATCAGATCACATCTTACCCTAAAGGCAGCTTATTTATATGTTCACGCAACCTAGACATCTGATCTTAGCACCTTCCATATGTATTAGCTTAAGAGTTTGGTTATTAGAAAGACAGAAATGAGTTAGTTGCAGTTCGGGATGTGACCTCTCAGTCGCAGCGAGGGACTCAGGACTGCCACAGAGAGACAGACAGCCAGGTTGGCAGCTTTTGACCATGACTACAATCATGCCATCTGACACAGGGATGGAGGACAGCAGTGTGGGCTGGGCATGTACACAGTTAACAGCCTGATGCCATGGCCTCTGCCTCAATCTCAGGGGCCATACTGCGTTTTGAGCAAACCTTAGCCCTAAAGCAGGCACTGATTCACAAACATTCACACATGAAGAGGATGGTTCATAGCTGAAGGCCATGGGTGCTCACTAGGGCATGTCTGACAGGGTGTAAGGTGACGTCTAAGGCAGGGAGAGGTTGTCAAGTGTCAAAACATGGACTGGATAAAAGCCCAAATAAGTATCTCGGCAGAACAAAGCAAGCACTTGAAAAACACTTTAACAGAGCTGGTTAAAATATAGATGGAGTTCAGCAAGTCAAGATTTTTTTCTTTTTTAATATAAACCATCACAGTGTGGCATCTTTAAAATGTGACCACTATACAGTATGACGTTTACTGACATGACAGTCTTTACAGCATTTGTTGTGTTCATCTTTAGCAAGTGCTTGATCCTGTTTAGACTCATTTCAGTTTTAATGACTAATTTGCAGGGTTCGTGGTTCACCCTATCGTGAGGGATCACATCATCAAATGGAGGCTCAAAATTTAAGGTTCAGGGTCATTCATCAGAAGGTCAGAGGTTCAAGCCCCAGCCCAAGTAAGCTGCCAATGTTGGGCCCTTGATTAAGACCCTCAACCTGCCTTGTTCTAGGAGTGTCCTATTATGTCTGACTCACCACTTTACTAACTAAGTGATGTATCTCCTGATGATTCCACACCAAGTCTTGGCTCTCTGGATAGGAGGCATTGTGTAAACCCTGTCCCCTGTCAATAACCTTGACGTTAGCCAGTCCTAAGGTTATGTATGAGGAAGAGGGCAAATAGCACTCTCCTCTGAGCATGAAAGTAGCATGTACTGTAAGATGGGTTAAGCTTGTAAGCTTATAAGTCTTCCGGTTGGAAATGTTGCTTAAGAGAGGAGACCAAATTTTGAGGAAATTAAGGTAAGCAAGTCCATTACATTTGGGGAAACAAATCCAAATTTGTTTCCAGCTAAAATAAAAAGAATAAGTGTGGAAGCAGGTGGTTGTCCAAACATTCTATTGGAATGGGCTTTAAGATTAAGATTCAATTATTTGTCACATGTACCTTACTCCACAGTAAAATGATTATTTTTTTCTTGATGCCAGTTAGAAAGGTGGGGTCAGCCAGGATACAGTAACCCTTGGAGCAGACAGGGTTAAGAGATTAGCACAAGGACTCAATAGTGGCAGATTGACGGTGCTGGGGCTTGAACCCCCTACAAGTAACCCAGAGTCTTAACCATTTGAGCCATCACTGCCACACAAGAAGACCGTTATCTTAACGCTGGGATGTGTGGATCCCTTAGAGGGGGTTGGGCATCCCAGAGACCGTGACTAACAGAGCCTCCTGTTGGGCAACAGCATTAATGCACAGTGCCTTCCTCACTGTCTACTTCTCCCACTAGCTTTGAGTTATATCACCAGACTGCATTAGAAACTCAGCACTGGGTTATTCGGGTTAACCAACATTCAAGCTCACCGAGTACACCCTAGTCTTGCTAATAGTTTTCATGTGTCGTGAAGGCTTACGCATTTTTACAACCCCGGGCTCAGCTAACGTCTGTAATGTCGTGTACCGTAGAGTTGAACCACGGTCAAACTCGGAGGCTCAATATTTATTTAAGGTTTTTTTTATTTTATTATTTAATACTTTTTTTTTTTTTTTTGTCAATCTGAGGCACGCAGGCTTAGCTTTCAGACAGAGTAGTCTTGCGGTGAAACCTTTCCTTTTTCCGAGGCGAGCAAAACAGTCGCCGCTGTGCAAGCCCGACACTAATCTACCAGCTGCTCGTCAAGTGTGAAAAGAAAAAGTGAGAAGAACCACAGACAAACGTTCCTTAAGCGACTGAATCTGTATTTTATATAGCTCAGACGGAGCGAAGATGAGTCACACGCATCCAGACGGGGGAAAAAAAGAAAGGAAGAAAAGAAAGAAAGAGACAGAAATCCTCGTTTGCAAAGGCGAGCCACGACAGACTGCCAAGTATAAGCTGTTCATTTGTGATGTTGTGAATATATATATATATATATATATATATATATAAATATATATATATGAGCTAAACCACACACACAAGCATGCGCACACACAAACACGCGGAGGCTAACGCTACTGAGGAAAGAGAACATTAACAGTCGAGTAGATTAGATTTGTGTTGCGGTCTACTCACAAAGTTACTTTTTCCTGACCTAATTGGAATCTGTCACAACATATACTCCTTAATAGGCATCACCAAGCTCGTTTAACAGCCAGTGTGTGTGTGTGTGTGTGTGTGTGTATAGAGTGAAGTCAGGAAACTAAATGATTTCAGAGGTGAAACATTTGCAAGCTCAATCATCTCCATGCGTGTGCAGTTTGGTTCCCCGCCGCTAATCACGCTCGCCCAGCCTCAGAGCTAGCTAACAAAACAGCGCCAGCCGCGAGGTCCCCGAGGGAGTCTGCGATATCTAACAGAAACCGTAAACCGTGTCCGTGACTCGCCACCATATCCGAAGGTCTTACAGACGTCTTTAACGGAGAGTCCGTGAGCCTCAGCAGAGCGAGAGGCCAGATCCGGATTCATCCGTATGGAACATATCCAAGCACAAGGAAAAGAAATTGGAAAAGAAAAGGAAAAAAAAAAAAACATCAGCAGCCGAGAAAGTATTGCAGGTTAAAAGAGACAGAACTCTGGAGACTCGCTCAGAGGAAGAGCAGGAAATGAAACGTGGTGATGGCTGAAGGTCAGAGAAGACGTGAAAGGAAGGAAAAAAACACTGCAGCTGGCATCCACAGAAACAGGAGTGTAATCAGAGAGCACATATCACAGGCCGGGTATCGATCACTGCTCGCTTTGTTTTTGTTTGTTTGTGTGGTTGGTGGTTGTTGTTGGTTTTTTTTTTTTTGCACTGATTAATTATGTTTTTTTTTCTTTAGAAATCAGATATAGATTTTTTTTTATTCCTTATGATTTGTGCCTGATATTTTATTACAGACCAGCTTTTGTATTAAAACATATTATAATAGAAAATTCCACTACACACATAATGTTTCTCTCGATGTTTTTTTAAAATTTATATATTTAATGTAATTATTTCCTTCCTTCTTCTTATTTTTTTTAAAATAATGCTTCGTTCTAATATTCTTTCATTTGTTTATTTAAATTTTCTTTCTTTCTATTTTCTTTTTGATTATCATTCCTTTTTATTTTTTATTTGACCATGGTTCTTTTGATCTTTTGTTTTTCTTTTTCTCTATGTATTTAAACAAGATTTGTCTTTCTGCCCAACATGTTCTTTTTTCTGTTTGTTTCTCCCATAATTCCTTTACTAACAATTTTAACCATTTTCCCTTATTTTGTCCATTTTATTTTTCTCTGTCTCTCTCAGTCTGTCTACGTTCTGTGTTCTATCTATCTATCTATCTATCTATCTATCTATCATGTATTTTTACTGTTTTCAGCAATACTTAGTTTGTCTTTTATAATCAATAATTAATTGATTTGATTGGCCTGACATTATTTTTGTCCATGTTTCTACTCAGTTAAATTTTGGTTTGTTTGGTTGTTTGTTTTTTTGTTTTCTTTTCTTTTTTTTTTGCCCAAGATTGTTCCTGCTGGAGGCACAGTGGCTTAGTGGTAGTGGTTAGCACTGTCACCATGCACCTCCAGGGTCCAGGTTCGATTCCCGTCCAGGTTCGATTCCCATCCAGGTTCTCCCCGTGCTTGGTGGGTTTCCTCTAGGTTCTCTGGTTTCCTCCCACAGTCCAAAGACATGCAGTTAAGGCGTTCCCAAATTGACCGTAATAAGTATGTGTGTGCATGTGTGTGCCCTGTGATGGATTGGCACACACAGCACTGGGTTAATAACAAACTCAGTTCTGTCTAATTGTTTCAGTCACCTGTGATCTGTAATCTGCTCTAAATAGTGAATTATTGTGGATAAATCATGCAGTTTATGGTTTTAAATACTGTATACACACACACACACACACACTCTCCATCCCTCTGAGATGTCTGCAATATGTCAGATCCTTTTCACCCCAGAAGACACAATGTAGGCTAAGACACTGTAGGTCTGGTGACACTCCGTCCCTGCAGCTTCCCTCATCCAGCCCCGGCTCAGATTTCATTCCATCTTTAATGAGTTATTAATATTTACTCCCATTACCAGCTCCTGTACGTTTCAGAAACCTGTATGAGAGTCCGAGAGACAAATGATAAGAAAATCCGCCGGTTATGATCACAGAGGTGTCACACGACAGGACGGGATATGATAACGTCATCCGGAGAGTGCAAAGTTCAGACACTTCATTATCTACACGTCACGCAGACAACTTCAAAGCCATCCAAAGTATCCAAATAGCACGGCTAATTAGCAGAGCTCGCGCGGTCGTTCTGACTTCTCTACCAGAAAAAAAGTGGCCGTGGATCAAAGTCATCAGGATGGCGGTGCCCGAGCCAAACCCAGCACTCTCCACATGGATGACTTCCATCCTCTGATGACTTTGAAAAAATTCAGCACGGTGGTCACTCGGTCAGATTTAGGAAGTCGGCCGGTCAGGACGTGAAGCCGAGGAAAAACGCTGACAGCGCGCCCGCGTCATGCAGAGGCGAACATCTGGAGCACTCTGCTGCCGAAAGTCACCTGAAGTCTGATTAGGAGTAAGAGAAAAGGACGGAGAAATGAAAAGGTACACAAAAGCAAAAGGTACGACAAGAGCACTTTATAACCAAGAGCACTACACTGCCCTTGCCACACACACACACACAAACTCTTGATGTATCATCATATGGTCAGGTGATATATGACAGCTGTCCCTCGCTAATTTCGTCTCCTCTCTGCGTTAACGCGACACGAGGAAGAAGGAGGGTCAGAGAATTCAGGGCTGAGACACACCTTACACACACCTGTAGCTCTCACTCCTGCAGCTTACATTCACACAGCTCACACTCCCTAGTGCTAGTTTACACACCTGCTGCTTAATCTCCTGCAACTTACACTCCTTCAGCTCACACATCTGCAGCTTAACCTTATCTAGTTCACACTCCTGCAACGTCCATCCCTACAGCTTACACACAGTAGGTTTAACTCCCACAGCTCAGTCTTGCAGCTCACACTCCTGCAGCTTCCACTACTCTAGTTTACACCCCTGCAGCTTACGCACCTGTAGCTTTTACTCCTATAGCTCACACATCTGCAGCTTACACTCCTGCATTTCACACTTCTGTAGCTCACACATCTTCAGCCTAAACTTATCTAGCTTACACTCCTGCAGCTCAACTTCCTGCAATATACACTCCTGCAGCTCACACTACTTTAGCTTACACTAGTGATGGGTCGTTCATGAACGATTGGTTCTTTTTGAACGAGTCTTTAACGTGACTCAGAAGAACGAGTCGTCTCGGAGAGTGATTCTACTAGGCGCGCATGCGCAAATCATCGCAAAACCTCCGTACAGTCTTAGTTAGGTTAAGTCTTTTCGGTCTGAATCGTTCGTTCTTTTGTCACGTGACTCCCATAGACGCTATGCAGTGCAATAGATTCAAAAGAACGAACGACTCAGACCAGAAGATATAAGAAGTGAGCCGCTCATTCTGTTTATTATAATGTGTCCTTAGCTGCATTGTACAGTAATATTTTAATTACTGGAACTTTAGCCAAAATTTGTGTATGTAGACGTGTTGGGGGTCTGTTTATTGAAAATGTAACATTTTATTTTATTTATCAAAAGAACCAAATGAACGAAATGACTCAAAAAAGATTCGTTCATTTTGATGAACGAGAGTCAAAGAACTGAGTCACTAAAATGATTCAAACTTCCCATCGCTATAGCTTACGTACCTGCATCTTGGACAGCTGTAGCTTTCACTCCTGCAGCTCACACCAATGCAGCTTATACTTTTGCATCTCACACTCCTGATTCTCACACACCTGATTCTCACACTCCTGCAGCTCACAGTTCCACAGCTCTCACTCCTCCCTCAGTTCATCAGTTTGAAAGCACAGCCGCATTTTGAGGTGTTTTGTCTACATTTTGAACTCCGATCTCTTCATCGATCGCAGATTCTCCAGATCCGCTGCTCAGGATTTACTCTCCAGCCTGCAGGCAGTGCTAAGTGAAAGCATCACTCCATCTACCTGCTGTGTTCCTCCACCAGGAGAAGACCCCGAGTCCCCGACAACAACAAAACGCAACAAAAGAAAACCGACAATCGATTTCTTCCAAGAGCGGCATATAAATGTGCAGGGTTTATTCCACTTCATACGGCCGGAAAACTTATAAAAAGAAGGAATAAAAAATGAAAAACAAGACTCTTCACCTGCACACTCCCACTCCGTTTGTAGGGAGTTATATAGAGATGACTGTCGACACAGGAGTGGGCGAGGTTCATGTATATGTACACACACGCACACACACACAAACGCACACACACACACACACCTACGTTTAACTCTTCCTTTGATGACAGGCCCGCGATCAAACAGAAAACTTTCGACATTTCGTGACCTTGAAATGTCTCACTAGAAGTTTAAGCCGGTTCAAAATCACATCAAATAAAATTCATGAAACTGAGAGAGGTGTGTTTTCAGTGGTGTTTTAAATCATCTAAAACAATCAGGGCCTCCGAGTGGCGCAGTAGTAAAGTGCTCGCCTTATCATCTGGAGATCTTGGAGAAGTTAGATCATCTGTAACTTCTCGCAGCCAGAGGTCTACAGAGAGCTGATTGGCCGAGAGCTGATTGGGAGGGATGAGAGGTACTTAGTGATCCCACAATAATCCTTCCGCTTGCGTGAGCTCACACGACTGTAGCTGATAGCGCCGTCCTCCGAGTGTGTTACTCCGCCCCCAACGGTGCGTTAGCGAGCAGTTCGAAAAGATGCGGTCGGTGACGTCACGTGGTTCGGAGGAAACACGTGATAATCTTTGGCCCTCCCAATTGAGTGGTAGTAGTAGCTTAATGTGGGAGCCCCCTAGTGACGGGGAGGAATTGGGAACTAAATTAGGGAGAAAATCGGAAAAAAAGTCTATACAGGATGAAATTATTATTATTATTTTTTTAATAAGTAAAATGTATTGATTTTTTTATTGAATTTATTTATTACTCTTCTCAAAATCTAAACTGATTAGGAAACTTGAATGAGAAATGTTGTATATAAGAAAAGTTCTGTACATGGATTTTATCCATATAAGGAGTCTCTGGTGCAAGCAAAGTTTACAACAGTCCAAGTTTTTTAGCCTTATTCACATAAAAAGCGAGGGAAAAATAACTATTATTGTGCATGCAAAAACCTGCGTTTATTTATTGAAGAAATTATGAGTAGCGTATTCTGATAGAAAAATATCCCAGTCAAACAGCGCTCCCAGGATATAATAAAAAAAAATGTATAAAATAAATAAATAAATAAAACTGAATGAACCAGTTCTCAAGCTTATCAGGAAAAAATATAGGTAACATAGACTGATAGGAAACCTTTCAGTCCAAATCTGTGACGTTCGCGACATGAGCGGATGTGACGTCCCCTTCCGAAAGACAATACAAAAATATAGTTTTCTTAACATTTACAAAAAAAAACATTTCTAACATTAAACATAATGTCATGACCCATCACGACCGAGCAGTCGCTTCCAGCACACCGTAAACCTCTGGTGTTTTCGTAAATAAAAAAGTTAATAATAATAATAATAGTAATAATAATAAGATAATAATGTATCAAAAATTTATCGGACCATATGGCTGAGTAATAAATAGATAAACAAATAAACATTTAATATTTCAAAAACTGCACACTGTACACAATTGTTTCTTTTGCAGGAACAAACATGAACAAATGAACATGACCAGTTTGAACTGGTTTGAACAATATGAACAGGCTGATTTGGGGAGTGTATTAAAAAAACTAAAAAAACGTTTAATATCTAAAAACTGGATTCAGCACAAATGTTTATTTTGATGCACAAAGGAACTGACATGGTTTTATTAATTTTTGAAATCATGTGAAGAGGAGACTTCACACAGGTTAACTACAAAAGGACAAAATGTACAGCATGCTGTTTGTTCAAAGATAAATACATAATATTAATAGTATGTACCATATAATAAGCAATGAGCAATAATACAGACTTTACAAAGTGCAGTTACTGAAAAGAAAAGAATCAGTTCCATGATCAATAGCAGCTACTGATGCACAAGAAACAGGAAGTGAAGCTAACAGGTCTGTTGTGTTTGTCCTACTTTGGATGGAGTCGGACAGGAGATATTGTTCTGTTTCTCTACTGCTCCGCTCCTGATGACCCGGCTTAGGTGTGCCGAGAACTGAAATAGAGCAAAAATCCCACGACTTGCGGACTTGTGACCTCAATGACACGCAATATTTTGTTGATCTGAGCTCATATCAGTCTGAAAAAACATGAACATATTTCTGCCAGTTCTTTTCTTTCTCTAAGTAAAAAAATAAAATAATAATCAAGAGAGTGTAAAGAAAAGAGTGAGGGGAGTGAGTGGGAAGGAGTGGGTGTAGGACGTGGGACTGTTACAAGAGACAGAAGGAAAGGAAAAAGAATGAAGAAGAAGGAGAGGAGACTGGCGTTAGTATGGCGAGGCATCCCGTACAACTGAGACGGCGCTCAATCCCTCGCAGCAGATGGCTCCCCGGCCGTCCAAATGCAGGGGGAGAGATGGAGTGTGTATCGGTGAACCAGGCCTCCCGTGGCTTCCACAAATGGCACCAGAAGCATGACAAGAAGACTTCAGTGGGGAAAAAAAGAGGGCCTTGTTTACTCAAAAAAAAGGTCCTCAAGAAAGGTTTCAATAATAAAATTAAATCTACGGTATTCCAGAAACCTCATGTTTATAAGAGGGGGGAAATAAGTGATGTATTTAGAGTTTAAAACATGCATAGTAAGGACTTAATCTATGCACATTCACATGGCACTGTGGTGTCATGGGGTGGGGTGGGTTCCGAGTTCGATTCCAGCCTCGGGTCTGCGTGAATGGAGTTTGCATCTTCTCCCCGTGCTTGTAGTTCCTCTGTAGTCCGGTTTCCTCCAACAGTCCAAAGACATGCAGATTAGGCTAATTGGCGTTCCCAAATTACCTGTAGTGTGTGAGTGGATGTTGACCGGAGGTCATAAAATGGAAATAAATACAATAGTAATCACCACTGTCCTCCACGGTCCCTAAGATTAAGATTCAATTATTTGTCACATGTACCTTACAGCAACGTGAAATAATTGAAAGTGGCAGCTTTGGCAGTGCTGGGGCTTGAACCCCTGACCCTCTGATCAGGAACCCAGAGTCTCAACCATCTTAGCCACCCACCACTGCCCCTAGTTGGACTACAGAGGTTCTTCAGGATGGAATGGATGGAAGGCTGGATCCAATAGGGTGTGACAATAGTGTTTAAAAGTGCTTAAAGGGGAGACAGTGGCCTATCTGCTTAAAAAAAAAGTCATGTTTGCATGTTGACTCCTAGTGAAAAGCCTAGGACACTGATTTCAGCATGTGCATAAGCAGACTTTGAATACGCTGAACTTTCCCAGAGCTGCATTGCCTGACTTAACATAATTGCTACCCTACTACAAGTAGATATCTTCAGCATGATAGCTTAGAGATATATTGGAGGGAACTGTCAGGTTCAAATCAGGACGAAACCAAGAGGCAACGATTGACTATTGGACTTAAACTGGCGTCTGGGAACACAGCACCGGCTGATTTAGTTGAAACACTATCTGTCGATATCACGTCGAGCTCCTCGGCTCTGCTGTTCTACTCCTGTCCCTCCTGGCATTTGTAAAGGCCATGGCGAGGAGCTCACACTTCCATCTGCATACAGCAGATTTCAGACTGTGCACTGAACACTGAACGCATTCTTGCAACGGTAAAACACTGCAAAGTTGATGGTTACGAGAAAGGTTAAGGAAAGGTTACTGAGGAGGAGGGAATTCTTTACGTGTGCTATAAAAAGCTTTCGACACGACCGCATGGCACGCGGCGCTCGACACGAGGCATGCTAGCACACAAACAAGGGAACAGCTGGCTGGGGTGTATACAGTACCGGAGAGCATGAAATAGCTAACGCCGTTCGTTTACTCTGTCTAGAGTAGGGTGGATCCTCTGGAGCCAGACTCACTGCCTGCCAAGCGGAGCAGCAACGATATGTGTGTGTGTGTATGTGGAGCTGATATTAATGATATGATATTAAGGTCCCATGGCTCAGGCAGTGTGTTCTCACTGCAGGAGTTTGGCACGCAGGCTCAGCACTACGTAATCCCTTGCACAGTGCAACAGGGAGCACACCTGTCCAAACTGCGTAAACACACACACACAGAAAATCAGCTCAATATGGCATACCATAAGGCAGTAATAAAAAGGAATTGAAGGCTGTGGTCACAATATAAGTCATGGACATGCTATTAAACAAACGCATCATCATCATCATCACCAACATCCATGAACAGTTTGTGTTATTCCTCCACGTGCTAATGTACACTAACGACACTACATGTCCGTGTCAGTGCCCTGCTGTTTGACGCTGTTCCATTTCCCAAATAATATCTGGTCAAGACCTATAGCGGTCGCTTTCCTTTTTTTATGGATGGATAGACAAACTGCAAAACAACAGACAGGATATTAACCTTGACGTATCGATTGTGTATTTGTGTTGGATACATCAAACTATCTTACGACATTAAATCATGTGCTAGTTTTACCTTTCATGGGAACAAGCTTCACCCACTACTTCTTTATTTACATAATATTTGCACCCCTTACAGCAGTGGTGGCTCAGGCAGTCGAGGCTCTGGGTTGCTGAACAGTACGAACTTGGCAGAAACGCAGTAGAAACCAGAAAGGACTTGTAGTATTGTCTCCTTTGATGTCGAGCTGCCACGCCTTTTTTGGGCATGATCAACAAATGAGGAAGTGGCCGAAGCAAGATGCCGAAGCAATTTAATAAGGACGAAGTAATGACAGCAATGGTGTAACTAACACCTCTTAGTGAATTCAGTGAATTACTATAAGAATGGCGCAGACGGGAAAGATTGGATTGCGTTCTCACTGAACAGGGTCATGGGTGGATCAGTGGTTAAAGCATTGGACTACGGTTCGGAAGGTCCCAAGTTCAAATTCCACAACCACAAAGTTGTCCCTGAGCAAGGCCTTTAACCCTCAACTGCTCAGATGTATAATGAGATAAAAATGTAAGTCGCTCTGGATAAGGGTGTCTGCCAAATGCCTAAATGTAACTGTGAACAGTCATTGAAATGTCACTGTGTTGGTGCTACATCGATCGAAGTTCTCGAAGCGCGCTTTTCAAGCATGGGCTATGAAGGCATGGGCTATTCTTTCAACAGATTATCGGTGCGGCGGTGTCATGTTTAGAGAATTTAGCATAAATACTGGGTCCAATTCTTCACATCACTTTGTGAAGAAAAGCACTGTGTGTCGTGGTTTTTATACCATAAACTCGCTGGTCGCAAAGACAACATAGTACACGCGTAAAAAGCACCTGGTAAGAGTGCGGTGCAATCTGATTGGACTTAGTAATGACCTGGTTTGTTCTCACCGGACCTGGTGCGCAAGAGATCATGTGCGTGACAAACATGATGGACACATTGAGAACCTGTAAGGGACGTGGCTGGGAAGTAGTATGAACTTGATAAATGCACATTTATCCATTTTGATCCCGCTCCCGCTGTGTTCGTCGAAATTTTTAGAATGCATTTGGATCTTGATGGTTTTCTAGGCTAACCCTTTGCCCATAAAAAGATATTATGTTGTTGCCGGTCCCAAAGCCTAAATGAAGAACAAGGGCTGAGCATCATGCTACTGTAGTGACGCGACCCCGTAAAAAACATGAATGCTATAGAAATGATGGGGAGAAAAAAAAGCCCCTTTAAGATGCTGTGTACATCTAATTTACATAAAGACCACCCTCTTTTATGCTGGTCTTGTGATAGTGAGCCTATAAATGGTACATTTTCAGCAAGATACCGGTATCAAAAATCTCTGAAAAGAAGTAAATAGAGCAGAAAATATACTTTTGTGAAGTGCTGCAAATAGGAAATATTATTTCCATAATATTTAACAAAAAAAATTCATTCAATTACGTGTTAATAACAGCGTAAAGGAAAGTGCATCTTAATTTCACACACAGATTTGGAATAGGGAAATCTGTCTTACCAGGAGTGGCATAAGGGTGGTAAGGTAATCTGATTTCAAGGGCGCTTGAATGACAGAAGACCCTTAGAAATACTACAGCATTCGAAAAATGTTACAGTGGTCATTGTTGGGGTCCAGTATATTAGGTTTTGAAGGGTCCAGAATGTCTTGAATGCACAGATGAATAATGGGCAGTCAGAGGGGGAGGTGTGGATGGATGAGGGTTCGATTTACAGTAGATGAGTAGCTGAGCAAGTTGTTGATACCGCTTATATGCAACCTTAGGGTAAAAAAAAAATGACCTTGGCGAAACAGTAATAATGAGAATCTGAAGCTATATACAGTAGTAGTGCCTTTTTCGAAGCCAAGGTTACTAGAGAATCATAGAATTACAGAGCAAGCATTATAACCAAAATTACAAAGTACATTAACCTATATAAGGACAGAAACTGCTGAAATGTGCAATGCTGTGGCCTTCAAGTAAGTAAGCACATTCTGCAAAACACACTGTACTCCTATTAAATGTAAACTAACTAGATGGATGGCATGTTGGAGCAGCATCTGTGCAATCCCAGGTACAGAATAGGCTGTATAGAGAATAAGTGAGATTTAGGAAGTTTTCTAATGCATTTGCATTGACCTGTTATGTACATGGTACTAATAAACTATCTTAAGTAACTTAAAGGGACTTTGTAGCTTATGGAGTAAGCTTGTATAACTGGTAGATTTCTAGTTAGGCTTGCTCACCCAAAGGTGCCATTACTTTTTACTTCAAATGCTAGACAAGTAAGGTTGCAGGTACTAAAGCATCAAGACTGCACTTGTTCATCGTCAGTAAGTGCTTTGTCAGAGTGGAAGTGGATCTGGAGAATATTTCAGGATCAAAGAATGTATGAGGGGCACAAACGTCTTCACATTTAGGGTCAATTCAAAGTCTTTAAGCCACCTACCATGGAGTTTTGGCTGGAAACTGGACAGCCCACAGGTAAAAAAACAAAAAAAGTTCAGGATTTAACTGGGAGCCCAGTTAAAGAGGGCTGATTGGTGTAATATAGGTAGTGGTGGCCGGTCTGATATGCCTCTGGTCTACCCTTTAGAACGGTTCCCCCTTTACCCTTTAAAAGATTGTCTCTTTGAAGCCTTCAGGCTCCCAATGGGTTCTTGAACAAGAAATCTTAAACTTCATCAGCTTGGCTCGACTGTAAGTCACTCCGCATAAACGTTGGAAAAGAAACATGAGATTGGTATCTTAGGGGTGGTAGAGGTGGGGTAGTCGGGTGAGGAGGTAGGGGAAGGGTGATATAAGATGGGGTTAGTGTAGATGAGTGGATATGGGGCAGCTGGCCACTGCTAATGTGCCATCTGGGAAAGCAGCTACGCCAGGAAGCTAATCAGACCATCCATCACTCAGATACCTGACAGGGGCAATTAGTCCACCTTGCTGCTCTCTGTCGCACTACCCTCCCTCATCTGTTTCTCTTTTCCTTTTTTTCTTTCACATCTACACTCAGCTGTACTACTCTTTGCTCTTTCTATCCTCTCTACTTTGTATCTTTATGTTCTATTTTCCCACATTTTCACTATCTCTTTTAATTCCTTTCTTCTCCCATGTTTCCTTTCCTTTTTGTGTTTTTTTTAATCTTCCATTCCATGTTATATACATATCTACGACCAAAACTGGTACTGGTGCTAAAAAGTGTCTCACCTCGGTGAAAAAGTGAATTTTCAGATAGGATCATACAGTATAACACCAATTTTCATAATACTTAATAATTAATCTCCCGATCTATGCTTAATTTTTTGTAAATATGTGTACACATTTATATTTTTATCAGATAAAAAGAAACACGTTTGGTAAATACAATTTACTGCCCTTTTATGTCAGTAGTGTCTGTAACTTTTTTTTTATTCAAAAATTTCAATGATCTTAACTGTCATTCAGATGTAACTTGGCCAATTTACGTAGATTTCACATGAAAAGACATCAACCTGAAAAAGTGTATTATTCTAAAATGCAAAATTGTTAAGATATTGCAACATGACTTTGACATGGTTACGGACACTACAAAGGTTTTGCTTTTTAAGCTTTTACCAAAAACTGGAATGCTTTACTTTAAGCAACGATTTTTACAAGTCATATGCGTTTAGAATGTTACACCAATTTTAGAATCAATACTGATAAAGAAATATGAATAATTAGTATTTTAAATGATTATTGTTTGAAGTGAAACAGTATACTGTAACGCTGAAAAATGGCATTTTTGGGGCTGAAGTTATCAACTTGAAATTTTTAGGGATGTGAGATAGGTCACTTCCATGTTGCATAAACTTCAGAAGTAGCTTCTTTTCTGTATTTTATGTATAACATTAAAAAAAAATTAACTCAGCACCAATACTGTGCTTCGGCCGCTACCTCCCTTTCTTCATCCTTCACATGTTTTCCTGTTCTCGTTGACTTTTCTCTTCTTCAATTCCAATTTATTTATCTTGATCTTATCTCCTTTCCTCAGCTCCCTCTTCTCATTTCCTTTCCATCAGTCATCGTCCACTTGTCTTCTGTTTTACATGCTCTCCTACTATTTATCTATCAGTCTTCTTCTTAAACGTAATTCTTCTCCTTATTGCGTTTCTTTGAGCGAACTTTGTTCTCTTCCTCCACAGCTCTCCTCTCCCCTCTTCAACATTTGTTCTTGCTGTCTACCTCCATTCCATTCTAAGACATTTCTCCTTCTTCTTCTTCTTCTTCCTTTAGCAGAGTGCAGCTGGCAAACAAAGCCTGAGTGTATCCAAGCAAGAGATTTGTGACTTGCGAAACCTGGACTGCATCTATCGTGAAACATCTATGCCAAGGAAGACTCTATTATTGAGGACAGGAAAGATGTGGGTGGACAAACTACCCGTCCTCTCCCTCACAACACTATACGAGTGCAAATACGACAAAAAGCTTGCGAATCTCACCAGGAGAATAACTTCAACGATACTACGGAGAAAAGCAAAAAAATAAAAAATAAAAACAGATTGAAAGGAAGACAGGACGAGCCAGAGAGAGGTGCGCGAGTGTGTGTAAATGTCTGAAAGCAGCACTTTCTATTCAGGAGTAAATAAGAAGCATGGAATTATGCAAACACATTCTGCAGGCTCGATTATTAATGCTGTAGGTGCAAGATGGAGACAGTGAAATGAGAAAAAAAAAAATACATTCAAGCGCAGCCAGATCCACTGCATCACCTCATTCCTCAAAAGTGTAAAAGTGTCTGTTCTATATAACGGGAGGTATAGATGAAAGGAAAGATATTCCCTGCTTTATCTTTCATCCTAACATAGATGGAATCTCATGATACAGCAGTTTAGTTTTACATGAAAAAAAAAAAATAAATAAAAAAATAAATAATAATTAAAATTAACCAAGCGAAAGTTTGTTAAATGTCATCAGTGACATCGCACCTCTCCCTGAACTTCCGGGAGCCTCCTGCATATTGCACGCAGATCCCTGATGCCCACAAATCTCATACAATATCACGGGAAATCTTTTTTTTTTTTTTTTTTATGAGTGTGCACAAGAGAGAGAGATTTACTGTAGATTATGCATTTTGAATCATCTTGTGCTAGTGGGAGGTGTTTTACATTCAACCTCTCTCTTCTTTTCTTTCTTCATCATTAAAGTTTAGAGCCCTACAGCGCAGTGGCAGAGTCATCAAAAAAAAAAAAAAAAAAAAGGTAAATACAAAACACACCTCACAATTAACCTACAAGTCCAACGTTAGACAGGAACAATTAGCATTGTACATGATTTTAATTGTCATTAAGAGTAAACTTGGGCAATTTAGATTTCACATGAAAAGACATAAACCTGAAAAAATGTATTATCGTAAAATGCAAAATTGTTAAGATATTGCAACATGACTTTGCCATGGACACTATAGAGCTAAAATGGACGACAACTATAGACGGAAGACTAGCACTGCTAATTAGTAGATTTCCTAAAAGCCAACGCTATGACTTGAATTACACTTGTTTGTAGAAGTCAGAATAGTCTTTTTTTTAGTCTTGCTAGTTTTTAGAGTCAACTGTTTTATACGCTCTCTTATCAAACATTATCATGCAACGCTAATTGTTCCGGTCTACCTTAATTACAACCAGTGTTGGGTGTAACGCGATACAAAGTAATGGTAGTAAAGTAGTGGAATACTTTTTTGATGTAACTTTTTTAATCTAACACTTTAGGGCCGACATTTAGGTTCTCAGTTATTTAGTTATATTTTCAAAAATGTAATTCGTTATTCAGACAATTTATGTAATCCGTGAGCCAGACAGCAGTCATTCCGTTAGTGTGTGTGTGTGTGTGTGTGAAAGTTGTCCTACAAGCCCCGCCCCGAACTAGTTACTTTTATTAGAAGGTAACGCTGTAATGTAATTGATTACTTTTTAATGACAGTAATTTTGTAATATAATTAGAAACTTTAAAAAGTAACGTCCCCCAACACTGATTACAACATACAGCATGTTTCTGCGAAGGTGAAAAAATTAGATAAATGTAAGTCATCTGTATAAATAAAAAAAGGTTTTGTCTGTACATTGGTCTGAACTCGCTCTTTCAATGATATCTTTACATTTCACACACTGAAGTAACCAAAGACAGTCTCAGAAAAAGTTGTCTGTCTGTCTGTCTGTCTGTCTGTCTGTCTCCAGTATGTTTTGTCACAGCATCACACAAAACTGGCTGAACAGAATTTAATGAAACTTCTGCAGTACTTAGATATCTGCCTGAAGTTTAACCTGAAATGAAATCGAAATGTTGAGTAAAAGCGATGTTATGAACAGTCATGTTACGGATTTAATAATCTTAAAGAGGGTTCATCTTTGAATGCATTAACGCTGATCAGCTTATTTTTAGCTTTAACCTTTTAACTATTCTACAAACTCTTTACCCGTCAGCGACAGGTATTTCAGCTGGTGTTGTATATGAGGGGATCTTGCAATTGAGAAAAGCTATAGATCAATCTAAGATCCAGTCTAACCATCAAAGTTCTCTATTCTCAAACAGCTTACCCGAGGCTGGCTTCTGTTGCCCGCAGGCCCAGATTGATCAGGGGCCCAAGCAGTTTCTTGGTTTGCATGCCCTCTGGCTCCTTCTCTAGTTCGTGAAGGAAAACCTTAAAATTATGAATTTCTGCGACGTTCAAGGTCAGATGCGCGGACAGGCGGCAAGGAGTACAAGAAGATCTTAAAGTTTTGAAGGGTGGGTAGATAAGGACAAGGGCAGAAAAAAGGAGCAGGGAGTGAGGTTATTAAAAACTTTCTTAATATGAGCAGGAGAATTTTAAACACTTCATTACCGAGCCGGGGATTTTAAAGTGCAGGTGAACTGTAGTGCCATGCAAGAAAGTAGTGTTTAAAAACATGGTGCAATAATAGGATAATAATTTTAATAAAAATATTTACTCCACTAAAGGCGAACAATGAGAACAGTAATTTAATAAGTTAATAAAGTGAGATGGGTTTTAATAGTTATGGAGAACATACTGTACTGTAGAAAGCCTATAATACAGCCCCCCAAAAAAGGAGGTTTTTGTCAAGTGGAAAACTCTACATATTGTATTACATAGAGTATAGCAAAGATTGAGTGATAAATTAATGGAATAAAGATCAGCGTTGAACCTCAAAGTTCAGTGAAATGTCAGTGCCACTTCCCAACCATGTGCTCAAGCTAATGTCTTAGATAATAGATTAGCGCTTATTAAAAAGCTTAGCTTTCTCTCTCTTTTTTTCCTTGGAGTACTCATTACGCTTAAACCATGGACTGAGAAACCACAATAAAAACGTCTTTTTTTTTTTTTTTTTTTTTAATGAATTGCTTTAACTAAAGCTCTGTTCAGCTGCAGGTTCTCATTAGCGATCGATTAGTAGAGCTCCGACTTCAAACCAATACAGACTAATAGCAGTCACGGCGATACTGTGATTAGCAGTGGTGCGGTCACAGGCAGGAGCCATTAGCATGATTATCACTCATTAGTGTCGGAGACGAAGAGACTAAAGCACCAAACTACTGAACTCCGGGACCAACCGCTGATCCTCCACATATCGGTGGTAAGAGAAAACTCAGCAAAACAGAGACAGGGACATCAGACTGGCTGGTTTCTTCTGAAACTGGTTCGTTCAGTGATCTTTGTCAGCAAAAAAAGGTACAAGAGTAGTACACAGCATTAAACAAAGACATACAGCCTGGTTCGAAAGAACCACTTCCTGGAAAAGGAAATTCCAAGAATGTCTGAGTAGAAATTGAGAGAATGAAAAAAAAAAAAAAATATATATATATATATATATATATATATATATATATATATATATACA
>JAQMYJ010000036.1:31167253-31180378 GCA_030014305.1 Clarias laeviceps | reverse complement strand
TATATATATATCACACAATATGGTTCTACTATGGTACACACTTTGGTGAAATGGTACATGTACTATAGCATGGTACTGTAGAACACAATCAAAAATCTCCTATACGTGTTTATGTACCATAACAATAATATCCGACGTAAAACCTGTGTCAAGTTGTGTACGGATCGGATGGTCCGCTGTGGCGACCCCTCGATGGGAGCAGCCGAAAGATCGACAAACAATGGAAATATTTATGTATGGTAACCTCTGGTGTGCCATGTCACCTGTTATAGTACCTTCCAAATGAAATTATATTTATATTTATATCTTTTTTATTCTTCCTTTTAGCATTATGTCTCTATACTTCCTTTTTTTCTTTTCAAGGTCACAGACAGTCTTATAAGCATTTCACTGCGTATCATACTGTGTATGGATGTGTATGTGACAAATAAAATGTTTTAATTGAATTTGAATATAAATGTAGAATAATTTGGTAAATACACTGGTAATTATTGGGTACTATAGTGGCCATCATTGTGGTACCCAATAAGTACCATGATATTCACCAATGTATTGAGGTACACACCATAGTACTACCACGGCACACACACACACACACACACACACACCATACTACTGGGACTCTATAAAGTCAAGTGGTGCCTACTATGGAAATACTAGGGTATATTATGGTATGTACTATTATTTGTCATAGTAAAAGTACTTACAAGAAATACTATATATATTGTTCTGAAGAAGAAGTTAAAGAAAACACTAAACAAGCCATGCCTGCAAAGATCAAAACAATTATTGGTTATTCAGCTATTAATATTGGAGAAACAACATGGGGGATATACTGTAAGTATTGCTCTGTCCAAGTCTCTTTTAAGGGAAAAAAAGGGAAAAACAACAACAACAACAACAACAAAGAGACCTGCATGGAACGATACTTATATCCGCCATGTTGTTTATCAATTATTAATAGCTTGTGATTGACTAAAACATGAAAACATAAAACATAAGGACCACATTTCATTGATAATTGATAAGTACCTATGATTACAGTAATGCACTAATTACTATGGGATACTGTACTGTATAATTAGGTATAATCACACACCTAGTGGCTAATAAGTAAGTATGTGTGTGTGTGAGGGGACACCCATCGTGGCCCTCTTGTGCCAGGAGAGCCTTTGCTGAGATTAGAGACAAGGGCGTATGTGTCCTGGAATGCAAATTAGAGAGCTCGTTAGTCTAATGAGGAGACGAGGACGAGTCAAAGGGTCACACAGACCCAAAGAGGGCGAGAGACACTGGGAGAGAGACAGAGGGAGGGAGAGGGGGACGGAGAGAGGGACGGCTCTGTAATAAAGACGGATGATATGGCTGAGTCCACATCAGAAGCTTCGGCTAACAGATCATCCTCTCACCTGTCACTCATTCCGGGGAGGGGGTTGCTAGGCTAATCCTGCAGCGCCGCCTCTTATTCACTCCACGCACACTGGAGTGTTAATTGCATTTTGGGTTGGGATTAGCCAGAAGTGGGCTGTACCTAAGGTACCAAGGTTTTTTGGATGCATTCAGACACACACACACACACACACACACACACACACAAACACACACACACACACACACACACACACACACACACACACACACACACACACACACACAGCACCCAAGGGGCAAGGCAGTCTTGGTTTTAGCTGCATACTGAAACTGATAATAACCGCCTGAGCCGATTCGTCAACGCTGATTTGATTGGATGGAGAAAGCGAGGTGAAGTGGATTGATTTGCTAGTCGAGGTGGTGGAGGAGGAGAGGACGGCTTATTTCAGATAAGACACCTGGACAGGGGCAGACTCAGTAACATCTGAAAGAAGAGAAATGGATGAGGGCCTGTAGTTAGATATCGCTAGATAGCACAAATCTAGAGATGCATGTTTGCTTAGAAATTGAGTTCTTAATCAGAATAACTAATGATAAAAAGGAAAACATGGTCTTTGTTTTGTTGTTCTTAAATTTAATTTTTAGACAATTTTCGAAATGACATTTTGACAATGTCGGCACAAAGAACTGAAGGCGTTAGCGCAGTCGGTCGCACCTCCAGGGTCAGGAGTTCAAACTTCACCTCTGCTCTGTGTCCTTGGAGTTTGGAAAATTGAGTTAAAATTTTAAGATAATTAGTCTGAATATAAAATATAAAAATATAATTAAGTCAGAGTTTAAGATAAGTCAAAAAAAATGTATACAAAAATAATAATTTTGAGATATAAAGTCAAGAATTTGGGACAAAAAGTAAGACTTTGCAAATTGTAAATATAAAATTTTTGAGATATGTCAGGATTTTGTCGTGAGAATTTTAGAATAAATTAATAAATGAGTCAAAAATTTTGGTAGTATTCTGAGATAATCATATAATATAATATAATATAATATAATATAATATAATATTTTGAGTTGATCTAGTATTTTGAGATAAGTTATACAGTATTTTGAAATAATATTGTAAATCAAAAATTAAAAAGTAGAAATTTCAACACAAGGTATAAAAAAAATTAAGATTAATAATTCAGCATTTTAAGGTAAGAAGTCAATATTTAGAATAATAAGTCAGAATCTGGAGTGAAATAGTCCAAATTTTTCAACATTAAATCAAAACCTGTGGATGTGAGTATTAAAGTTAAGATTGACTACTTACCCGGAATCCCAGATGTTTTAGCGTTAGTATAATTTATGAAAAGTCATGTTTTTTTTAAGATTTTAACTTCATTTCAAATAAAAATTTAATGCGATATGTATTTAATTTTAATCCACACCATTTCACATTTATCAGCGTCTGAGCCTTACAGTAATATGGATCTACAAGTTGGCTCCGGCCGTATCTCTTTCTGATATCAACGCTGTGGGTACAGGCTGATGTTAATGGTCTCCATTTCAGCGGGATTGTTTATTTTACCTCTGAGCAATCGATGCCTCTGTGTAAACGGCGACGGCTCCACCTGCTGTGACCGATCGACTAATCAGCCGTTTCTCATGGAAGCAAATCAAAGCGGCTGATAGTTTTAGCTTTATCCCCACGCCAGATTGAAATGATTGATTGAACTGTCCTTTTTGCTCCAAGGTAAATGGAAGTGATTGACTGGGGTGTGATTGGTGTAAGAGATATGAGTGAGCGATTGATCGATGGCCTGCTATGAGCGGAACACACCGCCGAAGGGAAACTGAGACACAGCAGAAATAACGTGGTGTGTAAACATTTCTTCTGATCTGGACCTTGGTTACAGAGTCATGTTTCAACAGAATTTATAACACAATGTCTTGTCTTGATTAGAAATCATTTGATGAAACTGTAATTAGAATTGCGACTGGAAATGGTGAAGCCTGTGGGCAGAGGGCAGAGAGGAAAAGTCACTTTCTCCTTAAATAACAGAGAAGTTAAGATATCATAAATGTTAAAGGTACAGTCTGGCTGTAAATGTTATTCAGACCGGGAGAGAAGAAAGAAAAAGAAAGAAAGAAAGAAAGAAAGACCAAATGGTTTATAATAAAAAGGATAAAAAATGAAAGAAGAAAAAAAAGATCCAGCTGCCCTCAATTAAAAAAGAAAGAAAGAAAGAAAGAAAGACCAGATGGTTTATAATAAAAAAAAGGAAGAATGGCCAAAAAAAGAGAGATCAAGGTGCCTTGAATTAAAAAAGAAAGAAAGAAAGAAAGACTACAAACAGAGGAAAACAGAATATTTAAATGAAGAAAATGAAAAACAAAAAATCTGGAGAAAGAAAGAAAGAAAGAAAGAACTTAAATAAAGGAAGAAGAAAAGAGAAAACAAGAAAGGATGAACTAGAAAGAAAGAACGGACAGATGAATAGATGTACAGTATTTATTGATGGATAGAAGACCAAAACATAGGGGAAGAATTTTATAAATAATGAAAAATGTTAAAGGTACAGTTTGGCTGTAAATGATTAACTGGATGAAGCTGATTGTTTTCTTTTAACAGTCCTGAAGTGCTTTATTCCTCTTATACCACAACAATCAGTAAATAATCACTTATTTCATGTAGTTTTTCTGTCTGTGGTTATATTTAGTGCTGCTGAATGTCCATGACACAAACTAGTTCCTGTCCGTGATCATGCTAACAGCTTTAAACTGAAAAAAGCTCTTGTGTTCTTGCTAACAAGTGTGTTAAAAGCATGTAAGATGTCTTTCCTTCTATTTCTTAATCCCTTCAGCACTTATGTTCCTTTATTACCAAATTTATGTTGAAAAAAAAAAAAAAGCTGGAAAATAGTTTAGCATTTAAAATGATGCTAGTTACCATGCTGGTTACTAGCATGAAAATCTGAACCTGTTTTTACTTAATAATTTTATTATAGCAGCTATAAAGTCTCTCTATACCAGTCTCTCCCTCTCTCGCTCTCTCTCTCTCTTTCACTCACTTAAAGATAAAAATTAATACTGATCAGCTTTGGTATGAGCATCCTGTGACCAACGAGACCAACTAGCCATGACTAAATGAACTAGCCTTGTAACATGAGCTAATACAACATAGTGTTGATAAGAAAACTATAACAAATGTTTGGTGTTCTTTTTTTTTTTTTTAAATCCCCGGTATAAAATGTTGGCAGCATGGTGGTTTAGTGATTAGCACAGTCGCCTTGCACCTCCAGGTTCCGGGTTCGATTCCCACCTCGGGGTCTGTGTGTGTGGAGTTTGCATGTTCTTCTGTGCTTTGTGTGTTTCCTCCGGGTTCTCCGGTTTCCTCCCACAGTCCAAAGACATTAGGTTAACTGGAATCCCAAAATTCCCAGTAGAGTGTGAATGAGTGTGTGGATGCCATGTGATGAATGGCCGAAGTCTCCTGGGATAGGCTCCAGGCTTCCTGCGATAACGTACAGGATACACGGTATAGGAAATTAATGAATTTAAAATGTTAAGTAATACTCATCAGATATAATAGCCATATAAACAGTCAGGGAGTCTTATGTAATCACTGACCATTTGAATAAAGGTGAATTAATTAACCAGTCATCTAATTGGAGTCCCCGCTGGCATCCTTCCTACAACACGGAGACCGTGGCCCGGTGGCTCGGTGCCATCTCATTAGAAAGTGCTCTGTCAGGGAACGCCCGGGGAGGACGCACGGCCTGATAGCCACGAGTGTCCTCCTGGACAAACCTCACACTAATGGCTTCTTCAGCACAGATATATATAAGCATTCCTCCCTCATCATTAGCACCATGGACAGTGCTGGGGTAATTAATGCTAGATGATGAACACGACCAGGTGATGACATCTTCTCAGCCTGAGCATGAACTACACATTCGGAAGAAAGAAATCACTCTATAGCGTTTCATATTTTGAGTGATGATGGCACATAAAAATGCGTCGAACTGAACAATCTGATCTGATCTGATCTCCAGATGAAGTGTGAGAGTGTGGCCTTCAGACAAGCTTGTCATTCCAGAACTTCTCAAGGATCGCTGTGAAGGCTGTGCGTTCTCTTCCAGATCATCCTGATGAGCGTCCAACCGAATAATCCACCAATTAATCAAATAACCGATTAAATAAACATGGGTTGTTTGCTAGATGCTGTGGTCTTCCAAATTAGAAAGAAACGAATAAAGGACGGAATAAGAAAGAAAGAAATTCAGAGCATTTAATGAAAAACAAAGAAGAACAAAAAGAACAAAGAAAGAAGTAACAAATAAAAGAAAATCGAATTGCTTTAGTCAAAAAAAGAAAAGAAAGAAATGAATAGATGGATGAACGGACAGATGAAAGACTAAAAACAGAAGAATTAATATTTATAAAGAAAATAAGAGAAAGAAAGAAGGTGCAGGGGGCAGCATGGAGGGTGCATGTGCAGGGTGCAGGGGCTGGTCAAGGTCTCGTCAGTCAGTGCTAATGAGTGAAGATGTCCTCAGTATTTGCCCTGGGGTGTTATCTGCACCCACCCCGCCCCAGCTACCTGACCATCAGAGCAGGAGAGCGAGCAGGAGATCACGCTGCACCAGAATAAGCACTGAGATAAAAACCCTGAGGTTGACTCCCTGAGACGTTCCTCTCTGAAACCTCCTAATGGCGCTCTCTGTGACGTCTCCTTTCAAGCTCACATTCCTCATCACTGAAATAACCAACATCAAAAAGGGTCAACATGATGCGCTGTTTATCGCCCCACCTTCCCCTCCCCCCCACACACAATCCGTCCCCACCTCGGCCCTGCCAATGCCCCACCCTCGGACCAGGAGGAATCAGTTCAAGGGAGAGCAACCTCACACACTCCACATGCTGAGAGAGAGGTCAGGATTCAACACTCAGCCCTGAGCTCTAATGAAGAGTCCGTGTGCTGAGAAACACTCTGTCCTCATATCCTCATCTTCCTTTATGTCATTCATTAATTCCTTTGTCCTTCCTCCTTTCCTTCTTTCTGTCTGTCTTTATTACTTGCCCTCTGCCAATATTTGCTCTTGATGTACTAGTCTTTCTTACTTTTTCCCCCTTAATTTTTGTCTGTCTTTTTTATTTATAGCCCTCTGATGTTTTATGTTCTTACTTTTTTTCTTTCTTTTGGGTAAAAAAAAAAGGAAGAAAGAAAGAAAGGAAGAAAGAAAGACTAGTACATCAAAGACAGAGAAAAACGACGGAAGGAAAGTAGGAAGGACAAACAAACAAAAAAATGATGAATGATGCTTTTAATATTCTATTTTTCCTTTCTTTCCTTCTTTCCTTCCCTCATTTCTTTCTTTCGGATTGATATTTCTTTGTATTCTGTTTTTTACTTGCTCGATTCTACTTTGGGTTCTTTAGTTTTTTTTCTTTCTGATTATTGGTCGTTTGCTTTTTTATTTTTCTTGCTTGTTTTCTTTCTTTTGGATTTATACCTGTCTGACTTTGTTACTTTTCATTCTGTCTTTCTTTTTCATCCTTTCGTTTTCTCTTTTCCATCACAATGTTTCCCTGTTTCTACTTGACTAAACAGTGTGTGTGTGTGTGTGTGTGTGTGTGTGTGTGTAATAACTCTGTCAAGACTGAGGAATAATATTTGTCTACCAGAGTGGCTTTAAACACTGTGTGTGTCAGACGATGACCTTCTCGTGTCTGAGTAACGCATAGACAAATCTGTCCTAACAGGCTGGTGGCAGTTCAGGGTCAGAGACCCGGCTCAAGGTTCGAACTCAGCGCTGAGGTCAGAACTGTTTCACTCATTAGGAGGGAAAGAGAAACGCAGAGCTCCGACTCTGTTCATCACTCTTACACCGCTGTCACTATAATGCCTTCTGTTATCTGTAGGGGGCAGTGAACATGTGCATGTGCATGCGTATTTGAATGTGTGTGTGTTTGTGTTTGTTTTTATGAACGTTTTCCTGACTCTGACCAGCCACCGAACTGGTTTCTTGACTATAGTGCAGCAGTGCAAAGATTCTGAAAGATCACGCCGCACACCAAACCCACAACCTCCCCCCCCCCCGTACCTGCTGAACCAATCTTGGCACCTTATAGCGGCCCGACTCGTTTCCAATCTCACACACACACACACACACACACACACACACACAATGACAGGCATTGTTTGAGCCAGTACACACACACACACACCCTGGACCCTTTCCAAGCTGGGGATCCATCTGTTATCCACGACTTAAGGCAATGCTTCAAGAAAAAAAATCAAACACTTAAGTGGATCAGCCACACAGTTCAGTATTCAGTGCTAAAGCTACGAGGTTACTCTACTCTGTACGTTTCTGTACACTATATAAACCTGTCTGCATTCACACCGGCGCTCCTTTATGCGTGTCTTGCTAACACACAGCGGCCGTGTTGTAGAGTAGAGCTTCAATCACATTACAAGTGTTTGAGTCGTTAAAACATCATTGCTAGGCAACTCGGAAACACCAGCGACAAGTAGCTATTGCTATTAACAAAGGCTTATAAGTTAGCTAGATAGAGATATCGGCTACGTCTTTTTAAATCGAAAACCATTCAAGTTTTATATATTTAGTGTGAACTGAGCGCATCATTTAGTCCTCGCTCATATCTATCACAACCTTTAAAAGCAATCAACTTCAGTCTGTCTTTTCACTGAACCTTTGTTTTTGGTTGTTTATTTTAAGGATCATCTTTATTTATTGGTTTGTTTACAGCCGATTTACTCTAAAGCCACTTTTTAAAAATTGTTCCATACGGTGGTACCTCGGCATACGAGCGTAAGACGAAGAATTTTTGCCTTAAGAACTGAAATTTTGCAAGAAATTTGCCTCGTCATACAAAGCATTTTCGACGAACAAACCAGTGTTTCCACTACTGCACCAGTGGAAAGCCGAGCGAAGCGAGTTTACATATATTTTATGGGTTTTTTTTGCTTTTTTATGTAAGATTTAGTGAAGACACAGCACCATGAGTCCCAAGAATCTTATCAAGGACGGTAGCAAGAAGAAAAGTGAGTCGCTTTCAGTTTGGTTTTTAAAGCAGCCGGTGCCCAGAGGAATCATAAATCAGGAGTAGGTCAGGTTTAATGTCTATTTATTTTTAAATGGTGAGGTTTAATGTCTATTTATTTTTAAATGGTGAGGTTTAATGTCAATTTATTTATTTTACTTCATTTACATGTATTTTCGAAATGTTTTGATCGTTTTAATGTGAAAAAATATGATTATACTGTTGGAAATTGGTGATATTGGAAATATTTCTGGGAACAAATTATCTGTATTGACATTGTTTTCTATGGAAAAATGTCGAAAAATACGAAATTCCGCTTTAGAAACTCGCCTCTGAAACGGATTAAATTTGTATGACGAGGTGAGTGAAAAAAAATACACTTTTAATTATATTGAAATCCTCGATAGTACACTGCAAATATACTAACAAAAAGTTGTACCATCAGTTAATATATAAAAAGTATACTAACATCATGCTTTTACCAAATTTTGGAATTAAACTTTAAAACTTTGGAATTATACTTCAAAATAATTGTATTATAGTACACTTTCCAAAAATATATTATTGGAAAATATACTTTAAGTGAAAAGTTGGTCTAATTTCCAAAGCACACTTATTTAAACTTTGTTTTTCACTTTATTTTTGATATATTTAAAAAAAATAAATGCTTGAAACAATCATTGTACAAATGTACAGAAAGTACACATTAGAATACAAATTTCAATATACATATATATTATATGTCTCAGTATATTTTCAGTTAAATTTAAATGTACTTATTCATATGTACTTATATTTAGTGCACTACTCTCTCGTGTGCGCGCGCTTTTAGACTCGGTTTTGTTCAAGATCATTTATGTTTGCACTCTCTCACTCTTCTGTGCGCTCACTGTCATAAAGCTACACTTGCACAAATTGCAGCAGTGTTAGAACTCTGCAACTATTCCAGCCAACCAGAGACTAGAATCGGTGCAACACCAGCCAATCAGAATTAAGTACATACTTTAAGCTATAGAATGTATTGTCTAATGTGTTGTTGCTAAATCTGATGTACTTTGCTTGTGGTATGACGGCTCCGTAGCTCTCGGCCTGTTTTCAGTCTCTGTGTAACAGCTAGAATCAACACACCAGGTTTACACTAATACTGTACCTGTATATTCTAATACTAATTTCTGTCTTTGTTCGGACAACAGTTTAAATTTTAGTTTGTGTGCTTGTAAGACAACCTGACGTTTTGTTGAACACTGTAGGACTGTTTTTTTGTAACCTTGTGCAAATTAAATCTGTTGAACTCATGAATAAAAATAATAATCTGCCTCATGATGCTTTTCAAAAACATGTTATAGTGTAGAAAATGCATTTCGTATTTGTAAATGATCCTAAACACCTTTAGTGTACTGGTAACACATTTGCAATACTGTAGTATAGAAGACTGTGTGGACTATAGCATATAATAAAGTATATTTGTATTAAACTACTTTTTTTAGTATTTGTAATTGTCCCGAAGTATAACAGCTACTGCTGCAATAAGAATCTACTCATAGTATATTAATCATGTATTTGTAACACAGTAAGAATTGCTGTAATGTACTTAAGTGTACTAAGTATACTTAAAGTTGTTCCATTTTAGCACACAAAAGTATACTTAATACACTTAGAATTGTGCTTTTGTGCAATTTAATTACAACTTAAATACACTTAGTACAAAATTAGTTGCTCCAAAGTAGCAAACTTCAAGTATACTAGCCATTAGTCTGGAGCAAGTACACTTAAGTATGCTTTGGCACGCTAAGATTTAATATACTTAGCATACTTTTTTTTTTTTTTTTTTTTACTTGGGTGCGTGTTGCTTCAGTGTCCTAATAATTTGACACTCTCACAGATTTGACGAGATGGAAGCCGAAGATTAAGAACGTACACGCCTTGGTGCAACACACAAAAACACTTACATAACCACATATTTAATCAGAGATATAGTAATTAATAAACCTATGTATTATACGGACTAAATAATGCTTGACCTTAATACTGTAATTCTTGACCCTTAAATCTAGACTGTAATCCCTTATTACTAGCATCATTTAAATATACAGTATTTGAGTTTGTGTGTGTGTGTGTGTGTGTATGCACGCAGTATTTACTCAGTAGTTGAGTCAGACATAACCACAGACTTTAGTTATGCCAGAGGTACACACACACACACACACACACACACACACACACACACACACACAAGGTTCACATAAAACAAAGGCGTGTCACACAGTTAACCACAAATCTGACCTTGGAGGTACGCCAAATTTCTTTCTTGCACAATAATACCCCGAGTGAGGAGCGGCATTAAATCCAGCGCCACTGTCTGACAGTTTAATGCGGTCGCAATGTGTCAGGCTGGAATTTATATTTTGGTTGTAAATCCACTGAAATCACTGTAGAGTGCCGTTTACGGCGGAGAGTAAATACATAAATATAACATTATACTTGAAGTAGTATTGTTCCTTTAAAGTCAACAATTCTTCTCCTTCATAGAAGAGTAAATCCAATTAAAGGTCACATATTATACTTTTTTAAGCAGGCTTCGAGCTCCCTACAATATATGCATGTGTGTGTGTTAGCGATCCAGCTCAGATCCTGCATTCTTGCCGCTTGATTGTTTCAGTCCTTTTGCTGTTTCAGTGTCTGTAGCTTTAACTAACCTACCCACGACCGCCCCCCCCCCTCCCTGTGCTTGGTTGATTTCCTCTGCGTACTCCAGTTTCCTCCCGCAATCCAAAGACATGCAGATTAGGCTAACTGGCGTTCCAAAGTTGTGTAGTGTGTGAATGAGCGTGTGAGTGTGTGTGTGTGTGCAATGAATTGCGATAGATTGGTACCCCGTCCAGGGTACCTGGGATAGGCTCCTGGCCCCAAGCGACCATGCTCAGAATAAGTGAAGTTTAAGTGTGATGGATGCACCTTATTTTACGTTTTTCATGTTTCTAGAAATATTTATAAAGTCAGAGGTCTAGCTGATATCGATTAACCTCGTTTAGGATTTTACTTCTCAGGAGAATTCCGCCAACTTCTAGGAAGTGAACCGTACGCTTGTGCTCTTAAGGCACCTGGAGATTATCTTTGTATAAACAGGTGCATATCCCAATTCTGAATACCGAGAGCTTTTCCTTGCATAACTCCATAATGTTAACCTGCTTTCTACAGAAAACCTAAAACCTGCAGAACACTAGGATCATGTTCCAATCGTGTCCCTGGCTTTTCTTCAGTTTATTTACTGTGTATTCTTTTGTACGAGCGCCACCATTAAGCTTTATTAAAATGGACGGATACAAATGTGGTCAGTGCTGCGAACAAATTATGACATAACCTTTACCTTAACCTTAATTATAATTCTAACCCTTGTTTATGGTGCTGTCTCAGGTTATTTTATCAAAATAAATTTACAACAATAGTCTGGCTACCTAGACAGAGAGGGCACACACACACACACACACACACACACACACACACACACAAAATGCAGTCTTTTAGTTGGTCTCTAGGCACACGGAGTAACAGTAAGCACTTGCAGCTGACACACACAGACACACACACACACAAAATGAAGTTGTCTAGTCTGTCTCTAGGCACCCAGAGTAACAGTAAGCACTTGCAGCTGATCCGAAAAGACACACACACACACACAAAAGTTGTTATGATAGCAGCATCTGATACTGCCAAACAGTGGCTCATTAAATCCAGAGTGAGTGTGTGTTAGTGTCTGTGCAAGTGTGTGGGATCACACAAATATCTCTGTGTTGCTCCTGACTCGAAGAGCTTATCATCGGACAGCACTGAGACAGCAGAGAGAAGGTCAGCGTCTTACCTGCAAAACAGAGAAAGAGAGAGAGAGAGAGAGAGAGAGAGAGAGAGAGAAGGAAAAACGTTAAAGCCCATCCATCATTGTCCACGTCCTTTACGTTACTCCGCTAACACTGCTCAATTTCTGTTCCAGCAAAAACAATCTACAGGTCTGTTCTATCCGTGCGTGTGTTTGGAGACTCGAGCGTGCACTGTGGACCTGCTCTGACATTCCTGCACACCTGCGATTTCAGCTCAACCCCTTGTTTTTTTACTCGAAGCAATCAGTCGTTTTTGTAAAGCAGTCGTCCCTAATCCTGGCGCAGGGGCCGTGATGCAACCCACACCGTGGCCTTCGCTCAACACACCGACACGTTACGTCTTTGACTTGGCAGTGATGGTGAAATGCAATCTCTCTCCTCAGGTCTACAGGGAGACAGCTCTGGCGTTTAACACATCTGGACTTTCCACACACTCATCGGACATGGGGATAAATCATGATGGAAAATACTTTTATCTTTCACATATAATACGTGTAAATAAGTAATTATATTATATATAAATGTACTTATGTAAAAAAGTATGGTTCAGTATTATGCATTTGGTTTTATATTTTAGATAAACACAGAGGCTGTGGCTAATTTACTGGGACTGAAATGTACAAAGTGAATGCCCTGTAAACTGGGTCCAAAAGGTACAGAGGCCATACCTCCTTCACTGGGTGGGAAGGGTACAGAGGCCACATCTCCTTCACCAGGTCCAACAGGTACAGAGGCCATACCTCCTTTAATGGGTGAGAAAGGTACAGAGGACACACCTCCTTCACCAGGTCCAACTGGTACAGAGACCATACCTCCTTTACTGGGT
>JAQMYJ010000036.1:31156442-31167153 GCA_030014305.1 Clarias laeviceps | reverse complement strand
CCAACTGGTACAGAGACCATACCTCCTTTACTGGGTGAGAAAGGTACAGAGGACACACCTCCTTCACCAGGTCCAACTGGTACAGAGACCATACCTCCTTCACTGGGTGGGAAAGGTACAGAGGCCACACCTACTTCACTGTGTGGGAAAGGTACAGAGTCCACACCTCCTTCACCAGGTCCAACAGGTGCAGATGCCAGACCCTCCTTCACTGGGTATGAAAGCTACAGAGGCCACACCTCCTTCCCTGTATTTGGCAGGTACAGTGACAGCACCTCCTTCATTGGGTGGGAAAGGTACACCTTCCAGTGTCACAAAATAAGTCACTATCTTTGTACATTCCAGGTTCAGTACAAGAGGCATGACCTTTGTACCTGTCACACCCAGTAAGGAAGCCATGTCCTCTATACCGTCCATTGCCAATGGGCCATGCATGGCTTTCTCACTGATTGAGACAGGGACAAGGGTCATGCTTCTTGCACTGAACCTGGAAGGCACAAAGACAGTGACTTCTTTTGTGGCACTTAAATGTACAAACACTACCAAGGCCATCACTTTAACCTGCACTAACATGTCACCACACTTCCTCAACTGGGTCCTACAATGACAGGGACCCCACTCCGTTCACTGGGATTGACAGGTTATGTTTTCTTTTCTGGAATTAAATGGTATAAAGGCCAGACCTTGTTCACTGTATCTGACAAACACAGAGTTCACTGAGACTGAAAGTTCCAGAGGCCAAACTTCCTTCAGTGTGACTGACAAGCATAAAGCAAAGGCTTCTTCACTAGAAGTGACAGACCCCGAGGCCACATCTCTTTCACTGGGACGAATAAATATAGAGACCACACCTCCTTTTTCTGGGAGGCCATAGATCATAGCCTCTGTGTTTATTGATTCGGGGTAAATTTAATATTTCATCATCTGTGTATCGGATCTGCTGTCATGATGATGAACGAGTGAGCAGATGAGATGCGCGAAAAAGAAAAACACAGACGAGCAGTCCAGCATTTACTAGAATCACACCGAGTTTACACCTGTACCTTTTCTCCATCCTCAGCTTGAAATTTATTTGAAAGTAGAAATTATTTACAGAACATTTTTATTTAAATTAAAAACAATGATCACTTAACCCACTTCTAGAGACACATACAGTAGGTAGATATAACATTGTGTATAGGTGTGTTTGGTCATGTCTTTAAACCCTCCTAATAATGGTGTTTCATCACTGTTGGTGAAGATCACAAAAAAATAAGTCAGATAATTTTTATGCCAAATCCATTATTTGCTCAAATCAACAAGAAACAAGGGAGAACCCAGGAAACCGATCAAAAAAGGTTTGGATATTTGATGTGATTCAGCTTATTTCTCTAGGGGAAATTCTAAGTGGAATCCTACCACAAAGTGGTTTCCTTTTATAAAGAAATCCAGAACCATTAATCATCCAAAGAACCCCTGACAAACCCTTTAATCTCTGCAGGTAGCCTTCACCTGGAGCGTGGTTGAAAATGGCTCCCAAGTGGTATCACTGGGAGAGTGTGAGTCTGGCTGGAAGGCATGATACAGTATGTTCTCTCTTCTTGTCAATCAGAACAACACTCGCATCTGTGAGCTCATGTATGTGAAATAACCAGAGTGTTCAAGCTGATGTACCGTGGGCAGCTACATGAAAGACGTGGTGGCTGGCTTATAGAAAGCACTTGCTAGCCTTCATCATCCCTAGTGCGAAGATGTCGAGTGAAAGGAGAGAGCTGGCTAGGAATTTGGGGACGACCAAATTGAAAGAAAGAAGAATAAGAAAGAATATAAGATTAACATTGGTTTGAACTGCTCAGACTGGTCAAAACAAACATGACTCACTTACCAAACACTGACCCAGAAATAACGAATGTAGTAGAGCCGAAGCTGGAGCTGATAAGGACAAACTGAGGTGAATTGAGGCTATAAAAAAAGTCAATATAATCCCATCAATGGAACAATTGATAGTGTAATAAAACCACAGACATAGATAAGCTTCAAGTCAATTATTGTATCACTGTCCTGACTGTCAATCTGTTCACCAACACAAAGACAAGTTAAGTGAGTTAACAGCCGTACCATTCCTATTAAGTATAAATATGATACGTGTTAGAATTTGTTGGATCGTGATGGTATAGGAGAAGCATGGCAAAACAGGGTAGTGATGCTCCCTAACAGCCTGCGAGTCCCTGGATTGAGCCTCAAGGGTCTCATGTGTTAACAGTTTCTCAGAAGCTCCCACTTCTGTGTGTCCGACTCGACCCCCTTGAGTCACCTTGGATTTTGTGTGTTCACAGGCTCCCCCCGGGTTCCCCAGTTTTCTCCCACCTCCTGCGGCCTTGGATCGACCACCTGGAGTCACCTTAGGATTCACGTGTTCACAGGTTTCCCCCAGGATCCCTAATTCTCTCCCAGCTCACATTACTGTGTGTCTGGATCAATCCTATCAGGCTTCATGTGTTCACAGGGTTCCCCAGGTTACCTAGTTTTCTCCTACCTCCCTCAAGTCACCTTGGGTTTCACACGCTCAGGTTTGTTTTTATTTTTTTTTATCCCACCTTCCACTTCTGTGTACACAGATGAACCCCCTCAAGTCAGCTTGGGTTTCACACGCTCACAGGTTTCACCAGGTTCCCAAGTTTTCTCCCAGGTCCAGGTTGTTAGATCAGTGACTCCAAATTGTCCTTAGGTGTGAGCACATGGCTTCCCTTCTAGGATATATTTCCAGGCATTTCTGGGCATTTCCTGGGATATGCTCAGCATCTTACCAGGATAAAGCACTTAATGTAGGTAAAAACAACAACAGTGTCACAGTTGAGACTGTGATTGTAGGTGACTTTCATTGACGAATCCTTGATGTGGTCTTGATGAGGTGCTATCAAAAATCAAAAACTGCATATTTGGGAGAAAAAGGGGTCTTTAGATTATTTGTGCTAGAACCATTTGGCCTGCCGGTGTGTCCATCGCTGCCAGAGACCCATCAGACTCAGACTGGAACTTCACCGAGGTCAGGGTTTAGAAGACGAAGCACAAAGAAAAATAGAGAAAGAAGAGGTGGAGTAGAAAGCAGCCATCCTCTACACTTCCTATTGATTTTCCATTAGCTCACACCAACCTTGGTTAAATCAGTCCACTTTGTGTTCTCTACATCTCTGGCCATGCAATCTTAATTAATTCTGATTCAAGGCCATGGAAGTAAATTACTCTCTCTGCTCAATGACCGGCACTTAATTTGTCCTGCACAGCTTGCTTTTAATGTCCACTCAATCTCCAATTCCAGAGAACGTCTCTCCTTCTCTGTTTATCACCGATTTTAAACTGAAGTCAAATCTGTTTAAAATCTGATGCCAGTGTTGAAATTACACATCTGATTTTGGGCAGTGTGTCCAGATTTTAATCAGGGGTGGTCGGTGGTCTAAAGTGGATGCAATTTTTTTCTCTCTTTTTTTTTTATCAAGTATGAACCGTACACCCCAGAAGCACTGAGAAAACTCAGATCTATATATTTCGTCCTGGTATGTGACTTCTGGCTCTGAAAGTTCATCAGCTGCTATTGATAAAATCACACTTGGACGATTATTTCTTTTGTTTCTACCTCCCTGGAATGCTTCCAAGGTAACATCATAAAAAAAGACAGTATCTGTTCATCTCTACATACCAATCAATGTACAAGTCAAGGGTGTTCAAGTCAAACCGGGACTTGTGATGAAGTCTTCTGTAAAGGTCAGTGATGGAAATTTTAAGTACAGTAGGTGATAAGACTCTAAGCTGCAGTAAAACACTTTAAACTAAAATGCTTTAAAGAAGGCTGTATGTACGTAAATGGCGAACCCGGCCGAGGTGGCGCGGAGCCCACTGGAGTCGTTCTTTTCACTTGTCACCAACTTGCAGAAGAGACAAATCTGTCTGTGTGAACTGTACCCACAATCATTGACCAACACCTCTTGCATGTTACAGGAACTCGGCTGAGAGTTATTGCCACTTCCTCTGCACAGTCCTGACAAGCCATTTTCACATGTTTGGGCCATTAAAGGATGTCCTGGGAGGCCAGCGTTTTAGACGTGAAGTAAGCTGTGCAAAAAAATCTTCCTATCTAGATGGTGTCCAAGCACCAGTGAAACACTGGGATAAATGCATTGGTGTAACATATAGCGAAATAAAGGGAGTTTTTACTCTCAGAACTGGGTTCTGTTAATCTGGGTTCTGTTAATTCTGTTAATCTGCTTTGACTTGAACACTGTTTTTACATGTGCTGGGTATTTTCCCCAGCAAATTTCTAAATTTAGGTTTAGAAGTGCCCTAAATTTATTAGCATCCTCAATGTCCATTCCTTCTAAATGAAGAACTTCAAGAACAATTAGCTAATATTCTCCCTAAGATCACACTACCTGTGTTTCAAATCAGTTTTAAATAACGGAATAGATTAGTAAGGCTGGAAATAAATTACAGACCTATTCTCTCTCACTCATCTTCTATACCTCTTTATCCTGTATTCAGGGTCGCGGGGACCTGGAGCCTATCCCAGGAGACTTAAGGCACGGTACACCCTGGACAGGGTGCCAATCCATCGCAGAGCACTCACACACACACTCACACACTACGGGCAATTTGGGAACACCAATTAGCCTAACGTTCATATCTTTGGACTGTGGGAGGAAACCGGAGTACCCGGAGGAAACCCACCAACATGCAAACTCCAGGCACACAGAGGCGGGAATCGAGCCTGGCCGGGAATCGAACCCAGACCCTGGAGGTGCGAGGCAACAGTGCTAACCACTACACTACCGCGCCACCATCAGCTCTATTCTAAATGAGTTAAATTGCAAATTCATATGATTGAACACATGAGGAAAGTGGTGGAAACATAGCGGGCCTTTGGCAGTAACGACCTGGACTAAAAAATCATGGTACAATGTTACATTATTCAAAGACAAATTAGTTTTCAATCTCTGTAATTTTCCTTAATCCTAATACAAAGTCTTGCCTCACATCTAAACATAAATGTCTTATTACTGATTACATTAGCATTTATTTGCAAGTACATGAGGAGAAAAAAACAACAACAATGTGTAAAGAAGAAACACAGTCAAACCATGCTGGAATATTAAACAAACCCATGACGGAGTGGTGTGAAGTGGCACGACGTGAAGCAGGTTACGCATTACCACCCTGGAATTGATTAGTTTTTAATAGCAGCACATCTCTTAAAGAGCTCTTTTATTTCCGAAAGCAACTCGCCAATGACTTAAATTTATTAATGCTCATATTAGACCAGATGCATTAGTACAGTCGTATGAATAGGATCACTGCCACTAGTACTGTCAGAGCTGGGAAAACTAATCGATGACTTCTGACCAATCGGAATTCACAACTCAACATCGCTGTCGGATTGCACTTCACTTTCCGCTCCCCTAACTTTCATCATGTGAAAATCATTAAACTCTCACTTTCACAATCAACAACAACAACAAAAAACTTCCATGCCTTCCAGTCCAACCCGGAAACAAATATAGACGCCTGTTTAGACTTTTTCCGAACAGCTGGAAGAGTTTGGGTACTCTGCTTCTTATTGCCTGACCTCTAGGGGCACTGATGCTTAGCACAGCCACTCTATTTGGCATGACAACAGCAGCGAGATGAAGGAGGCAGGGCGAACTGTGATAAACTGGGTAATAACTCCTGCTGTGTGGGCTGCAAAGGGCAAGCCTTCACCTCTCACCAGGAACGGTGCCAATATCACCCAGCGCTACGCATCCTCCCGCTCCTAATGGAATTGGCTGGCTGCAATAATAATTTGAATTTCACGCCCTGCTGCTCTGGCCAGGACGAACAGGCTGGGACCGGGCATAAATTAGCAGCGCCGTGCCCAGTGATCAATGCGGCAGCCATTCAGGACCTATCGATCCGCCGTCTGCAGAAGGTAATCAAAGTACTAGTATACCACACTCACCTTTATGGGCGGTGCTAACCTGGGTAACGGAGAGAGCTTAAAAAAAATCTATTATTTGTCACTTTTACCTAACAGTACTTTGAAATGATTTCTTCACATATCCTAGTTAGAAAGCTGGGGTCAGAGTGCAGGATACAGCGCCCCCTGGGGCAGACAGGGATAAGAGCCTTGCTCAAGGGCTCAAAAGTGGCAACTTAGGCTCGAACCCCAGACCTTCCAATCAGTAACCCACAGCCTTAACCACTTGGGTCACCAACACCCTACTCTTATTATTCAGTCATGAGGTCATTATTATGTTCTTTTCTTCAGGAAAATCAGATATAGTTTCACATTTATATTTTTATTCCTAAGCACAGGAACAATAGAAAGAAAGAAAATAAGAAAGAAACAATGAATATAATAAACAAATAAAGCAAAAAAGAAACAAAACATAAACAAAGAATTAAAAAAAGAAACAAAGTAACCAAGAAAACAAACAAACAAATAAAGAACAAAAGGACCAAACATACAACCAAGAACAATAGCACTATACAGAACAGCGATCAGGTCAGCTTGAGTTTGTCTCGCTATCCAAGCTTAGCTTAGCAGCACATCTCTTGTTTGCTTGCCAATCATTTCCAGAACTGTGTTTTGTAACAATATTTACAAAAGTGTAAGTTAAATGCAAAAATGTATTTCTATTAATAAATCCAAACTGGTAACGGTGTTCTAAACATTAGCTCAAAAAAGTAACCGCCGTAAAATAAAAACGCACTCGTAATACATTTCTGACAAAAACAGCGCTACCAAACCTGGTGAAAAATATATAACCCTGCCTTTTAAACGTCGTCAAATGAATGTCCTTTTTTACAGACATAGTTTTTAAATACATAATAAGAATTGTCTTTCTTTAAATGTTAAATATTTTGTAGTAGTAAAGATTGTGTCTTCAGCAGTTACGTTGCGATGCTAATCTTTATGAGCTTTACCATGTTACTGAACGACTCCAAAGAGGGGAAAAAAAAGGCGATTTCCTTCCCAATCAAATGTATTTACATAAGTCTAATGATCAGATAAGCACAATTATATGAAATACACTATTATTTTTCCTTACTTAAGTTGATTAAGTGTGTGAAATATATATTATATATATGTTATATATATATTTTAAGTGATTCAGTACTCAAGGTTTCAGTACCAGTAGGGTACCGGCATCAGAAATCAGTACCGTTTGAGCAGCTTCTGCACCCAGCCATGATAAAAACATCGACAAGGTTTCAATGGAAAAAAAAAAAACTACAGATCTGCTTTTGACAAAAGACTTCTGAAGTGCTACGATCTGAGCACTTTGATCATTCCTATCAAATGCACAGCTTTTATTCCGAATTTCAGCATTAAATCACAGTCCTGCTATCGCAATTTCAAAGCAAGACACCCCGAGGCTCTTAAAGACAGCGGTGCCTCGAGGCGAGAGCACCAGAGCTGTGTCTCACGGTAGAATGAGGCCAGCTTGGAGGATGAAGAAAGCGAAAAAGAGAAGGAATGAAGACGGCATGGCGTGGCGTGACGCGTGACTCTCTGCGCTCGGCGCCTGGAGATTCCGTTACACACTAAAACAAATGCCGTGTGCTAATTAACTACGTTTCCCGAACGAACCAGTGCGCAGAAATAAGTGCGTCTGGGAGCTCATTCAAAGCAGCGATGGCGCAGCGACACGCCGGGGAGCGACGGCGAGAGCTTGCCAAGAGGCACGCCATTAAAGTACAGAAGAACCAAAGAAAACATGCAGAACTCCAGTGGAACTGACACTGCAAACTGGAGGAAATGCAGTGGGGGGAAAAAAAAAATCTTTTGGGAGTATAGCAAGAAAGTGACCTTTGACCTGCAGCTCTGACCTGTGACTTCTTAACGACTGCAGGCATTTGTTGATGATAATAAAAGAGATCGATCCAGAGTGTCAGTCTATACTGAAGACAAACGGCGGATCAATGAGGACTGGAAGTGCGCATGAAATTGCGTGCACGACAGCACGTTCATGATTCTCCCGAAACACAACCGAATTAAGACCGGATCTGGGGTTAAGCTGCGTCTTATTGAGCACAGATTGTTTCGGATTCACACCAGCACAAGGCTTGAGCCTAGCAAAGATATTCATCAGAACGAATCGATTCATTACGCATTTTAAACGAATGCAACATTGCAAATCAACAGATACATACTGTATCCTAGGACATGTTACCTTTTCCTTTTAAGAGCTTAAACATCTAGCAAAGGTTTCATGCAGCATCTAATTAAATGACAAAAAGTGCGCATCATTAGTTAAAGGTGTCACATCTGAGGAGAGGATGTAATAGCTGAAGAGGGCGATTGGTTAACAAGGAAAAAAGAACAATAAATCCGAAGAGCTTATGGGACGGAAAGATGAAAGAGAGATGTGTTGATAAGAAAGAAGAACACAAGAGATGTGTTCAAATGTGGTGATGAGAAAGAGAGAGAGAGAATGAGAAATTAAACAGTGAGTGTGTTCTCCCTTGGAAATGCCCAGTGCTAAAGCGAGAGGGAGGAATCCCGGCTGTCGTGCCGCTCCGTGGTAATGATTCTGATCTCGGCCCAGTTTCCCCTCCATCTGCTGTCTTCACCCAGCCACATCTAACACGACACTCCGATCCTGACTCTCCTCTGTCGATCATTCGCTCCAGCACGGCTCCTTTGTTAAAAACTTCCTCAGGGCCCGAAATCTTCCACAGACACTTGCTCTCAAACCCGCTGCCTCGCTTCGTGCCCACTCGAGCTTCTTGGCCGAACAAGGAAATAAGCCGAAGGATTTGCCCGGGCGCCAATCTGATACATGCACTAATATGATAAATGCATGGTTTACACAAAATCGCAGATTACATCATGACCTATTGTTTACTTTCCAATAACATCACACTGTTTTCTTCCTCTTATACCACAGTATATAAACAAACATCCCATTAAAAATGATAAGTTACAGCTTAAAGAGTCCCTATGAGAAAAACACTGCTTTTTTTTTCCATTTTTGTACAAACAAGCTAATTTGATTTTTCCCTCTGATGTGACCTCATATAAGAAGAGCCCATCCCCCGGCTTGTTGTTCTCTGAAAGGGGGTGTGGCTCAGGAGTAGCTCATTTACATAGACATAGAAGTGGCACATTTGGGGAAGGAGTGAAATAAAGGGAGTTTGAAGTATAACAAGAATTATCTGAGAGTTCTTTCACAACTCACACACACACACATACTTTGATGGAACTTTTTGGAGAGATTTATAGTAAGCTCTTAAAGAAATAGTCAAATATGAGACCTTTAAGTGTTGCCTCTGGAGACGTATTCCGTAAATAGTAAATAAAAATGTTACCACGTTAATGATTATGTACTTTTGTCGCTTTTATGTATTCATGCATAATATCCGCTATACAAGTACCAGGGAATGAGCTGTTACTATAGACATAAGTGCATAACATAAATAATAACCTGTACGACTGTCACTCCGAGACTGTTTCTGTTTATAACAGAGTTTTTTGTCTCTCTTTGTTTGTAAGGTGAAAGTAATAAGCGCTCTGTTGTGCTGGTCTCAGAGCACTATAAAGCATTTTAATTCCCCTATTAAATAAGCTGATGAATGAACGGATAAACGAGCCTCTTTACGCTTCCCTCGCTGGCTGGCTGACGGCCATGAACCGGTCGCGACATCATCGCGATTAATGAGTCCTGCTCTCCAAACGAGGACGCAACAAGTGACCCAAACATGCGCACACGACAACAAAGCCACCGCCTCCGGATTTTCTGCCATATTTGACTCGTGAACTAACGTTTAAAAACTGACACCATTCACCCCTTTCCTTTGTATAACTGTTAATAAGAAAAAAAAAAAAAACAGAGCCATCTCTTTATACATAAATTCATTCCCAAGAGACGGCGGTGAATCTCTAAAACCACAAGGCAGCGCACACCGACGTCGGACAAGGCTCGGAAAGTCTCACGCCGATAAAAGAACGGCGGTGAAGGAGACGAGGGTGACGTGTCGATAAGCCCCGTCTCGACTAACACGTCCTTGGAGCTAATCGGTTTCAACTGCAGCAGGTTGCTGTTACTTCGTGCCAAATGTGAACAAATTAAATGAGGCAATTAAAAGCTGAATAAGCCAGCGTTGATAATTGTGACCTGATATGCCAAGCCCAATTATAATGAAGCCGGTTCTGCTTCACAGGGTTAGCCATGTTGAGACACACAGACGGTAGTTAAGCAGAGAGAGAGAGAGAGACTGTGGATGTGAAAACAAAAATTATTACGGTGGCAGATTCAGGGGAAAGGGAGAGACAGGAAAGACTAGTAACCAAAATCTAAGTAACTTGATACCCGAGTAAACAACTTGAGTTGCTGGATATTTACTGTATAATCGCACATTTGCTTCTAAAAAATTTAAATAAATAGCAGCAATAACTGTATTTTCATTGCTAGGAGTTACTAGATACCTAGTAGTGGTGGGTCGTTCATGAACGATTTGTTCTTTTTGAACGAGTCTTTAACGTGACTCAGAAGAACGAGTAGTTTCAGAGAGTGATTCGTTCATTTTCTACGGGGTGCACATGTGCAAATCATCGCAAAACCTCCGTAGGTTATGTACAGGAAACAGAAATGAGTCGCTACCTTCGAGTCTTTGGTCCAAATCGTTCGTTCTTTTGTCACGTGACTCCCATAGACGCTATGCGGTGCAATAGATTCAAAAGAACGAACGACTCGGA
>JAQMYJ010000036.1:31135099-31149572 GCA_030014305.1 Clarias laeviceps | reverse complement strand
CTATGTGTCTCAGTCATAATAAAGGAGGTGTGGCCTGTGTGTCTCAGTCATAATAAAGGAGGTGTGGCCTGTGTGTCTCAGTCATAATAAAGGAGGTGTGGCCTATGTGTCAGTCATAATAAAGGAGGTGTGGCCTATGTGTCTCAGTCATAATAAAGGAGGTGTGGCCTGTGTGTCTCAGTCATAATAAAGGAGGTGTGGCCTGTGTGTCTCAGTCATAATAAAGGAGGTGTGGCCTATGTGTCAGTCATAATAAAGGAGGTGTGGCCTATGTGTCTCAGTCATAATAAAGGAGGTGTGGCCTGTGTGTCTCAGTCATAATAAAGGAGGTGTGGCCTGTGTGTCAGTCATAATAAAGGAGGTGTGGCCTGTGTGTCTCAGTCATAATAAAGGAGGTGTGGCCTGTGTGTGCTAGTCTCAGTGGAGGTGAGTTCCATCGGCCTTCTGTTCAAAGGGAACTGCGAACGGTGTAGGAAACGCGTGAACAACTTCTTCACTTGGCTGGAAAAGGGAATGAAAAATTTCCCATCAGTCATTGCGTCTCATATTTTTATTGCTCGTCTCATGCGAGCATAAAAATAATGGAGCTCGAAAAAGGATTTATACTGTATATTTATTATCATTATTATTGAGGACATCATATTAAAAGGACACAAAAAATTACATTTTAATTAAATCAGGAAATCCTTAGTATTATATATCCCAGTAATCTGTAAAAATATATTTTTAGAAATCTCTGTACATCATTAATCAATTATTATTATTAATCAATAATTTATTTACAAGTTATACACATTTCAATAGCATATGTTTTATAATTGTATCAGTTTTTGTTTCAATAAATATTCAATATTTAATGTCCGTAGTGTCAAATGTCCACGGCGGCAGCGACAGGTATCCGAGGTGCTTGTGTTACCATGGTAACGCACGGAGGAAGTGACGTCAGCACTGGTGACTTTCGCAGAACGTTCCAAATGGTGGAGTTTTGTCTCAAGTGTGTTAGTCTCATTAGGAGGTGTGGCCTGTATGGAGGAGGTGTGGCCTATGTTCAATAATCTCAGTAGAGGAGGTGTGGCCTCTGTGTGTCAGTTTCAGGGAAAGGGGTGTGGTTTCCGCACTTCAAAGCTAACAAACACACTTCATTCCCGATAACTAATACGCAGTATATGCGTTATTTCATGCACACATCAGATCTTGTTCCCCTATTGAGATTTTAATCGTAACATCATGACTAATTCAAACTGAAGTAAGTGTGTGCTGTAAATCCCATCTGAACAAGGAAGTCTGTCTAATGAGCTCTAAATTATTTAGCATTAAAGCATGAATACCACGTTTCCGTCGTTCTCCATCATCATCAGAACCTAAAGCACTGAAAACACTAATAAAGCTACAGTACGGCTACAAAAAAAAGCAAACGCAAATGCCAGTGACGGTCTCTAAGGTCAGCACACTGATGTACAGGGTGAAGGCACATATGCACACACACACACACACACACACGATCGTAACCACAGCAGCATCTGCTGCTGCTTCATCAAGTCGTGCAGTGAGCGCTAAAAACAATTAAGGGCTCTAATTAGCTCTGTACATCAGATCTCAATATGCTGCCCATTGGTTTGATAGAGTGCACATGAGTTACGAGCAGGCGTAATCAAACAGCTCCACGCAGGAGGGGGAGAAAACGAGCGAATGACCTGCTGTTATGTCTGGCACACGCTGGGGGTGGATAAATCTCTCTAGCCCGTGCTCAATCCATCTCTCTCTTTCTCTTTCTCACACACACACACACATACACAGGACGCACTGTGCGGTATTTCACACTGACACACACGTTCGTTTCTGAAGGTCCCTTTAAACCTCCTGCGGTCAATAGTGATCGATGGTAATCAAACCTTTAATGTATCGTTCAGTCGGTTGTCATCAGAACGAGAGGACAAATCTGACAAATCAATTTTTAATTCAGGATTTACAACAGGGGTTTTGTGCAGCGGTCGGTGTATTACAACACTGGCACAACAACGATCTGGGAATTTCAGGTTCTGAATCATCAAAGAAGTTCTCCAAACTGCTCCCGTTAGAGGGTTGCCTTAGTGGACCTTTAGAATTAGAACAGGTTTCTGTGCTTTATGATGCAACACTTCCTGCATCCAGGGGCTGGGTTTCGAGGCATTGGCTGGAAATCGAACCCGGGCCACCCACATGGTATGCCTTCCCAAATCCTACAAGGAAATCCTAAGAGAAACTTTTATAAACATCAAATGAAGAAATACTGTCGCTGAAAATAAGTCCACTATTCTTGCAAGGACAGAAATTTAGCCAACACTTATTATTTATGATCTGACTTTTTGTAAATTTGATGACGACATCTTGCAAGTTACACCTAATCATAGAGAGTTATAAGGTGATCTACAGTACCAGTCAAAAGTTTGGACACCCCCTTATTCTAACTCCATGGTCGTTCCTGGTTTTTATTTCTTTCTACACTGTGAAACAATACTGAAGGCGTTTATCCAAAATATACAATAATCTCCTTTGAACACTTGATATTGAGATGTTTCTGCTACTTCTGCTCTGTAAAGCTTCATAACGGCTCTAATCTGAGATGCTGGTTGTTAATTGGTGATTTCTGAGGCTGGTGACTCTAAATGAACTTCTCCTCTGCAGCAGAGCTCAGTTTTGGTCTTGTTTTCCTGGGAAGGTCTTCATGAGAGACTGTTTCATCATCATGGAGCTCGATGGGTTTTACAAATGCACTCGACACAATATTGTTCTTGTGAGAACTGATCCAGAACAGCTGACCTTCATGTCTTAAAATAACAACTGGCTGTTGATGTTGGTATGTAATTATCTAACTCCATATATGTGTTATTTCATAGTTTTGAAAAAAGAATCCAGTATTGTTCTAGAATGTAGAAAATCCAAAGTCCAAACTTGTGTCCAAACTTTCGACTGGTGCTGTAATTTATAGTTAAGGTAAAGTATCATCAGGACTAAATGAAATATACAGTATAAATATACATAATGTACAGGTTCGACTTTACTAATCTAGAGGATGTTGAACTAAAATTCCAATCCAAAAAGCAGTAAACGTTTAGACGGTTGCTGTTTAAATCCAGGCCCAGCGTCAAGCACAGTTAGGGGATTTTTCTGCATGAACTCAGCTGATTCAACTAATCTGCTAATTGCCAGACTCAGTGAGTGCGTTTAAGTGTTGCTGAATTATAAACTGTGCTGGACACTCGCCCTCCAGGACCGGACTTGAACAGCCTCGGTCTAGACAAAAGCTGCAATCAATAAAAGCGTTCGCCCTGGAAGGCTGATGTAAATTCCATTTAAATGAACGTAATGTTGCTGACCGAACGCTTTGCCCGAGATTCGAGCTTGCCAGACAGACACTCAGCCTCGCTCGCAATCTCCTCGCAATCTTCATTCCTGATTAAAACCGCATTCATAGCCGGCGTACTTGTTTATTGGAAACCTCAGCTGCATTAATCCGCGGTGATTCATGCAGCCTGGAATCAAACACTCATCGAGAGAAGCCTCGCTACAAGGTCTCATGACACGAGACGTTTTTCTTCAAGTCTTTTCCGTGCGAGAGCTCCGGGGCCGACGGCGCTGCGCCGCGTGGCTCAGCGGTTCAGTCAAGCGCGGTTGTGCTTTAGAAATAAGAGGAGGTGTTATATTACAGAGATAAGAAGAGAAACAAGATAAAGTCGAGGGAACGACACCAGGCCGGGGTCCTTATCGTTTAGTGCCTGAACAAAGGCAGAAAGTGAGAGATACCATAGGTGTGTGTGTCTGTGTGTTAGAGCTGCTGCCACTATGTGTAAAGTCACTATTCAGGAATGACAGCAGGAAGGCTCAAATCTGACACATAGCTGCATGAGTGCACACACACACACCTTTATATACACTTCCTGTAACAGTATTACAAAAAGAATGTAGGTTGTGGGTTACTTTTAATCAGATTTCCCACTTAGGCAGAACAGAGGCCAATGCCAGCTATACAGTATCTACACCAACACGTCACAGATAGCATCAGGACCTTGGTGTAACATGAGCATTTCCAGCCAGTTGCATCCATATCATAGAATCTCATCTTTATAATAATAAAAAAAACAAAAAAAACAATGAAAGTGTGCACTGGGAAACACTAATGGACATTCGGCACCAACGAGTAAAATGTAAATCCTTCCAGAAAAACAATTGGTCCTTTGACAATTTACACTAGGGGTCGTTTGATTTGTACCATGCACAGGAACGATTGCTCCTCCCTCCTCCCTCCTCCCCCACTAGCCAGCGTTCACATTATTTTTGTTCTCCGTTCTCGGGTACACTTGCGCAATTCCAAAACTCCAATCCGGCAGGACGCAGCATGCACCTACTTGGTTTGTGAGTTGGCATTAAACACAAGAGAAGTAGACCACAAGGACGTTACGTATATCTCTGAACAAATGTCAAGAGTAACGCTCTCACGTTCCTACTGTATCAGTTATGAGCGTGTACGTCAAAGGATGAGATTGGCGTGCGCTGCACAGACACAGGGATTTCGGCGTTGATGACGTCGTGTCTAAACAGCGATCTACTTCTGCTCTCAGGTCTGATCTGATACGTGCCCGAATACGTTGCATCTTTCTCAAGACCACCAATTCAAGCAGACTCAGGCCTGGAAGGACTGTGTCCTCACTGACCAAAATGAACCAGACTTGATTTAGGATCACGTGTTCTCAGAAATTGTCCCGGGGCCCTAATGTGAAAATGCCCTTAAGGTCTCTTGTTTGATCCTGAGCTCAGATCACATGTTCTTCATATGTGTTGGGTTTCCTCTGGGTCCATCCACAGCTCTAATTCTTTAATTGTCATAAACTGGCCTTCTGTTGATGGTGACATGGTGACACCCAATTTTCAAAGATTGTATGTCGATCTCCAGGGTCGAAGGTTCAAGGACCACATTCTGGTCTTGGGTCTCTGTGCAGGAAGTTCTCCTTGTGCTTGGTGGGTTTCATCTGGTTTCCTCCACACAGTGCAGTTTAGGCTAATTGGTGTTTCCAAATTGGCCGTTGTGTGTGTGGGCATGTTTGTGCCCTTAGATAGATTGGCACCTGGTCCAGATTGTACCCTACCAAGTGCCCTTGGTTAGGCTTTCTCACGAGCCTGCACAAGAGAAGCGGTATAGAGAGTGAGAGAGACTGTATGTGGATCCGCTGTGACCCTGACCGATCCGACCCAGAGGCTATGAGTCTTTCGTGCCAATATAATAAGACTACTACATGCTGCGTCGACCTCATAATGTGGCTGAATTCATATTTTTTACCATCACTACTCCATCGTGACTACTCCGGTTGACATAAAAATCGGTGACAAATAAACTACGACCCTAATGTTCACTGCTTTCAATTTAAGCCACTTCTTTTTTTTGGGATGTTCAGTGAAAAAAATAATCATTTGAAAGAAAGTTCAGAACCATTAGAGAGTATAAATGCTTTTATTCTGAACTTTTCCAAGCATCACACATGAATAAAGACTCGAGGCAAGCCGAGTTACAGAGACACGAAGCAGACATCAAAGGCCTCAACGCAAACAGAGAGGCAGACGTGCTAATAATGCAGACCGGGCACTTGATTGGGGGAGGAATAAATAAACAGAGAAAAGAAAGAGCGATGTTTTATATATAGCGTGCAGTATTAGTATATCCAGTGTCACTGATATTCTGTAATCTTATCCCTGATGCATCTGGAATGCATGATCTGCTTTCTGTTTTTTTTTTTTTTTTTTTAGAAATAACTTGAGTATCTTCATATGGCTCTCATTCCCCAGAGGTGTAAGATTTGTCTATTTGCACACGACGACAAAAAAAAAAGAAAAGAAAAAGAAAAAGTAGAGTAGAAACAGAGAAGATGGCAATATAAAGATACGAAAAGAGACACTGTGCCAGAACAAATCTTCATCCCAAATCTTCTGCCATCTCATGTGGCACATCCTTACAATAAAGCCGAGAAATAAAACACCAATAAAAGCCTTCAAACTGAGAAAAACCAGCAAAGCAAGGAGCCAGCTGAGAGCTTTGATGTCTGTGTGTTTGTTTAAGGCTGAATCCGAACATGCGGCGCATCCTAAATTACTGTGCGCTTGGGGTTTTCAAGGGCTGAGCAGATGAAGTGGGTCACTGTTTGTGCTCATTAGGGCCCTGTATTCCTCAGGGTTCCTGACTGTGTGTGTGTGTGTGTGTGTGAGCTGTGATACACTCCTGGAAGCTCAGAAAACGCAGGCTTTTAGAAACGGAAGCTGAATTACTCCATCCACCTTAAAGATAGTTCACACACCTTTTAACAGGTTCCCTTCTCCCTGTGGATTAATGCTATTACATCATTAAAAGGTTAGACTGTAATTAGTGACCTTGATGGAGGTTTGATGTTCATGAGCCTTCAAAGAAACTTTTTTTTTTTTGGAGATTCCACCACGATTCACAAACAAGTTGAGATACTTTCTGGTCCTGATTGGTTTTATGTTGGTGAAACTGGGTTATGTTACCGTAAAGACGTCACCATTGGACACATCTTCTAACTCCATGGTCTTTCCTGGAATTTTCCTTTCCTTATTTCTTTCTACACTGTGAAACACGGCTGAAGGCGTTTATCCAAAATACTCAATAATCTCCTTTCAACAGTTGATATTGAGATGTTTCTGCTACTTCTGATCTGTAAATCCTTCATAATGGCTCTAATCTGAGGTGCTGGTTGTTAATTGGTGATTTCTGAGGCTGGTGACTCTAAATGAACTTCTCCTCTGCAGCAGAGCTCAGTTTTGGTTTTGCTTTCCTGGGAAGGTCTTCATGAGAGACAGTTTCATCATCATGGAGCTCGATGGGTTTCGCAAAGTATCATCAGGACTAAATAAAATGTACAGTATAAATATAAATACAGGTTAGACTGTGCTAATCTGGAGAACGTAGAGCCATAAATCCAGTACAAAAAAAGTTGTGCTAGTGGTTCAACTGATTCAACTAAACTTTTGATTGATACCTTATTTTTCATAGATTACCAAAGCTGCAAATACAAAACTATGAGGAAATAAAGAAAGTTTTAAATGTGACAAAAAATGCCTTAGGGTTTTCAGTCACTATCTCGTTTTTCCTTTCCTTTTAAAGGTCCCATATGTTACTATTACTCGCTTGTTATACCTGAAACTCCCTTTATTTCACACCTCTTCCCAATGCACTGTTTGAGTATCTTTGTGAATGGAGCTACTCCTGAGCCACGCTCCTCCAGGAAACATCAGAGCTGGGCAACAAGCCATGGGACGTGTATCTTCTTATTTGAGGTCACAATAGGGGAAAAGGCAAATTTACTTGTTTAAGGCCTGGCCAAAAATAAATGGAAAAAGGAAAGAAATTAAGGATTTTATTCTTTTTCCTGATGATCCATCTGAATATCTAAACATGAGCCCTTTAAACTAATAAGACAAAACCATGCAGCTGGTCATACTAGCAAGAAACCACAAAGCTGAAACTCCTCGGTCTCAAAGACCTACTGATTGTTACAAAGCCCCGACACTGAAGACTCCTTCCTTACAAATTAAATAAACATCTCGTCTCATAACGGAATGCTTCGCCACATCTACCTACTGTAGCTCGCCTTACAATGCTCGGGTTTGTTCTTCTTTTAGTTTTATTTATTAGTATCTAACTGGAGATCACGCTCTGTTTATCTTTAAATAGTTGCACCAAATCTTCATGAGAACATTCCCATACACACTGGAATAGAAGTAGCTAATTTAAGTGCCGCTCATTTTGCAGATGATCAACGCCGGGAAAGTCTTTCAGCTGTGTCGCTATGTGCTGATCAAATTCACGTCCAGGAAGACCGCGCTGCTGGGACGGACATTCATGTAAGCTCGCTGTCCTACAGCCAGAGCCTGGACCCTGGTATGGTTTAGAACTACAGGATCAGAATGTGTAACACCCATCCCTCCTCCCTAATGCTTCTCATTCCTCTCCCTTCTCTCATTCCTCCTCTATATTTACGCCCACCATCCATGAGAGTCACATGCCCTCCTGCCTCTGCCACGCGCCCTATATTTAGCCTCGCTGGTGTTTGGCAGGCCTTCTGTACAGACCGACAGGTGGAGGAGAATTCCCCAAGCAAAGCGCCAGAGCTCCAATGCACACAACTGTCTCCTATCAACAGCTGGCTCGAGCCATTATGGAGGATTAGGAGTGTGGAAAAAACACCCACCCACACACCCTTCTCTCAAGCCCCAGAGACAAGACTTCACACGTGGAGCCTTTGACCTTGACCACGACTCATTTGTCTGGCTTTCTACACATCTACAGATGAAGAGATGAAGGCCATGCAAGTTGCGATGGCGGGTGAACAAAGGGTCTATAAATACGGCTCAAAATTACGCCGGTCTTTCAAAGTTGGCTTGAAATGCGTACATCATAAATAACGGTGCCGTTGTGACAGCATTGAGCTACTGACATTTTTATGAGGTTAACATTTATTCTCCAGCTGATGAGTTCTCGAGCAGACCTAAAGGTTAGGAAACAGCTTCCTTATGGCGCTCATGAGCTCATCTGTTAATTAAATCAACAATCAAACCTATTAAAATGATTAAAAGACTGACAAACAAGTCTCATCATCGGAGGAACGGAGGATGCTTTATGGACGATCTGCCACATGGAAAGGGCACGAGCAAAAGTTCATCATCTGCTGAGGAAATTCATAAGCGTCTCTCTGTTCAATGACTGCGAAGCTTTTTATTAGGAGAAAGGACATTGGTAGTAAAGCTTGATGGACTGGCTCGAGACAGTCTGCTATAGCCTCATCAGCACAAAAAAAAATGTCTTAAATAAGTATAAGTATAATGATATCTTGTCTAGGATCATTTTTAAGTAGGAACATAAAGGAACGAAAAGTACCTTGAGCTAATGCAGTAGATCTGACTAGTAGACCTCACTCCGGTTGTTAGAACCATGTGGAACCATGTGCAAATCTCAGAAGGGCAACATTTTCATTAAGGCATCAGAAATGCCTTTAAATTGACTTTGGATCGCTGTGTGTTCACGCAAACACGCTAATGTGGTAATCAATGAACAAACCGATGAAAGCTTCGTTTGCATAATGCAAGCCGAGTGACATTAAAGCCTACACCCAGCTGTCGTCGAGACCACCTATAAACATGTGTTCCTCGTATATAGAGCAGGTGGTACACTCCCGGACGTATACGCTAACGATCAGGCTCATTTTCCGTGTGGGGCTTATACATGTACGATTGACATATATAACCAGTGGGTATGACAGATGTTAGCAATGCAGCTAAGACAAAACAAACTGCCGCATAAAGTTCGGGTTTCCATAATAAACACGCCGCCCGAATTAGTCTAGAATCTAGTGCTGCATTCCTGTGGCATCGCTGCTAGAAAAAAACAGTCCAGAAAGTTCTGTCTTAGCCAACTCCGCAGCATGAGACGTCAATTTCATAATATTGACTGTCTGAGCAGGGGATGGAAAAGCAAACAGCATGGTGCCGTGTCTTCTGTCACCTTCTTGCTCTCAAAACAAGCCCGAGAACAGGAAGACTGGAGAGTGTTGGGATTTGGAGTTGGATGAGAAGAAGCACGGGGCTCCTCAGGAGACGAGTACTGACGGAGATAGATTATATAGACGCAATAGTGAGATGATACAGGAGAGATCGAGAGATCTAATATCTACACTAGATATACAGTAGGATTAAGGATGTGGGTATTTTTAGGAATATGTAATATTTCATCATGCAAAGTGAACGTCCATATTCCAACAGGAATACGAGATTATAATTTGGTTTTGTAAAAATTATGCATTTCTTATAAACAAAAATTTTAAAGTTAACACAAGTCTCAAAGGTCTCCCAAAAATGTCTGTTAATGCTCCAGCTGAAATACCCAGCATATTTTTTTTTTAATACCTCAAACTGCCTTCATTGGACTCCTCTTCCAAATGCGCCATTTTAGTGTCTATGCAAATGAGCTTCTGCTGAGCCACGCCCCTCCAGAGAACAGCAGAGCTGAGCAACAAACAACAAGGGGTATCTTCTTATATGAGGTCACAATAGGGGAAAAATCTAATTGGCTTGTTTAAGTCCTGGCCAATACAAAAAATTGATGAAAAATTAACTTTTTCTGTTTGTACTCACACGCTGGAGGGCAACACTGTGCCTTAGTGGTTTTCGCACGGTGGCCTCTCACCTCCAGCATCAAGGGTTGGATTCCCGCCTCGGGGTCTGTGTGCATGGAGTTCGCATGTTCTCCCCGTGCTTGGTGGGTTTCCTTCAGGCACTCCGCTTTCCTCTCACAGTCCAAAGACATACAGTACAGTGTGTGTGCTCTGTCATGTCTTCCTTAAAAGCTGAACTATTTATGATAAAATCTCTTTAAATTATCTATGTTTTATTACACGGTCACGTCTAAGTACTTAAAAACGCACCAGTCGACCCTTCATGTGATGCATCATATTTGTGTTTCTCTTCAATGGATTTTGTGATATTGGTTTGTTTGCATGCAGGACGTACTCCTGCCTCACGCCCAGTGCTCCCAGTACAGGCTCCGTATCCACCCTGATCAAAATAAAGCTCTAACTCCAGATAGAGGAACGAAGTGTTCGAGTGTTGGTTATGAATGTTAATGTCCTCCCATTAGATCTGTTCTGATGGCAACAATAAGACGAGCAGATGTTCAGTCTCTCAGCACCAGTCAAGGTCAGCGAAGGTCTTTTAACACGATAAATATGCAGAAAATGAAGTGAATGTGTCAGACATTCAGTGAGGAACTTGCTTAAACTAAAATCCTCCACACATCACCGGTGCACTATTGGTGGAGCAGAGCGACCTTGAGTAGTTGCGTCATTCAGACATCGCAAGTAATTTTCGTGTGGATCTAACGGCATCGAGTTTAAAATGCGACAAAGAACATCTTATTCCTCTTGTACTAAGTAGGTATGAGTGGAGTTAGTTCCTTTCATTATGTTGAAGCTATAAAAAGTAATTCTGCACCAGTTCATTGTTTTTTTTCCTCTCTGTTTTAAAGGTCCCGTATTTTACTCTTACTTGCATGTTATTCCTCAAACTCCCTTTATTTCACTCCCCGTCCAAATTCGCTGTTTCGGTCTCTATGTAAATGAGCCGCTCCTGAGCCACGCCCCTCCAGAGAGCTGAGCAACGAGCTGGGGGAGGGGCTGTTCTTATATGAGGTCATAACATCCTCCACACATTGTGTAATAAATGAATAAATAAATACAGATGCTAAATAAACAGTGCAAAGAACTTTCGTGTAGATTTAATGGAGTTAAATGAGTCTGCGGAAACAAACACAACAATAACAACAACAAGAACACAAAGCCTGGCTGTATGAGGAGAAATAAAGAAAGGAAGGGGCGGAGCTAGATGTGAGGACTGAATCTGACCAGGGGCTTCACTGACAAAAGCCAGCAGGTGACATACAGGGAACTAACTTAAAGCTGAAGGCTGTTCTAAAAATACCATGACCCTTACACCAGATGCAACGCTACACACACACACACACACATTCATGCCACAGCATGTGGCAAACATTCCTACCAACTGCTCGGCTGGCGCTTAGTCACACAACTTTAAAATGCAGCTTGAGCTTTACATGAGAATTTCCCCCCCACGCCTCGATTTAAAGTCTGGCTTGAAAGATTTTCCCAGCACAAACTCACACCAAGTCAAAAGCCGCGGCATCCAGAGCTCGAGCCCTGAGGGCACAGGCGGCACACCATGGCATATCAGGGAAAAGGGGAGAACCCGAAGCCGCAATCTGGGCTCCCACTTGGCAGGGAGAAGAAAGCCTGGAGATCTAGGGGACGAGATCATGCTCGAGTCTCAAAGAGAATCAGAACCTCTTGATTCAGGCAGTGTAGAGAATTAATGTGGTTTCCAACAGAGATGGGGAGAAATAGATTTTTTGAGTTATTGTGTGCTGATTTGTGTATCCTCACACTGACTCTAAAATTCTATATTACTTTTAGTTTTTACATTTAGAACAAAGATGCACCGGTGATCTGAGTTGACTGTTTCTTCATCAGCTTTGGATTTAACAGATTCTGTTATGAGTGCACGCGCCTCCGATTGTTGCAAAAGAACCGCAAATTTTTTTGAATTTTAAAAAGCCTCTGATTGGCCTTTTTTTCCCTAGAGATTTACTCATTGCACATGCTTACACCAGCCTCCAAAAACCACGAGCACAAATTAATCTCAAAACACGCGAGTTAGAAGCTACGCGCACATCACACTACTGCTGATCACGCGTTCAAGCCCTTAAAGATGTTTGAGGCGGTAAAACGTGACCGTTTCTTTATAATCCTACACTGCAGGTGGTACATTCTGAACTATTCCCAGACACTGGCATTGTGTAGTAGAAGTGATGGATTTGTTTTAAGTTTGTTTAGAAATAATAAGTATGACGGATGACAGAGATACGCGCTGCTCAGTAACAATGTAGCTTTTTGTTTGATTTAGTTTAAAGTTAAATGTTAAACTCTTGTATTCTGAAGAGAGTTTGTATGGTTTAAATGCCTCGCTTGGGTTTTAAGCGAGAAAACTGATGTTATAAGGAACGATCGTGTTCAATTCAGGCGTGAAACTGGTGAATGAAACTAACTTTTCTTTTATTTAATAAAATGGGGAAAAAAAATCGGATTGGGATATTCATAAAATCATGATACTTGGAGAATCAAAGTATTAATTGAATTGGCACCCATACAGCATATGCACAGTCTAGATATCAGTCTTCCTTACACGTCCTTAATAGTTCAGTTCCCGATGTAGCCTCAAATTCCTGTTATTGGCTCTTGACATGGTTTTCTGCTTTTCCATCTCAGGTTCCTCCATGTAGTGCTTTCTGAGATGCTTTTCTGTTCAGCTCAAACCTGTGTGGACGTTCTTCTCTGACCTCTCTCATCAACAGGGTGCTTGCTTTTGCTGCCATGTGATTGGCTGATTATTGGATAATTGCACGAATGAGACGAAGCTCCAGGAGAAAATGAGATCATACAATAGTGTAGACCTATTAAACAGTTCCTGGATAATTTCACCGGTAGACGCGAATGTGGAAACGGACTAATTTTTGAACTCTTCTACTGAAACGTCTCCTCGTGTTCGCGTAAACCGAATTCATAAAAACGCCGCTCTCAGAACAAATCCCAGAACTGGCACAGTTTCATTTGTCAAGATGTGTTTTTACGGTGCAGTAAGTGAATCATCCAGAGCATGGAGGTTTTTAATAATGCCAGCGTCTCTGGCGGTTGTATTTTGGCGTGACAGGCAGCTGTGTTCACACCTGAAATTGGCAGCCAGATAGGCGGCGGGTATCTGGCAAACCTCCTGAAGCTGTTCTCCTCAGAGGAGTCAGCTCTTCGCTTCTTTTCACTAAGCCGCGGTCCCAGCTCGGGAACGGCGCGCGATGAGGATCGTTCTGCTGTCAAGTTGCAAAAAGCAATCCGTCCTGCCGTCGCTGCCAATACGCGATCTCCCATCATCCTGCTGGCAGCCTCAGGCCACAAACTCGAGATCATCCTCACAGATAACTTACACTGGCAGAAAAAAACTACACTTTTCCCTCCTCACTGCACATGCATTTTGTTCTGTCTCACCAACACACACACACACACACACACACCAAGACGAAATAAAGACCAATTGTATCAGGGATCCATGCTGCTCGCAAGAAAACTATTTACTAAAATACAGTTTGGGTGTCTTGTCACTTTGATTTTACTTCTAGTAAACACTGAATGATGCTGCCTGTTCAGCTCCTGAAATAGAAAAAAATAAATAAATAAAATAAAAAAGACCCAAAAGCTTTCCTCTCATTATGACGCGAGCTGTACTCAGATGTTCGTTTAGCCATCGGCAATCAGGGCTGCGCTGCGTGAGTGTGTTTTCCTGAACGGAGGAGTCGGGACTCCGGCTGTGTCACACCACCACAGCACCACATCTCATTCATCAAATCCGGCCTCGTGTGCATAATTAACATGGTTCATCACAGTTTTAATAATAAAAAAAATAAAAGAAAAAAGAATTCATGCTAGTTTTATTTTATTCATTTTCTTTTTAGTTTTTGAGCTAGTCAGTATGTTTCTAGGAAGGATGTCTAAATCAAAAATAAGTTCTGAGTGCTGAGTTTATCTTAGTGTTCCTAAGAATTAAAAAACAAATTGTGTGTGTTATTTTACATTTATGGCATTTGGTAGAAGACGACTTTATCCAGACTGATTTAAACCAGTCAAAAGTTTGGACACATCTAACTCCATGGTCGTCCCTCATTTTTATTTCTTTCTACACTGTGAAACAATGCTGAAGGCGTTTATCCAAAATACACAATAATCAGTTGATATTGAGATGTGTATCTGCTACTTCTGCTCTGTAAAGCTTCATAACGGCTCTAATCTGAGGTGCTGGTTGTTAATTGGTGATTTCT
>JAQMYJ010000036.1:31098641-31110130 GCA_030014305.1 Clarias laeviceps | reverse complement strand
AGGATAGGGTTAGATGAAGGCAGATGATTCGCTGTGGCGACCCCTGAAAGGGAACAGCCGAAAGACAAAGAAGAAGAAGAAGAAGTAAAACAGTTTATTAAATGCAGTCCAATGCCATCTTCATAGTTTATAATTGGAAACACCATTACTAGTTACATCTACAGTAACAGTAAACAGAACATATGAAGCCATACTATTGAACAAATTCAATTTGTCCACCAAATTCCGTCTCCTTAAGGGATCATGTTTATATCAAGCCAAAAATCTAATCCACACAGCTTCTGGTCTAATGGGTTATGGTTAGGCATCTAATGACCTCATGGGTCATTGCACAATTGAACAAGGTAGGTAGTTATGAGAGCTGAGTCTTGGGCGTTAAACTTGACTCATTGGAGCTGGTGCTGGAAAGGAGGACCTTAAACAACGTGCTGTCCTTCATGTCCAACTCCGGTCACCCACTTTATGGAACTTTTGCCAGGTAGAAGATGATGTTCAGTGACAGCATTGTATCACAGAGCTGGTCTACTGACAGACTCAGGAAGTCTTTTGTTCCCAGGACCATACGCCTTTTTAACACCTCTTTATGTGATGGTCCCTCAACCACTACTCATCCTCGGTTATACGTTTAGCTTCTCCTTCGTAACAGACTTACAGTCATATTTATCTACTCTTCAAGTGCCCTAAACTGCATTGACTTTCATTATTTGAGTCTTGCACCCCTCACTTTTTTGTCACTTTTAACTGCTATAACTTGTTGCACTGGTTTTCTCAATTTGCTGGTTGTGTCGTGTTGCAACTTGTTTCAATTGGCGCTAGTCTGTCCACTGAATATTCAACCTCATTGCCTATATTTGCACATATTTATCTCATTCTTTACATCTATTCCATTTTTCAATTCTGTTGAAGCGTTGGTCATCTCCCATATGTTCCTATTTTACAATTTGGAAATCTATAAAGTATCTATCTATCTATCTATCTATCTATCTATGAATCTAGGATGGATGGATGATGGATGGACGGACATCCAGTAATGGTTTGAAATCATACACCTCTACTACTACTACCTCGTATCCTAAAAAAAACTAACCACAGACACTTGGACAGGGCCTCAGAAACAGCAATCAAATACTCTGAATCAGCTCTGCTGGCCAACCGATGCTGTGAAAAAGTCAATATGAGAAGGCTATAGGCATGATCTTAATGGGAGGTCGGTGAACCCATAAACTTCAAAATCTTTGTCTCTCTCTCTCTCTCTCTCTCTCTCTCTCTCTCCTGCTTGCTCTGACTCACGTGATTGTTGTGTAGCAGGATGCTGGTAAATGAGGCATGGCCCCCTGACGCTGTGGTTCTCGGCATTACGGTAGCAGGGGCTATTCAGGGTATGGGGTCAGTCATGCAGAGTGTCTGCTAGGACAACATGACTCACTCACGCACCTAATGAAGGAAAAAAAAAAAAGGCAAAGCATGTCGGTCGCCATATGGGCAACGGATCTCGAGGTGAGTTAAGTCGAGTTCATGGATATAACAAGGTCTAAGTGGTGCCTCGGCAAAGCAGGGCTTTAGGGGCTTTCGAATTCATCCACTGGATAAATGATAACGTCTTGCATTTTATTTGTGCTGCAAATCGTAGGATATTTTCCTAAGTCCAATTTAATTAGTCGTGCGACACAATATAATGTCAATGACTTAAAAAGGACAAAGGAAAGCTCGAGCCTGATGAGAGCTCTGCATAGACATTTTTAATTAGTGTGTTAATCCAGAAAATCACAATGCACAACAATTACAAATTCTAACCGTTTGTTTTTTTTTTTTTTCCCCCATGTCTAATTCATGCTTTTGTAAACGACTACAAAAAGAGAAAAACGCTGGTGTTCAGAATTGGCGTCAGTTGACAGTTCATGAAAACAGAGAAGCCCTGGCTTTAGAGAAGACCACAGGACAGTCGAAGAATGAGTGGGATGCTGCTGTGAATGAGGCGTCTATTGTTATTACACCGGTTCTAAACATCCATGATACATTCTTTGGTCTGTCCAAAGAAGGTACAGAGAATTTGTTTTTCTTTTCCTTTTCATCATCATGTGGCCTTGACTCTTTGGCTGACAAGAGAGGGGAAGGGCGAAATTGTAAGTATCTCTACAGTCCTGACTTTGTCCCACTGTCTCCTCAGTTTCACTTTAAATAGATTATCTCAAGGACCATTACCCCTATTTTTCTGGGGGTCGCCTGTCCCGATCAATGGGGCCCTTGTTTGGCACCCCTCCTCGCTTCCCGTGAGAAATCGGGGTGAAGGGAGAATATTTGGAGAGGCGGGGCTGCGTCATGCCTCTGATGCTCTTCATAAGAGTCTCACGGTGTTGGAAGAGGGCAGCACCAGTCGACTAGAGCACAAAGAGGCACGGTAACAAAGGATGCATTAGGGCCACACATCGCACCGCGAAGTGCAGAGGAGGCCCGGAGGCTGAGTGCTATTCACCACTCTAACCGTTAGTGTCCAGGCATGGGGATTTATAATGATAATGCTCTCCATAAGCCACTGCTCTAGTCAGGCCTCCCACTGCTGCAGTAGGTGAAATAAAGCATACAGGAAGTCCATTACACAACAAGCAACGGAGACGCTCCTGATTTGTAATCTTACGGAAGGTGATTTACTCTAGTATCCTCATCCAAGGGTTGCATCTACATGATAGGAAGAGCAAAGATAACGCAGGCAACTGTTTGTTTCCCGGAATCCAGCGGACGACTTTCTGATCGATACACACTCATCTGCTGAATGACTGCAGTTTACTCAAGGATGATTTATTTCACTTTCATCCCAAGCCACTTACAATTCAGAGAAAACACAATGCAAGCTGCTGAGAGGTGAGGATCAAGCTCAAGGACCCATCAGTGGCATTACGGCAGGCCTGGGATTTGAACTTGTAATCTCCCAAACACTTTGTGTAAGTCATAAGGGCTGTACTGCTAATTCTATTGAGATGCAGTTATAATGTATAAAGTTTATAGATCTTGTGCATCTTTAGGTCCAGTTCAAGTCTGCAAGGAATGCAAAAGCCACCACTAGAAAAGGGCAAGAAAAATAACAACCAACAACGACTGTTCCAAAAACAATCGCCCCACAAAATTAGCCCCACAAATGACCACTAAAAATGATTTAAAACAAAAATGACCCTTGAAATGAAACCACCAAAAGAAAGGACAGTTGAAATGAAATCACAAATAAATTTGACTTTCAAAAAAGACGACTGAAAATTGCCTTTTAAAATAAAGAATGAGAATTCACCACTAAAAAAGACCACAATATATAATTATATAATAAAAAACTCCTGAAAGTGAACGACTGAAAGTGAAAACACATACCAAAAAAAAACACAAAAATTTAAATGCCCACCAAAAAATTCCACTGAAAGAAAAAAAATTGATGAAATTGAAAAATGACCCCTCGAAAAATTGAAAACTACAAAACCAAAATGACTACGGAAAATGACATCTAAAATAAGTAAAAACACACAACAACAAAAAAACATAAAACAAAAAGGCCACTAAAATTAGCAACAAAAAAAGTTCACAGAACTTTTAAAAAAATGTCTCTCAGGGACATACTAACCAAACCAAGAACTGGTACTGGAACAAACACCTGTTTTCTTAATGTATGGACGCGTTTTTAACTTCGTTAACATGGTAAAACTAAACTTTAATCTGTTTATTAGAAAACTGTTTTAATTGTCTGTTAAATCACAGTTTCATGGCAAACATACGATTATATGAAACTGTAATATATCTCCTGCCTGTACTGTACGTACTTCCCGATGAGAAATTACCACGAACGAAACGTGGGATTCAAACATTTTATCCTGAGATGAATGTATTTTCACACACCACCAAGAAATCTTAATGCTCCTGAGAAACAAAGACATCTGTTCTCGCTGCTCGACGATCGATGAACGACACAAATTTACAAAACCCAAACATCTCCCTGGTGAGATTAACACTGCTGGAAAAGGGCATGTCTGCGTCATATGTTGTTGCTTAGCATTCCTTAAGCAACACATGCTACGTGCCATCGGCCTCGCAGAGGCCAGACAGGAGTCAGATATAACTCTAAAGACATTGTATAGGAAACTGGACGAGACGCTAGAGGAGAAGTCTGAAGATCGTAGTCCTTGCCTTGTCCTACTTCGGAAGCCGTCAGTGATACGAGACTGCATTCATTCTGCTTACTGTCTGGCGTGTGACAGAATGAGGCTGAACGCGATCCCAGGACCCGGACCTGGGCCGCGGCCCAACGCGGCGAGCGGTAGCATTTCATTAACGCCATGAAGCAGAACCCTTCCTGTTCACTAATGACACCATTCAGGGAAAGAACCGCAGCGCTGACCCGAGCGTATACTTCTAACACACTCGGTGCCTTCGATCCACTTTCTGACATGACATCATCTCGGCAGTCCATTCATCCCGGAGAACCACAGGACGCGGCACTGCTACGAGCACGCACGTCGTGTTTATCCAGCAGGACCGACGGGAGATTTCCTGCACCGCTGTGACTGCGCCAGATCAACTCGGAGCTCCCCTGGCGCCAGACGCGGCACGGACTCGGCTCTTTAAAGATGCTAATGGAAGCAGAGTAGAAGCCTGATTAGAGGGACACGTCCTCCCTGGAGACCAGAGACACCATTTCCCCGTCATCTCAGTCAGAGCGCTCACAGGGAAAAAAAAAGCGAGCGAGGAACAGAGGGGTCTGATAACGGAGAAGCTAATTAAATTAAGCCTTCTTTAATAAAAGAGGAAGTTAGCTTAACACTATAATCCCAACTACTTCATCAAAGGCAGCGGTAAGAATATAAAGGCGAAATTAAAATACGCCGTTCCTGCAGTTATGGATTTCTCACAGAGCCGAGAAGCGTGCAAGGTAAAAAAAAAAAGAAAGAAAAAAAAAAGTGAAGAAAAGTAAATTAGGAAAAAGAAAAGTAAGAAAGTACATGCAGCATGAGTGAAGGGTTTGGTTAAGGGAAAGAGTAATTTCTATGTATCGAAAGAAAAAAAGTTTTTTTTCTTAAGGAAGAAAGAAGAAAGTAAGGAAGAGTGAAAATTTCTATTATTTAGGTGGTATTTTTAGGAAGGTAAAAGATTCTAGTACATAAAACAAACATGAAAATGAAGGTAAAAAGGTAAAAGTAATGAAAAAGAAGTAAGGAATGATTAGAAAGAAAGAAAGAAAGAAAGAAAGTAATGTAAGCACTTGAGAGAGTCTCCTGAAAACAAAGAAATAAAAAAGGAAGCAGAAAAGGAAGGTTTAAATAATTTAGAAAGAAAGAAAGGAAGAAAGAAAGAGTTATTTGTGTTTGGTAGAAAGCATTCTGATTAAAAGGACGATAGGAATGAAGGATGAGAAAAATATTGAAACATTTGGTGGAATAAAAGTCAAAAAAGTAGAACAGAAGGAAGGAAAGAAAGAAAGATGCGACTAAGAAACTAAGAAAGTGGCAAAGGTGAAGAAGGAAAGAAGAGAAAGAAGGAAAGAAGAGAAAAGGAATGCAAAATGGGAAGATTAGCTCAGAGGAAGGTACAGGGACAGGTAGAGGTTGAGGTAGAGGTACAGGGACAGGTAGAGATAGAGGTACAGGGACAGGTAGAGGGACAGGAACAGGTAGAGGTTGAGGTAGAGGTACAGGGACAGGTAGAGGTTGAGGTACAGGGACAGGTAGAGGTACAGGTACAGGTAGAGGGACAGGGACAGGTAGAGGTACAGGGACAGGAACAGGTTGAGGTACAGGGACAGGAACAGGTTGAGGTAGAGGTACAGGTAGAGGTAGAGGGACAGGTAGAGGGACAGGGACAGGTAGAGGGACAGGGACAGGTAGAGGGACAGGGACAGGTAGAGGTTGAGGTACAGGGACAGGTAGAGGTAGAGGGACAGGTAGAGGTAGAGGTAGAGGGACAGGTAGAGGGACAGGGACAGGTAGAGGGACAGGAACAGGTAGAGGTTGAGGTAGAGGTACAGGGACAGGTTGAGGTAGAGGTACAGGGACAGGTAGAGGTAGAGGTTGAGGTACAGGGACAGGTAGAGGTAGAGGGACAGGTAGAGGTACAGGGACACGTCCTGCTACAGTTACAGACATGTGGTTGTTTTTTATGTTGTCAGCCTGAAACTTTTTTGCTGTCCTATGTTTTCTCACTTTTTCCTCATTTCCCAGCATGCTTTGCTCTGAGCAAGCACAAACACACACACACACACACACACACACACACACACACACACACACACACACACACACACAGCTGGTGCTCATGAAGGCCTGACTGACTGTAATGTTGAAATATGCGCATGTCAGTGGAATATAAACCAGCTCCACACCACGGTCCCCGAGTCGAATGAATAAATAAATAAATAAATAACAAGGGATTATCATACATTTCCATCTGTGAACACAAAATGCAAAGAAGAACTGAAAAAAAAAAAGTGACTGCATTTCAGATCATTTAGCACAAATGATGTTAATAATGAGCGTCTCAGTGCTCGCAGATATGAACTGCTCTCTGTCTGTCTCTCCCTCTGTCTGTCTCTCTCTGTCTCTCTCTGTCTGTCTCTCCCTCTGTCTGTCTCTGTCGGTCTCTCTCTCCCTCTGTCTCTCCCTCTGTCTCTCTCTGTCTCTCTCTCCCTCTGTCTCTCTCTCCCTCTGTCTCTCTCTCCCTCTGTCTCTCTCTCCCTCTGTCTCTCTGTCTGTCTCTCCCTCTGTCTCTCCCTCTGTCTCTCCCTCTGTCTCTCTCTATCTGTCTCTCCCTCTGTCTCTCTCTGTCTCTCTTCAGTGCCGCATGCAGATACACCCTTCTGAAACACTCTCAGGTGTTGTGAGTTTGTCTTTTGCCTTCAGGCTGATTTGTAGTAAAAAAAAAAAAAAATTACTGAATCTTTACGTTTGTAAAACTGAATGTGTCTTTTTTTTTTTTTTTTCAAAACAAAAACAGATATACAAACTGCACAAGGCCAAGTCTTCTTTATTTCAGTCTCTTTTCTTTTTCTTTTCTTTATATTCTTCTTTCTTTGTTTTTCATAAAAAAAATTTTTCTTTCTTTTCTTTCAGTTTCACACTCTTTCTTTCATATTTTTTTTTCTCATTCCTGCTTGCTGATGCTTTTTTTCTTTCCTACTTTTTTTTGTACAGATTCATTGTTCTTCCGTTCTCTCCGCTCATAAAATACATTTCTTACCATCAAAAACTCCTCAGTCTTTTATTCTTATTCCTTTTTTTTTTTTACTTTTTTTTCCCATTTAACATTTTATTGCTATTCCCTGTTATAAACTATTTTTTTTATTCTATCTTTCTTTGTCATTCCTTCTATCCTTCCTTTTTCTTGATTTTTGTTTCTTGATTTCTTTTTTCCTTTGATATTCTTACTTTATTTCTTTTTGTTATTCTGTCTTTCCATCTTGTTTTCTCTTTCTTTTTTCTTACTGTCTTTTTCTTTTGTTATTCTTTTTTCTTCCTTTTTTCTGTTATTCTTTCTTTCCCTTATTTGTTTTTCTTCTTTCTTTTAATCTAATTCCCGTCCTTCCTTCCCTGATGTTTTGCACACCAGTATTAACAGAACTTATCATACAGTATAAATGTATCACAGAAATCTCTCCTCGTATCACTGATATGATATTTTGGTCATATCGCTCTTCCTTACACTGATGTTTAATAACCGCATCCTCACACACACACACACACAGTTCCTCCTCCTGATATGTTTACAGAGCAGTTCGCAGTCTGCTTTGCTTACATTAATGTCGTGAACATGTCCAGGTCACGCTGTTTATTAGCAGGACACCACGCGCTAGCGATCTGTCCCATGTGATATCAGACACAGCGAGCTGGAGCTCGGCGAGTACAAGGGTGTGTGTTACTGTGAGAAATATGAAAGAAGAGATATTCACTGATGAGAGATTGATGCATAGTTAAAAAGAGAAATAGACAGATAGAAAGAGAGATAGAGAGAAGAGACTAAGATTTTAAAAGGAAAAGTCTTTATGTAAACGAAATGCATAAATATTCATCAAGGTCCCGTGAGAGTTAATTACCAGTAGCTTCCCAAGTCTAATTGGCTGATTTTGCCATTTCTTCCACTGTATCCGTCTCTCTCTCTCTCTCTCTCTCTCTCATTTCCATACAGGATATTTTTCTTCGTGTTTTTTCTTCTTTTTCACATCTCATAATCTCGCCTGTAAATCTTCTCTCTCCTCCTCCGAGAGTTGCCAAGTTTTTCAGGCTCGATGCTTAATTTGAGCATCTGCTCCAGCTGGCAAAACACCACACACCAGATTTTACAAATCGCTAATTCCTGCTATTTGGCTGGACTAATTGCCATCGGATGAGGAAGAGAAAAGGTTTGCGTGAGAGAGGGCGATGCGTCCCTGCGACGGAGTGGGAGGACCGTTCGCGCAGACGGTATTTATAGCGAGGAAACCGTAGCAAATTATGAATTACAACACGTGCTGGAGATAAGCGACGGTACAATTAAAAGCCAGTTTGTTCCAAACAGTTGATGTGTGTTGGTTTGTCGCCCATGCGGAATCCCTCAGCATGACCAGGCGCTTATGGTACACGCCATCGCAGTCGTGCCGAACTGTCCGCACTGCATTTATAAACTACTACTAAACTACTTTTATTCACACAATGCTAACCGAACCTCGCCAGCTCACATGCCAGGAATAAAACCCTCAAGAGTGGCGCTGTTATTAGAGAATAATGAACAATAAGCAATTACTTATACAACTGGTTATTTTCTAAGAATAGCAGCGTTTCCTATTTAGGTAGCCGTCACACTGACACCTCAGATATCTGGCACTGGAGACTCCTTCCATGGGAATCTGGCAGCATCCAGAAACAAGATCACACTACAGTCAGGACTTTAATATGAACTTGTGATTTAGCCGGAACTATTTAGCCTAAAGGAGTTAAAAAGGAGGTCCTTCTCTTTACCATTTATTTATTTATTTATTTCATATTCTTTCATTATATTACATCATATTAACTACTATAATAAACACTCACAGAAGACCTTCTCTTTTATTTATTTATTTATTTATTTAATTTTATTTTCAGGTGGAAATTACATACACAATTCTGACTGTCTTTCTCTCTTTATTTGTTTACTTGCTATTATTTTCCATGTAATCTTTCTCTTATTCATTCCCTCCTTGACGTTTTTGTTTTTCTAATTATTTTCTCTTATTTCTTCCCATTTACTTTTTTCTTCCTTCCTTCTCACACCTATTTCTCTTTCTTTCTTTCTCTCATTAAATCATTGCCTTACTTTCTAATCCACATTGACTGTACAGATTTACTGCTATGATTATTTTCTAGCTTTCTTCTTCCTTCCCTGTTCACTTGTATTCATTTAGATTCGTAGACATTTCCATATCTTCTTTTGATTCTGTTAATAATACATATATTTATATTTACGCATAACTAACAGAATTGAATTGAATAGTCTCTTTTGTCTTTCATTCTTTTTGTTTCTTTCTCTCTGTTCTTCCTTCTTTCTTTTTCAGTCATTATTTCTATTTATTTATTTAGTTAGTTAGTTATTTGTTTGTTCAAATTACTCCTTCGTTCATTCTTTCATTCATTTCTTATCTTTTCTTATTCTTTTTCACTTATTGTTTTCTTCTTCTTCCTTTATTCCTCTTTTCTCCTCAGAACAGTATTCTTTTCTCTCAATTTCTTCCTTTTCCTTATGTCTTTTTTGTTGGTTTCTTCCTTTCTTTCTATCTTCCTTGTGTTGCAGTTTTACTGTTCTTTTAGTTTTCCTTTTCCTCAGTCTTTCATTTTACTTTCCTTAGCTTTGTTTTTTCTTTATATTTTCTCTGTAATGTTTTTTTCTTGTTTTTTCCTTCAATAATTATTTTCCTTCCTTTATGTCCTTCATTACTTCCTTTCTTTCCTTTCTTTCTTTCACTATCTAAATCTAAAGATTTTTTTTCTTTCCATCAACAAAATGTTCTTCATTCCTTCTAAAAAAAATCTTGGTCTTTCTTTTTCTTTCTCCCTCACAGTTTGAGTTTAAACAACAGCTACTTGTTTGATAAAACAATTTAAATCTCATTATATATATTTTTCTTTCTTTTTTTTTTGTCCTAACTCATTTTTTTAAAAATTCCTTTCAGGATAATGATTTTTTAAAATACAGCTTTATGGTCATTAACATTCGTATTTAGTTCATTACCTTAAAACCATTAACCTCTCATGAGCTCTGCATTAGTAACAATACGAGTAATAATAATCTGACTTCTCTACAGTAAGTGCTTAATGTGTAGCAGGTTCACTCTGTGTGCTGTGGTGGTATAACTCAGCCCTTTATACGAGCCTGTGTGTGTGTGTGTGTGGGAGGAGTGAATGCCCGGGTGATGTTGACCCGTAATGAATGTAAATGAATGTATTCATGGAACTCCTTCAGCGCCTCCTGGCCTCTCCGCCTCCTCCACCAGCAGGGTCGAGAGACCGGCACGCAACGCGAAAGCCGTTAGACGTTTAATTAAACGACAGTCAAGAGATATAGATCATGACCCAGGCAGTCAAACCTGAAGCATTACTGCATGACAGAAGCCACACACGAGACCACGGGGCGCTGAAACGCTGAGGCAGGGTTTTCCCTGAGCGCATTTTTATTTCAAACCCTGCAGTCGTCAGCTAAACAAAAGGAGGAAATGCGCTTTGTTGACAGTCAGAGAAGCAGCACCCCAAGCAATTAAACAACACACCCCAGTGGGCGGGATATTGGCAGAAGGATAGCTGACATCATAATCCAAATGATCCAAATCCCAAAAAAAAAAAAAAACGGTTCCTCGAGGACGACTGCAGACTGGTGTACACATGTAAATTAGAAGATTAATATTTAATGAGTTCTCATACTGTACTATTGTACCTACAGCTCATTCACAGGGACCGGTACAGAGGAAACACCTGTATACGGCTGTATGTTAGGAACGACACCAATGAGTGTGATCATGTTGTGTTATTTACAGCCCTTAAATCTTTGTATTCCATCAGTATTAAAAAATATATATATTTCTTCAGTAAGAGTCCACTCTTTTTCACAGGTAGATTAAAAATCCAATTCGTCTATTCATTAACTCACTTATTCATCCATCCACCTAATTATATATCCATTCATTGTTTAATTTACTCCGCCATCAATCCCTCTATCCATCCAAATATCTGTATAAATACCCAATCATCCATCCATCCATCCTTCCATCTACTATTTCATCCATGTATGTATTTATCGGGGTGGCCGGTGGTTAAGGTGTTGGACTGCTGATCAGGAGATCCCTGGTTCAGACCCTGACGCCACCGGGCTGCCAATGATGGACCCTTTCTACCATTTCTTCCATCTATTCATTTATCAATCCATCCATCCATCCATTCTTCCATCCATCCATCCATCTACCATTTCATCCATCTATTCATTTATTAATCCATCCATCCATCTACCATTTCATCCATCTA
>JAQMYJ010000036.1:31086514-31098541 GCA_030014305.1 Clarias laeviceps | reverse complement strand
TTTCATCCATCTATTCATTTATTAATCCATCCATCCATCTACCATTTCATCCATCTATTCATTTATTAATCCATCCATCCATCTACCATTTCATCCATCTATTCATTTATTAATCCATCCATCCATCCATCCATCCATCCATGGGATTCCAGTCCATCACAGTTCCTTTGCACACTTGTACATTGATCATGATTTATGTCTATTGGGATCAATACCATTTTGTGCATCTGTCCTTAAATTATTTGCCCAATTAGCAATAAAGAAAATGCACAATCATAGTCAGTCCTGCACTGCTTTTAACCTCTAAAAGTATCTATGCATTTTTATTTACATAATAATGTGCTGATTCACTGAAATGAGCTCAATAAATGTCCCGTACCCAAAATCCAGGTCTCGGCTCCGCCGTTCCTCAATCGCTGCGCATCCACCTGGACGCTTAGAGATAAGAGCAATATTTAACACACCCTGTTTCTTGACGAGGAAAGGGCTGAGAAGTGAAAAAAAAAGTGTGAAGGATGAACACCCAGGACTAAGTAAAAAAACAAAACAAAACAAAAAACATATTTAAAAACAAACAAATAAATAAATAAAACGACGCAATGAAGTTGAATAAGTGCTGAGACGAAATAAAAAGGTCTGAGGGAAATATGAAATCAGGCAGTAGAACCGGCTTTTAAAAGCTTTAATAAAAGGCAGCGTTTACTTTTCACTGAGTGCCGGCTGACTCGAGAGTGTTCGATTTTGCGCATTAAAAAGACGACAAGTGTCATACAGAACAATTCTGTTCATTTGCGGCAAAAGGGTGATGGATGGTGCTGTATGAAAAAGGATCTGGAGTGGATGAGTTTGAGTGAATACACTCGGCCCTGATACGATCCGCGGCCCATCAAACCCAACCTGCACAAATATACATATATTATAAAGAATGAGGTTAGTGGAGGAGGATCCATTTTCACTTCACGCTTTGTACGGAGGTGAGTGACCTGACCTCGTCTCATTCACACAGCTCAAACGCTCTCGCGCTTTTTCATCAGTGCGTTTAACCAGCATGTGTGTGTGTGTGTGTGTGTGTACTCTTCTAATAATAGCATTATACGCTTGTTGCTTTGGCAATGGCGCGTTTCCAGTAACATGCATCAAAACCTGGACGAGAAAAGAAGATCCGGCTGGTGTCCAGTTATTACTGACAACGTCAGTCAAATCACTCAAACGGTTTTTGAGTCGACGCAGCTGTTAAAGGTTTTACACCAATGCAGAGGTTACAAGCTGACATGAGATAACGTGGTAAACTCTCGTGTAGTAGAAGCAGCAGAAAACACGATATAACATTAATCAGTGTGGTCATTAGGGATCCGTCACATCAAATCAGGTATTATGTCACATTTGAGTTATGCATACCTTCAGATTCCTGGTTCATTAAGCTCCACTTTGATACCAAGTTTATTACTCTTATCATATCCGGTTCCTGAGATATGGCCAGTGTGAGTTTGTTAACTAAAAGGGCTACAGAAAAATCTGTCAAAATCCTATTTTTTAGAATATTTTAAATGAGGATTCCGTGACATATTAGGAAAGAGGGAACCCTAAACCTAACTGTGACACCAGGATCTCCATGCTAGTCCTAGAAATTTGCCAATACTGTGGATTTATAGCGAACTAGAAGTGGCTGTGACTTTAGTTCGCATGGAAGTAAATTAAACACTCATGAGCAGCTTTTAAAAAATGTACAGTGCCATCTTTTGAATTTTGGAATGAACAAAAAAATATTTTTATGTATGTGTTACCGTGAAGTGCACGCAATGAAGGTCGCGTCTACTAAGTAGATTTTAATTGCACACTCATAAGTGCGTATTAAAAAATGTACAGCGCCATCTGTTGAACTAATGATTTTTTCATGATATAAAGGCATTTTTCATTTAAATTTCAAATTAGCATATCTTCTCTTCCCGTGGGCTGATTGCGATGGAACAAAGCCTATATGTTACCTAAAGCCTGGTCAAATACACCTGTGACAATCCCATTAAAATTTGTTTAGTAGTTTGTACGTGATACGTGCACAAACAAACAGACAGACACAAATAAAATAAAATAAAATAAAATAAAAAAAACATCTTGATTTGTTCTATTACTCATCTTATGTCTCCCCAAATAATTTTTTCGCAAATATACAGACTTTACAACTTTACAGTTTTATTATATGTATAGATAAAAAGGGCTGCTTTTCAAAAGTTTTTTTTTTTTTTAAGTGACCAGCTTGGATATGTTTAATACTGTACTTTTTGTAAAAATATTAATATTAAAATACTATTTAGGATTAAAACTTCCTCAATTATCAAATTTTTTTGCCAAAATTGAAGATTTCACCTACTGCATGACCTATTGGCCAGGTTGCAAAACTAAACTGTGCGACTTAATACCTGATACGACGGGTCACAGATAACGTTCACACACAAACCCGCTAGTGTCTAAGGGCAGCATATCAGGTTTACAAAAAAAAAATGCTAGTTTGATTCATATCCTAGACATGCTAGGTGTTTTACTAGCTTGACCAGATTAGCAAAGCAAGCTAACTCTACTTGTTATACAAACTCACCCGGGGCACCGATCGTCATAGTAATTCCTTATAAGTTTTAATTATTTATTTTTATTTTTAATTTATGTAACTTACTTAAAGAGAATTTAGTCATATTTTACACAATAAGACAAAACCATCTGGGAACTGAGTTTCCTAATTCCTGAGTCTGGAACTGAAAAAAATACAAACTACACGTAGGATAGAACTGGTCTGAGGAAGTGTTCGAGCTAATCGCCTGGATTCGTCGCTTGACAGCGTTAAAGCTACTTTGCACAGAGTTATATAATCCTTGCTGTCAGTTTATTACTAGTGTGAATGTTACGTTAGTACCAACATGTGTAGGAAATAAAATATCCAGAAGTCCCACTGAGCATGATATGTTAGTAATGGAAGAGAAGTGTTTTGCACATTTTAGTGTTTTCACCCTTAATATCAGGAAGGGCCGGTAATTAGCTGATTAGAAAAAAGTTGAGATGGTTTCGTTAGTAAGAGTTCTCGAGGACTGGAACCTGTGCCTTCTCCAAACAGATCCTTTTCTTCTCCCGTGCTTCATTAGACGTCCCGATGATATCACCAAGCTCAGAGCGTAGCTAGTGGGGCAGCTGCTTTCAGGCTGAAATGAGAAGCTAATAGTTTCTCATTATAGAATGAATTATAGCCAATGAAATGTCATTAAATAAAACAAAGGGCCGCATTCATGTGATACCGAGGTGGTCAAATATGGAAGAATGGACATAATGGAGACTTTGTTGTCCTTTTATAGACTTCAATATTGTGAAATTAATGCAAAACACCATAATCTGATACGTATAATCATCTGAAATGGATGGACAAGCGTTCAGGGATATTCTGTTTTATTTTATTTAATATAGATTTATTTATTTTTATTATTATTATTATTATTATTAATTTGTAAATTTCCTGTTGTCTGTGAGAAAACCATGTCTAGGAGAAGAGCAGTCTCTCCTGGACTCTCACCTTTCTTTGTTCCTCACTTGACCGTGAAGCAAAGCATGAGAAATTCATGAGGCGTAGAAGAAAGAATAAAAAGAGGAATCTAAAAAAAATGCTCTGTCGCCACATTACGTGCCATGCTGTGACTCTTCAGGTTCAAGCACTTCGGTTCAGAGTGCATTCTTCACAGCAGCTGGGTTCCCGGTGACTGACTGAGTTTGATGATGAGCAGAAGAAGTAGGGACAAAGGCCCAGTACTTACTGTACAAAGCACCTTGACATAAAATAAGTCCTCTGATCTGGGATCACGCGTTAAGATTTTGCTTAACATTAAAAAATGTGCGTTTGGTGTTGGGCCACCAGCAGAGCGTCACTGCACCGTGGAATCGGTTCTACACACCTCTGAAAGTGCACTGGAGAAATGACCCGCATTCTATTCAAAACATATTCCCTTAGTGAGTGTGTTAATGATGACGGAGGAGGTGATGGTGATGGAGAGAGCTGTCGCTGTCTGACACATCACTCCAAAATCTCCCATCGGCCTTCAACGTGGTGAAGATGTAGAAAGTGTGAAGGTCATAGCATGTAATTTGCATCATTTTCCTTCTCATCATTATATCGTGCCCTGTGTAAGGAGGTGTGCTCATCCCGAGAGAGAACACACTCATCAGGATATAATTCTCTGACATTCATTTAAAAGTTCATACAAAAACTGTGACTTTTGATTGTGCAGAATAACAGAACGCAGTAGAAACTGTATTTCTCTATATAATCCCCTGCTACACTAATGCACTTATCCCAGTGTTTCACTAGTGCTTGGACACCATCATGGTAGAAAGACTTATCAGAGCCAGCTGCCTGCTGGCCTCCCAGGAACTCCTTTAATGGCGTAAACATGAGGACATGGCTTGGAGTCAGGTCACATGACTGTAAAAGGGGGTGTGGCAGTAACTGTGTTCACAGGAACGACTGCATTGGGCTCCGAGTCACATGTTTGCCTGCGGCTAAGAGTCTCACCGCCGTACTGTGCTTGAAGTCTTCTGTGTAAATGTCAATCGTTTTTATGCCTTCATTCACCAGAAATCTCATCACGAGTCCCAGTTTGTCTTTCTCCACTTTAACTCGGGTTAGACTTTTATATGAAGATGTTTTTAGATAAATAATAGCACTTTTAATTAAGTAAAATTATTTCTTTTCTTTTGCCTATTTTTCATATTGAGAAAAAGAACACAAAGTGTTTATTAAATCATCATAATTTCTTTTTTTTTGTTATCATCAATGTAAAATAGATTTATTTTATAAAAAAAAAAAAAAAAAAAATAAATAAGGAAAGAGATTTGTATTCTATATATACTGTAAATGTATAAAATGTAAAAACCGACAGTGTACAGCATTTGGATAACAACACATGAAGCTGAATTGCATGCCTCAGTGTATGATATATGGCATCAATAGAAAGATTTTCCGTTATATCCGAATTTGATTTAAACCCATAGGATGCAAAATAATCTCTGACCAAATTTCGGCTCCAAATAAGACCTTTTAATAGAAAACTACTATTACGCCTAAGCGGTGCTCAGTGAAGCAGGCTATCGAGCCATGGCCAGTTACAAACGCATTTATTCCCATTGCAGAGGTGACTGGTGAGCGGTGAAGTTCTGCCGTTCGCTTTAATTGGCCCGAGCCCTGAGGTGCAGGCTGAAATGGCGAGCGAACAGCGTTTAAACTGCAGCCGGGCGAAAAAAAAGAGAGAGAGAAAAAACATATTCATGGCTTCGGTTAGAACAAAAGCACGTCCAGGTCTCCTGAGCACAGAAGAATGGCACTTCAGCTAAAAGGCGAGGTCGACTGCCGAAGACCTGCCATTCATCAAACACTTCAGCTGGAACTCACAGCCAAGACTGACAGTGCAGCAACACACACACACACACACACACACAAGGAGGAGTTTTCTATCCATATTTCAGATTCCTTTTCATGTACATTTGTTATTGACTCAGAATATATATTTAAACAGTTTGACAGCAAAATGAGATAACTTCGTTTTTTCAGCTTTGAGTAAATTCATAAATGAACACTAGTATTGCAAACTGATAAAGAATATTTTGTGCATGTTTTCTTTGAGTTACAAGAGTGTTAAAAAGCCAAAAAGTCAAAACTGTTTGGGTTACACAAGTGTAAATTTTGTGTGATTTTTCAAAATGCTATAAATCCACCTTTTTACTGTTTTGGCACAATGGATAAAAAAAAACAGCCTGCGGTTGCACATATAACAGATTCATGTTTTGATTGTGATTTTGTAGTCTTGAGTCAAACATCACGTGCAACAACAAATGCGATCAAGGAAAAGAAGTGTCGAGTTGAGTTGTTGCAAACAAAAGCTTTTTAATAAACAACTTCAGCTTACAGCACATCCTCCTCTACCGGTTTAGTTTCACTTCAGTACATAACAACAGCTCACTATCATAGTACAGATATGCACCATTTAACCCACTCACAGCATGTACATCTCATGTCTCTTGTACACAAATCACGTGTGCATATTTTTAAGTTTTGTAATGTTATTTCTCTGCTACATCCCAGTGCTTTCACCTTATACCACATAGCTCTGCTAAGTATATAACATGGTCTTATCACAGAACGCATCGCAGATGTTAAGCAACATTTATTATCTGTCATTTCTTACTGCCGCAGTGAATACAAGGGCACTGAGTAAGAATATAACCATTATTTTCATTTGGCTTCAACATTCTCCAAAAACTTTTTGAGCACATTTATTCGACTTAAAGCAGCTGCTATGTTGCATAGAATTGTTCTTGTCTAATTTATTACTCTTTTCCTTTCCACCTGGAAAAAACGACTGTAAGCAACTGTAACCAAGTATAAGCAATTTCCCTTCGGGATTAATAAAGTTCTTTGAATCTTAACTATTGAAAACTTTTTTGCAACACTGATCATGTGACAGAAATAAGTGATGCTATTGGCTCTCCACAGCACATCAGCGTTTGCTTAAAGATCTGGTGGCTATGTGTCATGCATTCCTCAAATACATCTAAAACAAGGTTATATATCGGGTTCCAAATTAAATGCTTCGTTATCCTGTAGACAACTTTGTGTGTTAGATAAAATAATTTGCCAAAATGAGTACAAATCATTATATATTGTGTTTTGCTGTCAAACTCTTAATATACAGTATAAGTATAGTATTTATAGTTTCTTGTGAAATGGCCCAAATTATTTTTTTTCGCTTTTGTTTACTGTCTAAGACTAGTAATAATAACAATAAAATAATAAATATGTTTCTTTTTCACATAGTGCCGTTTTAACCAACGGTGTGTTTTAACTTGTGTCTCCGAGCAAAAGTGTAATTCGGACATGATGTGAACAGAATTTTATTTTCCCTCCAGTACAGGTTTGTACTGGTATCAATATCGATGTGTTATTACATTGCACCATGTGTGTGACAAATAAAATTCTTGAATCTTGAATGTAACTAATGAGTTACAAAATCCACGAGTCTGTGCTTCTTCTGACTCAGCTCCCCCAGCCCATCAACCGCTCCGGCTTGACTGACGTCCTTCCTGTAATTTGTTCCGGACAACATGAGTCAAAGCGGACGAAAAAAGAAAAAGGTACAGGAAGTTCAGTTAGGGCTTAGACGTCTCCTTTTTTTTTAAATTCTCAACTACCTTTAAGTGGAAGGAACTCTGAATTGAGCGAGCTTTGTTTTCTGCAGGCTGTGAGAGCAAACGCTGACAGAAAGGACAAAGACTCGTCCTCCATCAGCCTCTTTATTTGACCGGTCTTGCCTCTGAATGAGTGTGCCAGAACTTTTAACAGCACGATATTTCTCTGGGCGAGCCGCGCGTTGGGATTGTGCACACATAAAACAAGTTAATTCCCTCCTTAATTAAGTCTACTGTTAAAAGTGAAAATGAGTTTTTTGTTTTCCTTACAAGCATATCAACATTTTGCACAGAGATACAGAGAAAGCCTGGGAGTGTGAGAAAGACAGAGAGAGAGAGAGAGAGAGAGAGAGAGAGGTAAGACAGGCTCTGGCGTGTTTCCTCAGCCGTATTGTTTTGGCTGTCCATAATGAGAAGTCTGCTACTGTGTTGTGATGTAAATGAGGCCGGCCCCTCAGCCAACACCATCCTTAATTGTCTGCTTTGATCTGCAGCTAATTCTGCTAATTAGGGCCCCAATCTCAATGCTGAACATTTTTCCTTTGCCTCCACTGAATAAAGAATGCCTCCTTCAAACCTCCCACACAACCACTGAGGGTGGAATCAGCTAACGTGGCTGAGTAATAACAAAGTTTTACCAAAAAGCCCCTTCGTTTGAGTTGTTCCTGACGAACAAAATGAATCAGTCATATTACTTACTACTTCTGTGAATCATAGGCTGATGATTCGATTCGATTCGATTCGATTCATGGGCAATGAGATTTTCAATTCAGTTCGATTCAATAGCGCTAATGCTTACTGTCTGATTTCTTTCGAGCAGCGATATTTCTTTGAAGTAAAGGTATTAAGACTACTAAAAGTGTTTAATTGAAACTAAAATGGTGTGCAACTTGTGTTGATGTTTTTTTTTATATATATATATCTCCGCTCCAGTCCAGTGGCGGTAACCATCCATAAACTCAAAAGAATAATAATAATAAGAAGAAGAAGATTGTAAAGTAATACAAAATGCGAGTAATTAATGGTTGCAAATACAAGCATATCAACTTTTGCTTTTGCTTTTTATTTTATGCAAAAGCTCTCTCGCTCACTCATTCATTCGTCGTCATTTATGCCACTTTCTCCTATGTACAGGGTCACGGGGGTCGGGAACTTATCCCAGGAGACTTATAGCACGAGATGGGGAGACAATCCATTTATGGGCAATTTGGGTACGCCAATTCGCCTAGTCTGCATGTATGTGAACTGTGGGAGGAAACCAGGTAACCCTGGAGGGACCCAACAAGCACAGGGAAAACATACAAACTCCATGCACATAGACCCAAGACAAGAATCAAACCCAGAACCTGGAGTGCTAACCACTAAGCCGCCTCTGCAAAAGCTCTGGTACATTTTTTTTTTAAAGGAATTCATCGATTGTAGACCATATAACATTTGTAAGTTAACATACATAATTAAAAAAAAAGCAAAGTGTGATTCGATTCTAAAACAAAAACGGACCCGTCGATTTGATTAGTTGATTCAATCAGCAAAAATTCAATCGCAAAGCTTTAGTACTTCTATCATCATTCTTATTAGTAGGTCAACCGTTCCTAGAGTCAATCCAATTCTGCGCTAAGTTCACTCTACCAAACACTAGTTCAATCAGCTTAACCATCTTCAGTAACTGCATTATTCTGGTCTGGGCGCTGGTGGATCTTGAGCTTATACTGGGAAAACTAGGTATAAACCAAGAATACGCTCAGGTTAGAACACAAATCTGCCAGAAAATATCATGCACACACTGAGAGGTGGTTCACTATAGTCGATCTACAAACCAACATTTTTGGGAGGTACTGTAGAGAAACCTGGAGAACCGCTACATGCACAAAGGGGGAACATGAAAACCTTCCAACTCAACCGTAACTCAAACTCAGAATGAAACCGCTTGTGAGTTGTGACATGGTAACACTACCCACTGCACCACTGTGACACTCAGTTCCGGTCTGGTTGTTGTATAAAGCCCTATAATAAAGCCCTTTGGGATATCTCTAAAACATGTGTAAGAAATAATAAAATATGGGACCTTTAAATACAGCTGTGCTTACATCAGCTGACGTTACTGTACTCTGAACACAATTAACTGGTCCATAAATCTGATGTCTTCATGCACCAATACAAACTCGTCTGGCTCCGCTGACCTTCTCAGATTTATCACTGATTTTTTACAATTACATTTGCGTAAATATTTTAATAATTGATGATGACTTGACAAAATGACTACTAAGTAAAATTCTAGTAATGCATTTGAGACACTGCAGTGCACATAAATACACTGACTCTTCATCACCCGTATAGGGTGCCATTATTTTTGTTAATAAAAATGACGGAGTTATTTTTGCAATTACTATGTAATTAAAATAAATATGCTGTATAATCTTAAAAGCTTAATCTGTATATAAAATTAGCAGTTACGGTCAGTCGATTAGTCATGTGTCACATTAATGGGTCTTATTTATAAAATCAAAAGCTCTCACTGGATATATATTTTGCTCTATTAAATATAAAATTTGAAATGATTTTGAGATTATTTCTGAATAAATTTATTTGTATCCAGCCAACACTACCCACCAAGATTGAGTGAAAATAATAATAATAATAATAATAATAATAATAATAATAACTAGACAGGTACATTTACTTGGGCGTGGCTTGACAGCTTCACAATGATCCTGAGAGACTGATTGGTTGCCTGAGGCAATGGGGAAAATTTGGGCATCTTTTGCACCCCAGGGGTACATCTTATACCCTCTTGCGGGGTATGTTCGGACACAGCTTGCAAGCCTCTTCAAATGTGGTTAATTTTATATTTTCTACAAAATTCTTGCTCTGGTCTCAGTGTTAAGTCTATAGTCATAACACCCCGTTTCCAAATGAGCCGCATGATTTGAAACCTCTTTCATGGATCTACGACAAACGGTACAGGACTAGTTGCAGGCCAAAGTTTGTACGGGAGGAAAATAAAAAAATATATAAATAAATAAGAAACAAGCACCACTAATAATAATAATAATAATAATAATAATAATAATTATTATTATTATTATTATTATTATTATTATTATACAACAAACACTTCTATTTGTGCCCCAAAATGTTGCACCCAAACTCCCACTGAAATCTCTTCTACATCTATACACATTTACCTGGTGCACCGCCGCCCCCCAATCACACACACACATGCTTTTTTTAATCACCGTCCATCAGAGCCTGCATGCATAGACACCTGCGCGGGGCTGACAGGTTATTTTCAGGCTCGACAGGCAGCAATTTACTCTGCCAGCATGTTCAAGACAAAAACATGTGTTTTCCAACTACCTGAGATCTGACTCAGTTAGAGAACCATGTCTGTTTAAAAAAAAAAAGAAAAAAAGAAAGAAAGAAACAAACAAACTCCACGATTCAGAAAGACAGACTGAGATAGAGAGATCGAAATTCTGTTACTAATATTAGCTGTCAACACTAGTCAGACCTGAAATCAGCAGCATGCAGAAATACCAACAGAGACAAACATCAAGCTCTTTTTTCTGCCAGGGATACTGCTCTGCTGTGGAGACAGAGGAAACATTGTGCTTCCAAACAAGACAGTTTGCCAGGTCTGAAAGCATGTACCTCTCTCTCTCTCTCTCTCTCTCTCTCTCTCTAATTCTCTCTCCTTTCAAGCACTCAGCCATTAGTGCCGCTCACCTGTGGGTGTAAGCAGGCAGCCTGGATCACCTCCGTTTTCAGATCAGCAGGATTTAGGCTAAAACTCTAAAAGTCTCACATCAAAGCCTGAGAAATCAAAGGTCCTGATTTTTTTTCCTGATCCATCTATTAACATGCTTTTAGAACCTGAGAACCTTGAGGAAATCTAACCAGACTTATGAAAATTTCCCCCCAAAAGACAGAAATCAAAGATTGTGATCAATCGGCTTTTCTAAACTGTGAGAAAGTAAGATAGATTTAGGTGGTGGTCTGTTAGCTTAACTGACGGTCTATAGATGTACCTCAGAGTCTGTGGGTACACAGTGTTTTATACACTTAAATAGTGACCTATCAGCTTGTACAGTGATTATAGAGACTGGAAGTGCTACAGTACAAGTGGTCTGCTGGTTTACATTTATGGCATTTGGCAAGTGCCAAGGTTAAGGGCCTTGCTCAAGTAGCAACTTGGGGGTGCTGGGGTTTGAACCTAACCTGGGACCTTCTGATCAGTACCACTGAGCTACCCCTTCCCCTAGTGGTCTACATGTCTACCTAGTGGTCTTTATATCTTGCACTCTTTAGGCTTATCTAGTGGTTTAAAGGAATACCTGGTAAGGACTTACATCCTCACTTTACCAGCTGCTCTTCACCCTTATTTGTTGGTCCCCAGTCTAATCTAATAGTCCTTGCTAGTTTATTAGGCGATCGTTAGGCTTATCAAGTAGGCTATGCTCTAACTGAATGATCTATTCGCTTGCCTAGCCGTCTATTGGCTTACCTTGTGATTTTGGTTTTTCACAGTAGGCTTATTTAATGAGCTTTAGTCTTGGCTAGTGGCTTGTAGGCTTTCCAAGTGGTCTATACATTTACCTCGTAGTCTGTATGCTTACTTTGTGATTGATAGGCTTACCTAGGATAGTAGTTTATAGTATTAACTAGGGTTGGGTACCGAAAACCGGTTCCAATACGGCACCGGTACCTACTGTATATAACCGGTATGTACCGGACCAAAACAGAACGCGAATTTCGGTGCCTCATTTCGGTGCCACTTAAATGCCTGAACTGTCGATTGAAATATTTGTTCTC
>JAQMYJ010000036.1:31062533-31085613 GCA_030014305.1 Clarias laeviceps | reverse complement strand
AGAGGTTACAGCATCACCCGGGAATCGAACCAGCGATCTCCGGATGATAGGACGAGCACTTTACCACTGCGCCACTCTGAGGCCAAAGTCTTTCTTTATCTTATCAGTGAAATCAAATCTACTGAGTTGAACCAAAAAGCAAAACATTTTATTAATTATCTAATGGGCCATAGGTTTAAATATACTGTAAATCTTTTGGCCCATCTTGGTCTGCATGGTTACCTAGTTATCTTAAAACGTACCTAATGATTTTTAGACTAACCTGGAGGTTATTAAGCATAATTGCTTCCGGATGTTCACATTTTATTTATACATATACACAACATCTGTTTACATTAATAAACTATAAAATATATTATCAGATACCAACAGAACCAGATTCTTGTAATGTCTCAGGGCATGAAGATGTCATGTCTTGTCTCTTCCTTTATGATCTTTCCTTGTTTTGACTGTCACCTCTGACTTCCTTACTTGGATGCCCGGAAGGCCAACCCAGACTCTGACTACTTGACATAACAGACCAAAGAGACTTTCTCTGGGATCAATACTAATCGCCTGTAATAGATCACAAAAGTGTAGCTTGCGGCTACGCTCGGCTCGCTGGTTAAAAAAAATGCCCAGATTTGATCAAACTAAATCCAATATGCCTTGAGGCCATCTCTTTTATGTGACATTATGATGAGATTATGGCGATACTCTTGCTGTTTAAGGAAATGACCAAATGGAGGAGTTTTTGCCTTTCATTTTTTTTAACCCTATTTTTGATCTGCTCAAAATTTCAGAATATCTCCCGTTTAGACCAAACTAAACAAACTAAACAGACCAGGTTCACAAACGGTTTACAAAACAAGATGAATGATAAAATGGGCATGGAACAAAGAAACAGAGATAAATCTTATTAGGGATGAGAATCACCAGGGAGCACACGATACGATATCACAATACCTACTGTAGGTGTTGATTCGAGATATATTGCGATTCTGTTTATAAATTCAATATATGTAAGTCCCCAACATACAAACGTGTTCTGTTCTGAGAGTTTGTTCGTAAGTCCAGCAAACATTGTCTAGGATACTAGGATACTAACATAATTGGCTATAAACAGTATAAAACATGTTAATATGTTTCATCATCTTGTCCTCGTTCTTAAGAATCTTGTCAATGGTTGAACGATTCATTTTAAAAGAATGCAGTGTCTGCCATATTTTCACCTCGCTCCATTCTCTCAATTATTTTCACTTTTGTCTCCATCGTTATTGCTTGGCGTTTCTTAACAGTACCAACTTCATTGCTGATGTTTTTATGATTGCTTCCGGACATCCTAGGATGACAATGTACGCCGGACATGTGATCTAACTTCCGCGATTGAACATGCGTGAACGCATCCTCAAAAGTTCGTAACTCGAATGTTTGTATGTAGGGGACTGAACATACACTGTATTGCCAAGAGTATTCGCTCGTACCTTGCTTTGTGCACCGGTGTGCAGTCATGTTGGAACAGGTGGGGGCCGTCCCCAAACTTTTCCACAAAGTTGGGAGCATGAAATTATCCAAAATGTCTTGATATGCTGAAGCATTAAAAGTTATTTTTCCCTGGAAGTAAGAGGCCGAGCCCAACTCATAAAACCCCGCCCCAAAAAAAACCCAAACCAGTTCCAACATGACTGTGCACCAGTGCACAAATCAAGGTCCATGAAGACATGGATGAGCGAGTTTGGTGTGGAAGAACTTGACAAGAAGTCCTGACCTCAACCCAATAGAACACCTTTGGGATGAATTAGAGCGGAGCCAGGTCTTCTCGTCCAACATCAGTGTCTGACCTCACAAATGCACTTCTGGAAGAATGGTCAGAAAATTCCAATAAACAAACTCCTAAATCTTATGGAAAGCCTTCACAGAAGAGTTGAAGCTGTTACAGCTGCAAAGGGGGTGGGGCCAACAACATATTAAACCCTATGGACTAAGAATTGGATGTTACTCAAATGCATATGCATGTGAGGGCAAATACTTTGGGCAATATAGTCTATACACACACACACACACACACACACACACACACACACACACACACATTTCTAAACAAACCTAGCAAATAATTTGCTCATACTGTTTGAACAGTTTAGAGTGCACCACCTGCAGGATTATATAGGAACTGCAACATTTTACCACCTCTTATGCAAACAAATTTGTAGAATAAATCTAAATAAAAATCAATATGATCCATTTGACCCATGAATTGCCATACAGAAATAATCACGATACATAACTGAATTGATTATTTCCTCATCTCTAGATCTTATGCTAATTAGTGGAATAGCCAAGAACTCGTCCTACACAGCTGTCTCCTGTTTGACAGACTATGTGACGCGCAATGGCATTTCTCCTTAGTGTGTAAAGAAAAGTCTTCAGTAGAAACGCCAATTTGTAAGGAATCTACTTGCTTGGTTAGAGTTTAAAAAAAAAATCCTATCTTGTTCATTTGTGTGCTAATTAGCATCCAACTCATTAGCAGAAGTAAATGTCCAAACTGCTGATCTGTGAAGTTGAGATATGTCTTATAACTTCCGTCAGTTTTTAACCTTGCATTTGCTAATTTGTTAAGAAGATAAAGAACAGACAAATGCATGTTGTGTAGGAAAAAAAAGCTACTGTGTGGTAATGATTTGTCTTTGAAGATCACCAGGATTCTGAGACTTAAACATCCCACAGCATTCAATTACAGCATTCTGCAGCTCCAAAAACACATGAGGACGTTTCTGAAGCAGGAATCCGGAGAACTCCGAACAGCCGGGGTGTTGTCTCGGAGAGTGTCAAGTCTTATTAGTGCAGATTAAGATTTACGAGAGGTTTATACAACGAGGGTCAAAACCCACTCCATCTGTCCCAGAGCCACAGCGAACTGAAGTGCCATGCTAATGAGTGTTTTGTCCGTTTCGTTGTTGTAATCAATTTGATTAGGGAAAACAGAGGGGCAGATGGTAGCAGAGAAAGGGAGCAAAAAAAAATTAATTCATCTCTCAGATGGTTGTGGAACTTTCCGGGGATGGATCAGATACAGATGTGTGATTGGAATGCAGGTGGGCGACGACAGTATTCGACTTTCTAATCACCTTTCACTGGGCGACTCCACGGAGACAGGCACGTGTATATGCACAGCGCTAACTCCAGGGGAGATTGGAAATCATCACGAATGCATCAGGATGCTCGATAATACACCTCTACCCGGGCACTGCCTCGGGGCGAAGCACTGCTCAAATGACCCGGACTGAACACTCTCGTGTTTGCTGAAGAAGGCAGCTTCTGGACTGCATAACCAAGGAGCAACGTAAAGAAAATACTCTCTGTGTGTGTGTGTGAATGTCAGGGTGTACGGCTGAGGGTTTTCAGGCATGCAGCTCCACCGAGAGCTGGAAACAGCTGAACATGGCAGAGAGAGAAAGAGAGACGGAGAGAGAGAGAGAGCAGTGCTCAAATCAGTCCAGAGCCCCCTGGGCTCCATCAGACTGGCATCAGGTGGCGATCTCCACCTCAGGACAGATGGCATCAGCATACCTCCTGAGCAATCACTAGCACAAAACGGTGAAGATGCTGAAGCAGGGCCTAGTGCACTGTACTGGTTTGAGGCAACCATTCATAAAGAGCTCACTGATTAAATGCTGCAGTATTTTTTTGTCCTTTGGGAAAAATTTATTTGTGGAGCGAGAATTTAAAAAAATAACCAAGTAGTATTAATCCTAACCTCACTGACCGTATATAGCACTTTATCTTGTATACATGGCCGTGGGGGGGCCTGGACCCTATCCCAGGGGACCTGGATGTGGTGTCAATCCATCACAGAGCACACACGAACTTGCATACTCATTTACACACTATGGGAAATTTGGGAACGTCAATTAGCCTAACCTGCATGGGAGAAAACCGGAGTACCCGGAGGAAACCCACCAAGCACAGGGAGAACATGTAAACTCCTTGCACACAGAAATCCAAGTCAGGAATCGAACCCGGAACATGGAGGTCCAAGGCGACACTACACCACCATGCCGCCCTAATCGCTATCTAATTTGAATCATAAATCAGATTACCAAGGTTGATGATTACAACTTTCCCAGGAAAATACAGAAGCATGTTTTTCTTCTGGCCAATCACTAGGGGGCTCCCACATTAAGCTACTACTACCACTCAGTTGGGAGGGCCGAAGACTATCACATGACGCCACTGCTCGCTCACGCATGGAGTAACACACTCGGAGGACAGCGCTATTCACTCCTTCACTGTGAGCTCACAGACGCCCCTGATTGGCTGTAGAGCCGTGATTAATGTGGGAGCACTCATCCCTCTCAATCCTCCCTCTGAGAGAGCTCGGCCAATCAGCTCTCTCTAGACCTCGGCTGCGAGAGGTTACAGCATCACCCGGGAATCGAACTCGCGATCTCTGGATGATAGGATGAGCACTTTACCACAGCGCCACTCGCACCACATTTTTAAATAAAGTTGAATGGAAAGGGTTTTTGACCTTTGGGTTTTTTGATCATGGTTAGGTTAGAGTGGATCTATGACGTCAAGAACGATTGGCAAAAATCCTTGCCTTTGGGAATCATGCTGAGATGAACGATCATGTCAAAAAACACAGGGTTACATATTTAATAAGTCGTGAAGGACAGTTAAAAGTAACATGGTGCTCTCGTTCTTGCTGGTCCTGTCCTCTTTCCCCATAAAGAGTGTGTGATGCATGTATGTATGTGTGTGAGTAAGTGTAAGCGAGTGACTGAGATAGTCAGGTGGTACAGTGCCGGTGGGGAAGAGACTGGCCCTGCCAGCTGCCCCGGGGGTTCGAGAGTGTGAGCAGCCGTTAGCCTGATGGGAAATGGCGGCTTGGCAAGCGGGCGCTCTCACACACACCGCTTCCTCTACCGGCCCGCTAATTAAAATCACCACACACACTCACACACATACACATGCTGATCAGAGCATAATGAGGATGCGTTCACTAGGGGGGTGGGGGGTGTTCTTGACGACGAACACTATGGAGTCATTCTGGGACTGTGATACCTTTACTTTCTTTTTGTCATTACTCGTCTGAGCTGGATTTAGATGAAAATATAACAAGATCTTGAATGGATATGGTGTGGATAAATAAAGTGGGAAAAAAACCCAACTGAAAATGAATGCACATACAGGACAAGAGTGGGGGAAAAATATTTAAAGACGCAGACAAAGAGACTTTGTTTTTAATAGTACAAGGAAGCAGTTCATCAAAATAACATCACGCCTTAGTCGAAGCGATCGGCTAAAAGGGAGGGAGCTACTATCAGTAACAAGTGCACCCGTTTCCAATAAGTGGACTCGGCTGTTTGACAAAAGACAGCGTCTAATACGATTGTTTTATTCATGCCCCTGTCTCCGCTGCCAGCGTGTGTGTGCCTGTCAGCAGCCGAGAGCGCAAATGGAATCTGAATAAACCCGCACCGGGGTGAAATGTAAAGCACACGCAGACATCATGAAGTGGCATCTTTTTCTGTCAGAGGGGATCCACGTCCTCCATCATCACCTTCTCCGCCAGCTGAGAATGTGACAGAATGATTACAACAGGGACTCGCGGTCAGGTTGAGGCCTGCGCTTGTGCCTTTAATCACATCGGATCAAATTAAAAGGAAAGAGGAGAGAAAAAAAAAATTTTTTTCCTCCGAGTGAAAGTAAAATGTGCTCCCGAGGTTTCCTCAGGCAAATCCATCCCCTCTCAGAGCTCCACACCGAGCAACGTGACGAGTTCTCGTCTCTGGTTCACAATGAGAGAAATTTCCAGAAGCTTAAAACGCTAAACTATCCAACTGTCCGAAGATCCCATACTGATTTAAGGTTTGGATCCAGCGTATCCTCCTTCAGTGTGGATATATTGTTTCTATTTTCGGTAGGCAAATTTTATTATTTTCTAACAAATGTCTTATTTGAGTGCTTTTGAGGCAGAAAAATGCAAAAGCGATTGACATTTACAGAAGATTTACAGTGATGAGACTCTTAGCACTTGAACGGTACAAAACTTGAAAAGGTTAAAGAGACGCATCTGTGTGTGTGAACTGTACACACAATCATTCACCCACACCACTTGTACATTACAGGAAATCAGCTGGGAGTTATTACCACATCACCAGTACAGTCCTGACCTCGCTCCAAGTCATTTCCACATATTTGGGTCATTAAAGGAGTTCCTGGGAGGCCAGGGTTTCAGACGTGAATCAGACAGGGAGTCACATAATGGCTCTGACGTAATGAAAAAATGTTCTACCTTGATGGTGTATTAGTGAAACTCTGGGATAAGTGCATTATTGTAGCAGGGGGTTATATAGAGAAATAAAGGGAGTTTTTACCCTCTGAACTGTGTTCTGTTATTCTGCACAATCAGAAGTCCTTCTTTGACTTGAACGCCCCTCATAAATATGAAGGAATTTAATCAAAACTACTTAAATACTCTATTGCACTTCATAATATCCACACCAAAACACGCCTGTATGGAGTGCAGGGCCAGCGGTCAGACAGCCATGGCCACTAGCATAACATTTAAAAACTGCATCCGTGTTTTTTATTTTATTTTAATTTTTTTTACAGTCTTGCTTATTATGGCACAAAGCAATGATTAGTAGGCAAAAACCAGGAAAAAAAATAATAAAAACTAAAAAGAGAAAAAGATCACCAGAGGGAAACCAGTGCAGAGGAAGAGAGGCAGAGCAGGATTCATATTCATGAAGGATTTTACATCAGCCTGAACACACACACACATTCATGCACACACAACAGGGTTTTAAAAATCCATTTTTTTTTTAAAGAGAGTTTAAAGACAAAGTCTACATTGCTTGTACAGTATGATTGTCTATAAATGAATTAGTTTAGTAGTAATAGTAGCAGCAGTAGTATAATTGCACAACATTTCTGTGCGTCACCCGATCGCTGTGCTGTTCCTGTCAACACGCCTGTACAAGCCGACAAGGCCAGTCGAGTTTTCAGATGAACATAAACATCAGCTTCCTTTAATAATTTATTGACATGCATAATGCATACCCTACACCAGGCCTTGATTTTTTTTTCCCCCTGTGTGACACTTCCAGAGAAATATCTGTGATTCATGCAAAGGGTCAATTAACCTCACAGACTAAAGAAATGCTTGCAGGAGTATAATAATAACGATATGATGATTTGTGTTATTTTTACCTTATTTTACCCTCGTTGTGCTAGCTCAAAGTGCTGAATGGACAAAATGAATGAAATGAATTAAGTTCAAGGACATTTATTAAAAAATAAATGGATAATTAAGGTAATAAGCAGCAAGCATAGGGGTCCTAAATTAGAACCCTGTGGCACTCCGTAATTAATAAAATGCTCAGCTTAATTAATACTACTGTAAGTAGGTTACTTATTCATGTATCAAACATGTACTACAGTAGTACATCTATACAGTATCGACAAAACGTTTAAAGCGCTCACACTGCTGTGAGCTACCAACCTTAACTCCTTATATTCTTAGCCCAAAGCTTTTTAGGTTTTTATTTTCTGCGGTAAGTCCTGAGCGCAAGCCACAAAACCCTACTTTTACTCCATCACAGGCAGCATGACGGTTGACGTTGTGAAAGTTCACGTGGAAGGTCGGCAGATTTACAGGCTCCGTGTTCACCCACACAATCACAAATAAAAATCAAGCGTACGCCGAGCAATGAGTTAACAAGAGACAGGGAGAAAATTGGAAAATGTCAGACAAGGTGGAGCAGAAGAATTAATTTGTCCAAGTCTTCGTGTGTGTGTACACGAGATAACTAGTTGGAAGTGCAGAGACATTTTTTCTCCCTCTCAGTGTCCAGTTCTAATGCAGCAAAAAGACACGAACAGAGAGAATGAGGAAAAAGAAATGGACCGATAGATTGAATGCTGTGTTGTGACAGGCGAGAAGTCGTGCATGAAAGAGTGACAGAATAAAAAGGGTCAAAGAATGAGAACGTGAGAAAGACATAATGTGTGTGTGTGTGTGTGTGTGTGTGTGTGTGTGTGTGTGTGTGTGTGTGTGTGAGAGAGAGAGAAAGGAAGAGGGGGTAAAAGAGAGAGAAAGATAGAGGCTCAGTTGGTGTCAGGGACTGTGTGTCCTGTGCCAGGCTGGAATAAAGTGTCCGTGTCGAAGGCCTGAGCTTTCCCCAGGGCTGTGCTGATTAATTGAGCTGTCCGAGCCCTCTGATGGCGGCTCCTTTACGTAGAGCTCCTGGGAAACTCACCCGGCTTCCATCAGAAAGGAAAGGGAAAAAAAAAGAAAAAGAAAACGTTTTCCCGTGCTAAAATTAGAGACTTTCGGTTTCTCGCTGTGTTCTTACATCAGCATGCTCTTCACCTTGCCAGAGGGGTTTAATGATCATCATGAGAGTGTGTGAGAGAGAGAGGGAGAGAAAAACAGAGAGAGACAGACACAACAGGACAGACAAACACCAACTTGGACACGTCCCCCTCCTGCCCCAGTCACTCACCGGCAGTGTGCGGCGGCGGCTGAAGATGAAGCACTGCTGTCTCAGGTAAATGGCCACCAAAGGCCAAAAATGGTGCAGTGTTGACTCTGGGCAAAGCTCAGCTATTTTATTATTCCTGACCTTATACTTTAAACTTTCTAGTCTTTTTATTTCTGTCATGTAGGGGGTACATGAGAGCGCAAGTAAAGAGTGTGAGAATACAAACAAGTCAAGGTGCTCGGATTTTTAGCTCAGGTTTATAGACAGAAGGTCGAAAGAAAAACTCTCAGCTCTTATCCTATAAAAATAGCATTTGAGATACTGTAAATAGAAGCTTTGAAGCGATCCAAAGTAAGAGAAAGAGTAATAAAGCATAATACGAGGAGCGTTCAAGTCAAATCGGGACTCGGTAATTAGGGCGCTGACAGTTACGGAAGACTTCAAGTACAGTAAGGTGATGAGACACTTAGCCGCGGTAAAACATTTGAGCGGTGCAAACATTTTAAAGACGGCCGTATGTCCGTGTATGACGATCCCGGCCGAGGTGGCTCAGAGTTCCACTGAACATTCAGCGCCTGATTCCGCCAACTTGCACAAAAGACGCAGCTGTCTGTGTGAACTGTACACACAATCGTACACCATCACTACTTGCACGTCACAGGAACTCAGCTACAGTCCTGACCTCACTCCAAGACATTTTCCAAGCCATGGCCAAAAATCTAAAATCGAGGTTTGACTTGAAATCATTATTTCTAGTTTGTTCGCTCAGGAATGTTCACCGTGCACGGGTCTGTGTACAACTTTTACCAGGATTTGTGTTGCGTGTATGCTTTGTACTGTATGTATCGCCTCCGCTTTAAACGCTCCGGATCACGCGAAGTCACTTCTCAAGGACTTTTCTCACCGCTCGTTCTCTTTCTCGCACTCCCCCATCTCTTTCAGCGGTATTTCTGTCCTGCCGCAAGGTGACTGCTTGTTCCTGCGCATTCAGGCACGGTGTAGCTCAGGCTGTGTGTTTTGCTCATGCTCTTTTCCATCCTTCCACCTTTCAACTGTCCTCGCGCACAAGCGGCTCGTCCATAACAGCGTGCATGAAATTCAGCGTGATGACACAATAAAAATGTTCTGCCAAGCTTGACCGCAAAGATGAGGCGCAGGAAACACATATGCAGAACACAACTAATTAAAGCAATGCTTCCGTGTCAAATGTCCACTCAGCCATTTGACTCGAGTCCACATAATACTTCATCTGAACACCGAGATAGAGCCGGAGCTGCGCTGCCGTCGACTCGGAGCGGTCGATATCGCTCAAAGCAGCTCTATAATTATACGCAAATGCAGATCAGCTATAAATAATTTTTTTTTCTTTTTTTTTTAAATAAAAAGAGGAAACGGATTGTAGAAATAATTGCAGAAATCACTCTTTCAAGACAACTCATAAGAGACAGAGCAACCAAAAAAAATGAAAACCCTGAACAACATGAAACGCTCTAGAAGAGGAAAGAGTTCTGCATTTCCTCTCCTCGTTTTAGTCTGTTGTTACTCTTTTATTTGTTAACTCTACTATTCAGGAGCTGAGAAAAGGGAAAAATAAGGAACAAAAACATAAAGTAAAACAACTCACTCAGTTGTCAATGACATCAGAGAGAAGGGAAAAAAGAAATGAGCAAAGAGACAATTAACGGAGTTATAATTCTGTACGTCGTGCTAATGAGCATGTCTTAGTGCGGATTAGGCCGATGGGCATTGTTGCCGTAATTCCTCTCTATTGTAGTACGCACAAAGTGAGGGATAAAAGAAGACGAAGAAGGAGAAAAGAACCAAAAGAGCCGCCGAATACCGTGTTGGACGAGTGACGCTGTCAGTCACCGTCTCCCTTCACTCATGCTAGACAAATCCTCAGCATGCTGCACCGCGAACGCCAAGACGTTCGTCTTTTAATTGTAGCCTGACAAAAGGCGTCTCGAATTCACGGCTGAGGCACAAAAGCGGCTCTCAGACTTCATCTTTACGGACGTTTGAGCAGCACTTTGGTAAGATGAGTCACAGGCCAGCGTGCTCGGAATGACTGTACGGTGCGGCGTAAGCTCGGGCTCCAGAACAATAGCCGACGAGTGCTTAGCATTGATTGGCATCGCGCTGTTTGTTGGCTTTGTGCCTGTCAGTTTTCTCCCCCGCCCAGTCAACACTGCCGGCTGCGTTATTATCCAACATGTCTGTTTATTTCCAGCTGCAGCAGGCAAACACTGACACTGGTTCTGTGCGGAAATATTTCGATACCAAGCTTCAGTCTGAGGAACTAACTTTTTCCAGCGGCCTCACCCAGGAGGAAGCCTAACGGCTAATGAGCGTTGCAATACAGCAGTAACAACATTCTGATACTGATGACGATGATGTCCACCATCGGACAGGGACGCTTTTTTTAAGATTTACTTTGAAATATTGAGATAACAACATGGAATGTACAACCCAAGCACAACGTTACAAATACAGCCATAAAACGATAATTTAACATCAGAACATATCCATGGTCCCTAAAGTTGCTAACAAGGTTTAGAATTTCCAATCTGAGATTTCTTAGATTACTCTACTGTACTATGGTGTTTGCGGCACTCATCGTTACGTATGCGCATCTACTAGCATCACCGGCACGCCCCCTAGTGGTCCAGGGAGAAGCGTGCAGCACGAACAACGCAGTTTGACTTCCACTCATGCCATCGGTTTGGCATTAATACGGTTTTCAAGTCATTTTTGTAATATTTTGCTAAGTGTGTTTTTGTTCAACGTCACATAGTTGACCTTGTACTGACGTCATTTCAGCAAATTCATTCTAACTTTCAAAAACAACCAGATACCAGCGTTGTCCCAATATCAGTGCCTGTACCTCACCGCAACATTTTGACAACCGAGTAGTACCTCGAGTAGGTTTTGAGCTAATCATTTTCTAAATCTTGGATATACTGAATAAACTGCAATTCTACTTTGATGCCCAATGAAATACCACTTTCTGGCGCAACCCCTCTCATTTTATCCAGGCTTTAGACCGGCACTGCCTCCAGCGGCTGGGAATTGAACCCATGCCTTCCTTCTGTATAGAAGACAAGAAAATACTGTACCGCTGAGCCACCGATGTCCCACCAAACACAAAGTGATTTATATAAAAAAAATGTGAGATATTTTGGGATATACCAACCTTAACTTCAGGATATAGAAGTGGGAGACAAACTCTTACACTTAAGGTGCTCTCACACTAGGGACTCGGGCGTTGATCCGGGTGCACTTGCCTCCATAGTCATGTTGAGTAACGTGAACACTCTGTGGCACGCCCAGTGGACGGATCAGGATACTCTATATGGGGGTCCACTTAAAAATGTGGTCTTGAGCATGATATATTGTACTCGGGCACAAGAATAGCAAATGTGAACGTTAACCAGAGCTAAATACAGAAGTGGGCTGCTGTTTTGAATGTTAGGTCATAAACACTGCCTGTCCTGTCCTGTCCTGGTCACCGCAAAGCCGTGAGGGCATTTTGGTTCCTGCTCTGGACGTAGAGCCTTGGTCATCTCCATATCTTACATTCTGTTGAAATCATTGTTGTTCAGGATTTTGTCGATTTCCACCAAATTATCAAATGTACAGGTTAGAGTATACATAATAAAAGGTGATGTTTTACACCAAAATCAGTTTTGAAATGTTGAAATGGTGAGACCGGGGTGTGAAGTCTAATTAGAACAATGCTAATTTATATTACGCTCCTAAGTTTTCTCTTTTTCATTCCTAATTTGATCATGCCTAGTTCTGTAATTGACTAAAGTGTAGCAGATGAAAGTTCTGGTTTTACTGATTCCCTTATGCCAAGCTCTGAGCTAATGTCAAATCAGATCAGCTGCTGCAGAACCAGATAAACGCTGTTAAAAGGCTGCTGACCCCGTGGTCACATGCTGTACATGAATATAGCACAAGTGTGGAGTGTAAGTGAGCAACAGATCTCACACATACACAGCGTAGCGCAGCATAGAACAGCACAGCAGGTGCACATAACAGCATATGAGAAAAGGGGAATATCTCACTCTCGCACAACCACACATAAAGCGGTGGGCGGGGAACCCTTCCCGATTCTCCCATTAAAACGTTTCACACATAACGCAAGCTGTAATTGTAATGTGATGACACTCGGCGTCTCCTGATGAATGGATACGTAATGAAACCTCCATAGATGATGCAAGGATATAAAGAGATAAACGAAATGTTGTATAGGTGCGAGGATGCTAAACATGCGACATCTGTTTCTTATCCATTCACAGAGTGAAGAACTCCTAGTGTGAATTAGGGTTCAGGTAATGAGCAGGAAGTCCAAACAAACAAATAAACAAACAAGAAGTAAATAAAATTTTTTAAATATAGATTAAAAATGACACACATGGATTTAACACACTCGCTCATCGTCTACACCGCTTTATCCTTAGGAGTCACGAGGATACATTATAATTGGTCAGTCAAAAAATGGTGATTAAGTTTCCAAAACTAGAGCTTAGTAGTAGAATTATAAGGAATTTATGCTATTCTTGGGGGGTTCCTGGGAGGCCAGCTTTGGGACTGCCAATTAGACTAATCTGCATGCCTTTGGACTGTGGGAGGGAACCGGAGTACCTAAAGGAAACCCACCAAGCACGAGGAGAACATTCAAAATCCAATGCACATACACAACCCGAGGAGGGAATCGAACCCCTAACCTGGAGGTGCAGGGACACAGCACTAACCACTACGCCGTACAAAACAAATACAAAACTTTTTTTTTGTTTGTTTTTTAAATCAAACAAAATAAGTTTTTGACATTTTCCCATTAGTATTACAACTACTAATCATCAATTAGCAAAATTATCGGCACCCTTTTTGTTTTTGATAATTGATTTTTTATTTCTGAAATAGAATGAGTTCACACCAGAAAACAGATGTTGGTACGTCTTTCTACCTTAAATTTCTTACGAGCTTTTGTCTTCACATCAGATCACATGACCAGACACATTTACTTCATGCACTTGAGTGGTACTTTTTTTTCCACAGCACAGAATGGAAGTCTCCATTATAATTGGTCAGTGAGAAAATGTTGATCAAGTTACCAAAACTGGAGCTCTGTAGTAGACGTGTGCGTGTGTGTGTGTGTTGCGTGTGTGTGTGTGTGTGTGTGTGTGTGTGTGTGTGGGTGTGTGTGGGTGTGTGTGTGTGTGTTTTGTTCCTGGGAGGCCAGCATTTCAGATGTGGAGCAAACCGTGAAAAAGACATGCGCTGTATTATTCTGCACAAATAAAAGTCCCGCTTTGACTTGAACACCCCTTGTGGTTTGATAAGAGATGCTTATTCTCCAGATTTTCCATAACATTATGACATGATGTTGGGTAACGAATAGGAACGTGTTAGTGTTGGTAAATTGTTTTGGGGTAAGTGAAACTGTTCAACAATGGAAAGTTTCCTTAGTTAGGACCGTAGTGACTAATTTACAAAGTTATACATCATAGCACGTGAATTTGCGATGAATTAGAATTATGATTATTAGATTAACACAATATCTCGTTGATAAATGCAATAAAATGCAAGTTGATATAAGGTTTGTTGTAATAACTCTTTCAGTCGGCCGTTTTGGATGCGTAAAAGAACCAACAAGTCTGTCGAATATGACGCATGACGTGGTCGAGTCGCTCCACTTCTGTTTGAGGATCACGAAGGAAGGATCGATTTAACATGCAGCCTGACCTTCATCACAGGAACAAACATGGCGTGATCTCCGTGAGCTAAAATCCAAAAGATTATCTGGGAGATTATTATTACTCCTGTGGAAGTTTCACCTGCCTGATAAGAGACGGATACGGAGAGCGTGAGATGTTCCAGAGACGAAAGTGAGAGTGGAGCGAGCCGAGCTCCAGCTGGAGAGAGCTTTTTCAGAGCTCGGGGCAGAGAGTGGCACCGTGCCAGCAGAATCAAAGAGTGCTTTTCTTCCCGTTGAGGCGCCTGGGCACGGAGGTCACCCCGCCTTTCAGATCGCGCCGCAGGGGGGGACGGGGGACGGTGGGGTGTTTACACGGGACATTTGATTGGACTTTGAACCTTAGATGAGCTTATGGATAAATATCCACCGTTCCTCGAAATGAATCCAGGACACTGTTTACTGCAGCTTAAACTGGGTTAAGGATCAAATCAGTTAAACAGAAACAGGTTAAACATGTTCGACCAGAACGATTGAATTCCACACTGTTGTTAGAGCATCGCTGTTGCTCAGAGTTATGTGTAATTCAGTCAGTTCCAATTTGTTCACAGTTGGTAAACTAAAGTAGCCGGGCTTCGCATCACCGGCGCAACTTTGTAGTTTGTGTTCCTGCTAAAGATTTGATGTGTTAAATACCCATCTAGCCCGTGGAACCTTCGGGCAGCAGGCCAACCATTCAAGAACGGATATCCTTAAACTATATAACACTTAAAACTACCCATGTTTAGTTGCATATCCTTCACTTGCAATAAGTGCATCAACTTGCTGACCCCTCTGACATCATAAAGCCATCGCATTCTTCTTTTGTGAAGCTTTCCCAGGCTTGTACTGCACTTTCTTTTAGCTGTTATTTGGTTCTGAGGGTTTTCCTCTTCAGTCTCCTCTTCAGGATGTGAAATGCTCTTCTGGGGGATTGACCTGGCCAGGCTTAAAACCTTCCGCTTTGTTATGCTGCCAGTGTGTTTTGGGGTCTTCCTGCATGGTGAAGGTTCTTCCAATTAGACTGAACGCGTTTCTAAATTAACAGACATCTGAATTCATTCTGCTGCTCACATCATAGTGTGAGTTCAATCATCAATAAGTAATAATGTTTCTGAAGCCATGACCCACATGCTTGTATGTTTTGGATCATGAGCAGATCTTTTCCAAACGCTGGCCTTTTCATCATTTTGCTAGAGGTTCATGTCGGTTCCAGAGCCTCTGTGCTTCATCTTTGATTCTTACTGCTGATGATCTCTATATTTCTGTTCATGGGGTCATTTCAAATGGTGGGTTGTGATCCCTTCTCTTCTGCCCTTTGAAGTTGAAGTTGGTTGGTGATGTCGCTAAATCTTGTTTGTGGGTTTTTCTTCATAATGTTTCTGTCATCGATTCCTGTTGTTCGCCTTTACAGTATGTCTCCTACATACAAACATTCAAGTTATGAACTTTCAAAGATACGGAAGTTAGATCACGTGTCCGGCGTACGTTGTCACGCGCATCCAGCGTGCATCCCATAATGTCCGGAAGTAAGCGTAAAAGCAGTGGTGATAAACTTGGTGCTGCTAAGAAGCACCAAGCAACAAAGATGGAGACAAAAGTTTGTGCTTTTAAACATGAACCATCTGCACGATTCTAAAGAACAAGGACATGGAACATGTTAGTTTTATACTGTGTATAGCCAAATGTGTTAGTATCCTAGTACCTAGACAATGTTTGTTGGACTTACGAACAAACTGGACTTATGAGCGAGCTGTCGTAACAGAACTCGTTCGTATGTTGAGGACTTACTGCATTAAATGTTCAGCGTTTCTTACTTACTTACTTATAATCCAAGTTTCTTATTTAGAGATGTAAAAGAACGTCAGCTTTTTCACAGTAATAACGTGTTCTGATAAATATACTGTATCATGATAAATACACGACTTCCACACGTTCCCAGTTTTACTCCAGGCCTTAAAGGGTTAATGCAAGGAGAATGAAATGAAACCAGAATAAGCGCATCATTAAGCACATGAGATACATGCAATCCTCTGTAATGAAGAAGGCTGAGAATCTGAAGCTGGGAACTCGCCGGGGGTTTGCCTCCTGGCAGTGTAATGAATCCAATTAATCTGATTCTCAAGGCAAAATGTAAATGTCTAGCACAAAAAGCAATATACGTACATATATAAAGGGGAAATAGATTCATCGTGATGAGTCACACAGAACACATGATTGGTGAGTCCATAAATGTTGAGCATATAGGAAGTAATAAAGGTCGCACCAAAGACGAGATATGTCGCAAAACCTCACATGAACACTTTATAACCAGAACTGATGTTTTTTCTTTACATCATCACTGAAATCTCATTGAATTCCCTAAATCTCTCATTTAACTTCAGTTTCTCTTACAACTCATGACCGACATAAAGTACACAATTTGATGGAAACAAGGGAGGAAACTGGAGGACCATGAGCAAACCCAGACGGACACGGGGTGGGGAACACTGTTCCGACAACATATTGTATGCCATGTATTACAGTTCTCCCCGTGCACACAACCTGTGATCTCACTAATTACTTCTAGCCCAAGGGTCGGCAACCTTAAACACTCAAAGAGCCATTTGGAGCCATTTCCCACAGAAAAGAAATCACCGGGAGCCACAAAACCCCTCTGACATCTAAAATGAAGATAACACTGCATATATAGTTTTTTACTTTTATGCTACGTAGAAAAAAAACTAGTGTTGCATAAAATCAATGAACTGCCGCAGAGAAAACTAAATTTAATTTCTTTCTACATGCAACAAGAACAATTTGAACTCCGGGAAAAAAAAAAAAAAAAAAAAGACGCTGGGTTAAAGGTTACTTTAAAATTAAATACTCAGTGTCTATTTGAGTCCTCCTCGTATTCATGAAATAAAAAGCCGAATTAATAACCAAAAACGCCGTCTGCTTCTGTGTGCCGTCATCCGTTTATTGCGTGCACTGGAGCGTACAGTCAGATGTCGACCTGAATAAAACCGGGGCTTGAAAAACTCAGTGAATCGCGTGTCGGCGGGTGTCGCACATCGGCGGCTGTGACGCATATTTTGAACGACGAAAAATTCAACACGTTTTATTTTAATGTTACAAGATCACCATGATCGTCAAATTTAAAATGACATTTAAAAAACTAATGAACTAAAATAAAATAAATTTAAATGAAATACTCATTATTTATTTTCCAGAGCCACAGGGAGCCGCAACAGAGGGATAAAAGAGCCACATCCGGCTCCGGAGCCGCGGGTTTGCCGACCCCTGGTATAACCTTAAGCATTTCACTGCATATCGTACTGTGTATGACTGTGTATGTGACAAATAAAATTTGAATTTTGAACCTAACTGGCTGAATTGGTTGTGCGACTGAACTGAAAAACTGGTGAAAAACTGGCTTTCTGAAAATGACATTCAGCTTCTGTAGCCAAGGGCTGAGTCAACTCCAGACCTAAACCAAATTTAAGGAAACTGTCTTCTGTAGATGAATTCAGGAAGCGATCAGTCAGACATGGATTGAGCGAGTGACACCAGAACACTGCAGACGTCTTCCTGACTCTATGGCCAGCCAGAATCAGCAGGCTTTGAAGAATAAAAAAGTTCAAACTAAATACTGATTGTTGTCTAGTGATTTTATTGCCGGAAATAACAAACTATTCTTATTACCATAATCGTCATTATGTTCAAAATTTGAAAACATTAGCCTCCGTGTAGCGCAGCGGTAAAGTGCGGAGATCGCGAGTTTCAAATCCCGGGTGATGCTGTAGCCTCCAGCAGCCGGGGGCCTAGAGAGAGAGAGAGCTGATTGGCCGAGCTCTCTCAGAGGGGAGGGACTTAGTGCTCTCAGATCAATCACGGCTCTACAGCCAATCACGGACGTCTGTGAGCTCACGCAAGTGGAATAAATGGATAGCGCTGTCCTCCGTGTGTGTTACGCCGCCCCCAATGGTGAGTGAGCAAGCAGTTTAAAAAGATGTGATTGGTTGGCTGGCGTCACATGGCTCGGAGGAAACACGTGATAGACTGGTAGACTGGACTCCCTGACTGGTATTTGTAGACGTAATGTGGGGGTTGCCTTAATGAAGGGTGGGAAAAAAAGGCTGAATACAATGAAATTAGGGAGAAAATCAGGTGGAAAAAATGTGAGAATGTCATTAAAACATTGAATATCAAAACTTTTGGCCACCACTGTATAAGACTTCTATGAGACTTGGAGGTTTACATCACCTCTCTTTGGCGAATGGTTCCGATCAGATAATTATGTAAATCCAACACACAAACTAATATTTTAATCAAAATAAATCATTGTGACTCCCAGTAGTCCATAAATAAAGTCAGCTTAGATAATGGAAATGTCAGGAATCAGGAAAAAAAGCGAAATATTACTGTATTCACGTAACCAACGCCAACTGAACAGCGTGATTATGATCAGAATGGGACTGCGAAACTGTTTTTTTTTTTTTCATTTAAGAGGTTTCCAAGGTACAAACAAACAAACAAATGAAAAAAAGAAGGTTTGAGAGAAGTACATTAATATATGAAAAAATATGCTGTGTGTTTTTGTTCACTGTTGATATTCATGAAAAAATAAATCAGACCATCTAAATTAAAACTGAATAAATACATAGAAAATGTGTGTGTGTGTGTGTGTGGAAAGAAAGTAGGACGCTAAATAGGTCAGGGCCGCTTCTGTGTAAAAACTGTCGGCATCTTCTTCTGCTAAAAGTATTTGAAATAAAAAAAAAAACTACACTCAGAGATACAGAGAGATGGAGAGAGAGATGGAGAGAGATCGTTAAAAAGAGGCACAAGGTCAGAATAAATCATCCACATCAGCACCAGGAGTGTAGTGTGCGTTTACACACACACACACACACACACACACACACACACACACATATCCAAGCTCGACATTGACTGTAGAGGCAGAAAAAAAGAAAGAAAGAATAGAAAAAAAATTGAATTGAGAAATGATCAGAAGTGAGTTTAATTACAAAACGGTTCACTTTCACCTCATCTCTCTCCTCGGCTGCGGGACTTAATCCGGGTTTACGCAGATTAACAGGCTGATATTTGTGCTCACCGTTTCTCCGGCGAAGACTCTCTAAATGTCACAGAAGCAGTTGATTTAAATTCGAGGCTCTTCTCGTTCGCGCCGGGCAAAAAGATAATATCGTCGTCTCCGCTCGGTGCAGATAGAGATCACAAATCCAAATTACAGCCGAAACGGCTCGGTCTATCAAACAGGCAATTAGCTGAGGCTAGAGAGGAGTGAAGCGCCACGACCTGAGAGCCTTCGTCATCATCATCATCATCATCAGAAAAGAAGACTGGAAGGAAAAAGTAATACTTCCAGAGGTACAGGATCACATTATTCGGTATTAAAAGTATTTTACTTTTAAGGAGAATTATTTAAGATCAAATCTTAACCAGAGGTGGGACGATATATTCCTTTTCCCCACAATACTAATAGCGATACTGAAACCGTGAGTATCAGACAATAATCGTTACTCATCGGTACTTTTTATTCAATAAAAATGTCTAAGATTTAAATGATTATTTTATACTCAAGTGCTTAAAATACGGTAAGAAATTTAACAATAAAAGCACCAAAATGATTCCTCTTTCGATTAAAAATAAATCACAGATAGATTCCAAACACAAAAAAGTAGTCTCTTTGCATATGTAAATATTTCATGCTTCCGATTGGTGCAACATGAAAGTCTTCACCTCATCACGATCACGAGTTCAATTCACGAGTGTTGCTACAGCCAACTGTAACACAGAGTCTAGAGAGCAGGTTGGCCGCGAGCTCTCTGGGGAGGAAGGGGTATCACACTCGCCCTCCCACATCGATCATAGTGACACTAGCCAATCATGGGTATCCGTGAGCTCATGCAAGTGGAAAGGGTGTGTCACGTGTACGTGAGCAGCAGCAGCAGCTCGAAAAGGTGCAATCGGACGACTCGGAGAAAGCCGTAAACACTATCCTGCCTGGTTGGGAGGCGTCACCTTCATGGGAGAGCGCCCTAACGGAGAGATGAGAAAGAAATGGCTTCAACTATGCTACTGTGCAAAAGTCTTTACACCCCCCCTACCTCAGTTCTCCATATTTTGGAGAAATAAGCATCTAACATTATTAATGCACGACCCAGTGAGAAACAGGTGCAGACGATCAGGCCGGTGATTAGTAACTGCTGATGCTGATGCTGAGTGGTTGGAACAGACGAGAGGCGTAATGAGGTCGCTACTGAAATAGTTGTATAAACAAGCAACTTTTAAATTGTATCTTCAGACACTTTGCAGCGAGTCACAGTAAATCATTTCTTCCCATTTCTTTCATTTAATTTCATTACTGTAAATTAGGGAGAAAACTGAGGGGGCCCAACATTGATCCTGTGTATAATGTCATTCATTCTTCCATTCATTCATTCTTTTTTTATCTGGAGCAACTTCAATTTTCATCTCACTATACATCTGAGCAGTTGAGAGTTCGGGGCAACTTGGTGGTGGTGGGGTTTGAACCTGGGACCTTCCGATTGTAGTTCACTGCCTTAACCACTGAGCCATCCCTATTATTTCATGCATTTATTCAATATATTCATTAGTTAGTTCAATTGTTTTCTTATTTATCCTTACACATCTGTTAATTCACTCATCTATCCTATCTGTACATCTTCAGAAACCATTTCATCATGTTTGTTTGCTTGTTTATTCATTCATCCTTCCATTTATTTACTTACTTGCTTTCATTTACTCACTCATTGACTCAGATTGACTAACCATTTTATCCTGTTCATTCATTCATTCATTCATTCCACCTGCTCTTTCCTGATTATTTACGTGCAGTTAAAAGAAAATAAATTAGTATGTTTTTTTTTGTTAATCAGTATGTTATTATTAATTTATATAATAACATCTCAATAACATGAAGATCTCTATCTTCATTCGTTTGCATTGGTTCCATCCAGACAGACACTGTGTGATTTGTTTATTCGTTGCCTCATTAATACATATTTCCTCTCGTCCTCGGGTTGAATATTTTACCGGTTCCACCTGAGGGAGCTCTTACAGTGTGTCACAGGTATAGCAAATCAACACACTGGTAACATAACACACTCAGGGAACGTTTCAGTCTTACAAATGGACGTTCCTACCCCGGGTTCCTTCTGGAGAACCTTTAATCTCTGTGTTCATGTAGAACGCAACTGCAGGTTCCTGATCAGAGAGCGTAGAATCTCCTACATCTTATATAAGTTTTTTTACAAGCTGTATTTCAGTGCAGTACATCAGAGACTAAACACACACACACACACACACAAACACACATATAGAGTTTGTGTGCAAAAACACCATCATGAAGGAGAAGTAAATATTTAAATGTACATATCATCAACATCCCTTCACACACACACACACACACACACACACACACACATTTACAGTCCCTTTGAAAGTAAACTCTCCTCTCCTGAGGGTCGAGTGTGTGATTTATATTTTATCACCGTACTTTATAAACACACAGCCTCGCTACATACAGTACAGGCTGCTTTACTGACGCTTCAGCCTCATATTGAAACGAGTCCGTTTCCACCACGTCCTCCACTTCCTGCCACTCCACAATTCACCTGGTTTACTGACTGCTCTGATCTTAAGGACACGTCTTTAAAACAAACAAACAAACAAACAAAACAAAAAAAAAAAACGCTGGGGTGAGACTAATAACAGAGATGATCTGATGCGGTGTTCAGTACAATACAGAGAGAAACGACTGCAATCTGCAAACTGAGGCGGGAATAACCTCGTCTCCCGGGAGGACAGCAGGACACGGCAATTTCAGGAAGATGTTTATTTATTTATGTTCATTAAAAAAAAAAAATGATATAGCTACATGTTTAATAAAACATCAGGACTGATCATAAAACAAAGTCATAAATAAGTAAATAAATAAATAAATAAATAATCATGCATCAAGGAGAAATAGCCCTATATTTCTGACAAACATTAGCTGTAAACAAAACAAACAAACAAACAAACAAATAATAAGTACAAATGATGTAGAAATGAATAATATGAACAATCGTGAATAAGGCAGAAATATCTCGATACCCTGAGAAAATCATCAGAGGGAAAGAAATAAATAAAAAAAAAACAAATAAACAAACAAACAAACAGACAGATAGATAGATAAACAAACAAATAGGAACAATCGTAGATCATGAAACAACCTGATCTTATATAATATAAGGAAAGACAGATAGAACGAGGAACAATCATGCATCAAGGAGAAATACCCAGAAGTACCCTACAGCCCTGAGAAAACGATGTAATGAGAGTAAGTACTGTAAGTAAATAAGTAAATAAATAAATAAATAAAATTTTCTAACAAATATATAATATGTAACAGCAATTGTTTAAAAGTACTCCATCTCCATCTACTCTTTTACGCTTTTTATCCTTTATCTGTGTATGTGTGTGTGTGTGTGTGTGTGTGTGTGTGTGTGTGTGTGTGTGTGTGTGTGTGTGTGTGAATCCTGAGATCATCTCCGGTTCTTACCACCACCATGTGGAGACCCAGGCCACTGTAACGTTCATAAACACTTCAGGTACTATCGAGTCTTCCTTCGCTTCTCCTCACTACTGACACGACTACAACAGAACATCCTGAGCTTCACTGACAGAATTAAATACACAGATCCTTTAGACTGTAGTCTTAACTAATCATTCAGCTCAAATGACGAGCACAACCACGGGACACAGAAGTCATCTACATTATATCAAAAATAAACATAAAGCAATACAGTGTGTGTGTGTGTGTGTGTGTGTGTGTGTGTGTGTGCAAATT
>JAQMYJ010000036.1:31043103-31053591 GCA_030014305.1 Clarias laeviceps | reverse complement strand
CTTCTAAACACAACCGTTAAAATATCTCTGTAGAACCAGTGTTTGACCTGTAAACTATATTAGAGGCGGTGGTGTAGTGGTTAGCACTGTTGTCTTGCACCTCCAGGGTCCGGGTTTGATTCCCTTCCAGGCTCGATTCCCGTCCCTGTGTGCATGGAGTTTGCATGTTCTCCCCGTGCTTGGTGGGTTTCTTCTGGGTTCTCCGCTTTCCTCCCACAGTCCAAAGGCATGCAGTTTAGGATAATTGATGTTCCCAAATTGCCCGTAGTGTGTGAATGGGTGTGTGAGTGTGTGTGCCTTGTGATGGATTGGCACCCTGTCCAGGGTGTACCCTGCTAAGTGCCCTAAGCCTCCTGGGATAGACTCCAGGCCCCCATGACCCTGAATAAACAGAACATACTGTTTAAACAGAACATACTGTAATTGTTGTATTTTTGGCCTTTCACATAGAAAGTGCTCATAAATCAAGAAACCTGATGTGCAGGTTAAAAGAAAAAACCTGGAACTTCTAAACACAACCGTTAAAATATCTCTGTAGAACCAGTGTTTGCCCTGTAGAGGAAACCAGTAACTTTACCTAAACATTAACTTACCGAATCGCTTGTTTATAATATTTGATTCTGAAGGATTTTCTAACAATGTGAAGCTGTTTGAAGCTGTTGAAACTGTGTTGTTGTTGCTTGTCTTTCAGCTGCTCCTGTCGAGGGGTCGCCACAGCGGGCCATCAGATCTGCACACAACTTGGCACAGGTTTTTTACGCCTGCCTTGGGACCAACACTGTATGCAGTGGCTGGAGTTTGGACACTGGGTGGGAATCGAACCCTGGCCTTCCGCATGGCTACCACTAATTCACCAATGTCCTTCAAATCAATTGTAATTATTATAATTTCTTTCCTCCATCCTCCATGATGTCAGAGGTTAGTGAGAAGACCAATGACACGGAGCATGACACAGGTTAGGAGAGGAGATATATGTAGACATGCAAAATAAATATAAGACTTAACAAGTCATAAACAAAATATTTTTAATCTATTTTATATATTCATATGCAAAAGGTTCCAGATTTCAGAATGACTTATAGTAAAATGTGTGTATGATTTATTAAACGATATTAATAACACGAGCGTATGAGGAATCGGCTTCAGCTGCATGCGTACAAGCTCCGCCTACTAATCCTGTTTTTACCTAGACTGTAAATCCGGCACGCACTGATTTCCCCTCATGTGTGTCTAATTTAGTGTAACTTAATTAGGCGTTGCAATAATGAGCTAACAGAAAGGAACACAACAAAGCAAACAGAAAAGAAGTATTTTGTGTAGAAAATAGAGTTAACAGTGCTGTGAATAACAATGGCAAAAACTATTGGAAATAACTGCAAAATCCATTATTTTTGACCGTTATTTCCCCCATTTTGCTTCTCTTTTATCATTTAATGGCTATAAACTAGGGCGGGTTAATCATATAACACACTTCCTGGCTACATGTGAAGCCACATAACTGCTTCTTTTCAAACTAATGATAAGCGCTATCTACCCTCTTCTACATACTCAAGCTTGAAGATGCCTGAGTGGCCAGTATTGTTATGATTGACAAGGGAGAAGAGATTATGCCCCTCCCACTCTGTGGTGTCTCTGCCTTGTCATTGCTAGGATACCAAAATACAGTAATTATGATCTCCCAACAATAGTATGGACACATTTTTCTTTTTCTCCTTCTTTTGGCTGCTCCCGTCAGGGGTCCCCACAGCGGACCATTTGTCTCCATCTACCACATCTTCTCTTGTCACTCCAACCTCCTGCATGTCCTCCCTCGCCACGTCCATAAACCTGGACCTCTTGGACCTTCCTCCTCTTCTCATGTCTCACAGCTCCATCACTAACATTCTCCTCCTGATATACCCCTTATCCCTTGTCTGCACATGTCCAAACCATCATAATCTGGCCTCTTTAACTTTGTCCCCAAACTGTTTTACCTGCACTGTCCCTCAAATATACTCATTCCTAATCCTGTCCATTCTTGTCGTTCCCAAAGGAAATCGCAGCATCTTCAGCTCTGCTACCTCCAGCTGTCTTTTTGTCAGCGGCGACGTCTCCAAACCGCACAACATCGCTGGTCTGACTACCGTCCTGTAAACCCTCCCTTTCATTCTTGCCGATTTCTTACCTTTCTGTCACAGATCACTCCTGCTGCTCTTCTCCACCTGTTCCATTCTGCCTGCACTCTCTTCTTCACTCCCCATTGCTTTGGATAGCTGACCGTAAATATTTAAACTCCTCTACCTTCCCTACCTCTACCCTACCTTGCAGCTGCACCTTTCTCCCACCCTCTCCCTCATTTACACACATGTACTCTGTCTGCCTCCTACTGATCTTCATGCCTCTTTTCTCCACTGCATCCCTCCACCTCTCTAGACTCATCTCAAACTGCTCCCTACTCACAACACCGATCACAATATCATCCGCAAATGTCATAGTCTATACGGATTCTTGTCTAACCTCATTTGTCAACCTGTCCATCACCACTGCAAACAGGAAGGGGCTCAGAGCCGATCCCTGATGCACTCCCACCTCATGGTCACTTCATGCCTCTTCTCAACACATATCAGTACATATGTTTATTTTAAATCCTCAGAATAATCTGTCTTTTTTTCTTAAATACAGAGCTGTTTGAGGTACATTTCAGGTTTTGCTGGGACACAAGCAAAAGACACTGTTACCATGGAAACGTTTGCTTGCATTATGATTGAATTTGACAAGGCATTTTAGAAACAATTTGGGAATAAATACCACAAACAGCAGAACATTTTATGCCACTTTGACTCTTATTTAAAATCCTAAATTCAGTATAATTCAGGAGAATCATTCAGCACTGAGGCTGCTTTACCGGAAACGTAAACCTGCGTCATGACAATAACACATCAATTTCAGTCACTTAATTGTAATCGATTGCAATTCGTGCACTCGGATTCAAAATAATAAAATCCTGCCGTGTGATGATGATGAAAAGTAAAGAACGAAGAAGATAAAAAACAGAACAACATGGCAACAAGAAGGACGGAAAGCGTTTCCAGTCGGCGGTTAATCCAGCCTGCTCGATCTCTCATTGTAAACAATTCAGCAGCCATATGTTTCTTAGGTTATAAATTTTTAAGAAAGGCTTCCGCCGGCAGCATCTTAAGCTGCAGTTGAAGCGATTTGTACTCGGGTATTATGAAGGTGAACAGCGCAGGTTGACTAAAGCCCCCTGACGCTGGGTGTGAGCTTAATCTAATACATAACGCCGTGATTTGTGTAATGGATGAGGCTTAACAGTGCAACAGCCGCTAATAAAGCGCAGACCCGAGGAGACTCTGCTGTGCATACTGATCCCCTCATAACCCCCCACACCACACACACACACGCACAATAAACCAGTAATGAAGCGGCTTTATCAAACCAGACAGGGCTGCATTTTACCGGTATCACTCTCCCCCAATATCTCTCATTACACTCACTACATCCAGAACACAAGAGACCTACAACAATGAATTCTGGGTAGAGTGCTGCTTGCTGATAGACAACGATGAGCATTCAGAGCACAAATTGAACATCGATAACGCCATAATACAAGTGGAGGAATTAAGTGCTCCTGAGAGACGTGAGGGCTCCCCGTCTTCAGGACCGGTTTTTAGAAAAATGCATACTGAAGTTTTCTCACATAAAAGTCATAAAATTATGTTTTTTTAAAACTAAATAATCAAACATTCTATGTAGATGATGCGCTATAGTGGTGTAGTGTAAATTACTGTATAAACATGAACACAGCAGCTGAATCCTGGCCATTTTGGACCTGCTTAAGCCCCTCCCACATACAATTTAATTTGGGATTTGTCCCATTAAGTAGTAATGACAAAAATGAAACTTTTTCTGAAGCAAAAAAACTCCCAAATGTATCAGGAAAACAACAACAAAAAAGTTTATTAGGTGAAGCTTTTCAACACAGTGTGTGCTAGTGGCATCTAGTGGTCAAAATCATGAAGTGCAGCTGCTAGTAGTTAAAGAAGGCAAGGGCATGGTTTTTGAAAATTCTGTGCAATCTATGCATTTAGTATTTAAATTATATATTGGACTCCACCATTGTGTACATTGCAATTTCTACTGACTGTTGCTCTTTTAATTTTAATCAATGTCTTCAACCAGGAAGAAGTTTGGCAAAATAATTATACCTAACAATTATTATATGGGGATGATACAAGGATATAGACAATAAAGTTGGGAGAAAATGTCATGGCCTCATATGAGGACATTTGGGTCTCAAGAGTCAACTAAAATAATGTCAACTGGGTAATTATGTGTATGACTTAATAAACAAACAAATAAAAAACATGTACAGTAGTGTTGTACCTTGGCATACTAAGATTTTGCAAGAAGATTTCCTGGGCATATGAAGCGTTTTTCAGCATCCCAGCCGAATCGAACATCAGCTAAGTTGTGTGTACGTCCGGGAGCCGTTCGAAACGTGTTTGTGTCAGTGGAAAGCCAAGAGAAGCAAGTTTATGCATTTTATTTTTGCTTTTTCAGGAAGATTTAACACCATGGGGTCCCAAGGACGGTAGCAAGAAGAAAACGGAGCCGCTTTCAGGTTGGTTTTTAAAGCAGTCGGTGTCAAGAGAAATCATAAATTAAGGTTAAGTGAGGTTTAATGTCTATTTATTTCAGATTTAACTTTATTTATACAGTATGTCTTGTTGATGTCAATGTTTTGATTGTTTTTATATGCAGAAATATGATTATAGTGTTGGAAATATTATTATTGGTATTGTTGGTAATATTAGTAATATTTTTATTTGGCTAGAACAGATTATCTGCATTTAAATTGTTTCCTGTGGGACAATGCGTTTCGCAATCTGCAATTTTGCCTTAAGAAATCGCCTCTGGAACGGATTAAATTTGTATGCTGAGGTACTGCTAGTATATTGTTTTTGTTTAATGGGTATACATAAAGCTAAACACTTAGACATTATTAACACAAATTGCTGACAGCTTCAATTGTTGAAATGTGTTAACATACTGTATTGTCCTGAACTTTAGAATGCCATGATTTTTTTGCCCTTGTTTGGCTGCTTGTGTATAAATTATATATACTCTTTATTGCTAATCACAATAACTAATGATTTTTGTTAGGCTTGTTAGTTAAGCAACAACTAATGATTTTTGTTTTCTTAGTAAATTAGTCTAGATTCATGCATCCGTATTCTTACCAATGAATTTCCCAAGCAGTCACATGGTTGTGAGATGAAAGGAAGCTTCAGTTGTCATTGCAAGTCCAAAATTGTTGTTACCTTTGCTCTGGCTTGGGAAGATAATCAATTTACCAAACATGAACAAGCTGAATAAATCATTTTTGTTGTAAATTGCCATTAAATAGGATGAGAGGATGAGAATATTACTGGAGCCTCAGTGGAAGTGATAAGGTCAGTGGTGAGGTTAGTTCTTATATTTGAAGTTTGATCAGTCAGAACTGAAGATCTTCCTATTACCATTTGGATGGAAACATGATCAAACATGTTCACAACTGCTTGAATAAGGCAACTATTTGCACTAATCACATTTTTCAATTTTTCAAGAACTATAACTTATTTCACATCAAAGAACTGTGTTGTTGATGAAGATTTTTCAGTCAGCCAGGTGCTGTTGTCTGTAAGAGGTTCAGATAAATGTCTGTGTTGCTGTTCTTGATCTTAATATAAGCTTATGAAACAGAAAATGTGTAAATGTGGCCACCCTGGACCCCTTCAACCTCTCGTGTCTAATCAGGCTTAACTCAGTATGCGAATGGGATAATAATAAAATTCCATGCAAATGTGTTTTTTTTACTTTATTTGAATTTATATTATTTTATGCGTTGATGTATTTTGAAAAAAAAAATACATTGGCTATTAATTAATTTATTTATTTATTTGTCTGTTTGTTTTAAAATATCTAAAATACTTGTTATCTTGTTCACTGATAGACTTCAATGGGAACATTGCAAAAAAAAATAAAAATCTTTCTGCACATTATTCTGCACATAATCAGAAACAGTATGCACCTGATCACTCTTCATTGTGTCCCTGCTTCTATATCAAGTTTTCTTCTTGTCTTGTTTCAAATGTATAACCTCTTATTATAAATTGATTCATAATTGTTGAATAATGTTGCATTTGAATTCATTTTTATTATATTTGGTATTTAAATGGTTTTCTTTAAATAAATATTATGAGTGGTATCTATTAGGAATGAACGAGTTTGAAATTCTGGGCTTCTGGGTTTAAAATAATAATAATTTTCTTGATAGCTGAGGTTGATACTAATTTGTGTTTTTGTTTTCATTCATTCCCCTTCTTGTGCCAGGGAAACAACAAAAAAATCTTCATTATAAAAAATAACTCAAGTGTTTTAAAGTCATTAAAAAATCTTTATCACATGGTCTTCACACTGAATGAGCAAAAATATAATCATCAAAATTTATGAAGCAACCTTTAATATGACATTATTTCACAGGAAATAATATTTTTTGTTAAAAATAACAGTTTCAAGCATCTGTTTAACCTCCTACACAGATGTCCACCTAATAAGAAGAATTTTTCAGTACTTACGTACATAGCCCGAAAAAAAGACCCTTTTTTTTTCTTTTGCTTGTACCTCATCTTGAATTGTCACTGTGTGATGTCACAATGTTGTGTATTGCTGATCTTTCTCGAAGACAGCTAAAATATCCTGCAAAGCTGATATTTTCAGACACGTGCACTGCGGACACCTTCACAGTAATGAGAGTTATAGCACTGCTGTAAAACTTTGCCAGGGTTCAACAAGACCAGACGGTTTATTGCACACACATAGTCAGTCTGGGCAACAGTCTAAACATGGGTTCAGAAACAGCCAGGGTTTATACCAGTTTAATGCGGATTTCTCCTTAGAGGAGACCTCATGCTTCAAGGACAAGATGGGGAAAATCAGAGATAGAGATTTATAGGAAGGAGGGGTGACAATGATTAACTTAGATTATAAAGAACAAATAATATTATATGATATGAAACTCAGCACCACCTACTGGATCTTTCCTGGAACCACATGGTTTGGGGATTGGGCTTCCACCAGAATATTGTTTATTAGCGTTAGTACACAAAGAGTTTATAGAAATAGTTAAAGGTTTAAAGCTAAAAATAATCTGATGAGCTTTAATGTAATGATAGTGATATTATTATTTCTGGTTGAAGCCCATGTACATGTCTGTCTGTCTTTCTGTATGATTTATTATTTAAATTATATATTAGACTGTACAGTTGTGTACATTGCAAAAAGTGTTTCCCTTTATTCTTAGCTGATAATTGTCCTGATCTTTAAAATGCTATTGTTTCTTGCCCTTAACTATAAAGTATAGATGCTCTTTGTTGCTAATCACAATAACTTTAAACATATTTTTTTTCATAGAATGAATCTAGATTTATGCATCAGTATTCTTGCCAATTAATTTCCAAAGCAGTCACATGGTTGTGAAAAGAAGCTTCAGTTGTCATTGCAAGTCCAAAATTGTTATTACCTTTGCACTGGCGTGGGAAAATAATCATTTAAACATTAAAAAGCTGAATGAATAATTTTTGTTGTAAATTGCCATTAAATAAAGTATATAGGAAAACATTTCTGTGGAAGAAACAGTACTTGTCTATACCACTTTATCCTGTATACAGGGTCATGTGGGGCCTGGAGCCTATCCAAGGAGAGCTTTGGGCACAAGGCGGGGTACACCCTGGGCAGCGTGCCATTCCATCACAGGGCACACACACACACACACACACACACACACACACACACACACACACACTCATTCACACGCTACAGCCAATTTGAGAACGCCAGTCAGCCTAATCTGCATGACTTTACATAAGCCATGTTGGGTGTCAAAAAGTAGATTTCTATTAAAGTTTAAGTTCATCCAACGATATGCTATAAAATGTTAATGGAAAAAATGTTGTCAGGGTTATATTTACATTTAGGCATTTGGCAGACGCTCTTATCCAGAGCAACTTACATTTTTTATCTCATTATGCATCTGAGCAGTTCAGGGTTAAGGGCTCCACAGTGGCAACTTGGTGGTTGGGGGGTTTGAACCCTGGGATCTTCCGAACCGTAGTCCAATGCCTTAACCACTGAGCTACCCCTGACAAATATGATTCTTTGACTGGGATCTTCTTTTTTTTTTTTTTTTTAAAGAAAAAAAAGTTTTTGTGGCAAAAATGTTTTACTTTATTATTATTATTATTATTATTATTATTTATGTATTTAATTATTTATATATTTTTTAGGAGATCCAAGTCAAAGAATTATAAAAACTGGAAAACACCTTTTCCATTAACATTTCATGTTTTATTATTCTTTGACTTTGACTAATCAATCAATCAATCAATAAATCAATAAATCAATTAGTTAATTATAATAAAAACCCGAACAGTTTTTGTGGCAGAAATGTTTTGCCCCTTCTTATTCTTATTATTTAAATTTTTTTATTAATTAATTACAGAAAAAAATATTAAATTAAATTAAATTAATTAATTACAGAATTATTTATTTATTTATTTAAAAATTATAAAATATTTTAGTTTATTTTATTTAATTAGTTAGTTAATTAATTAATTAATTAATTAATTGTTTTTAAGAGATCCAAGTCAAAGAATCATAAGTGATAAAACCCTGATAATTATTTTCCTTTAACATTTCATGTTTTATGATTCTTTGACTTAGATCTCCTAAAAATAAATAAATAAGTAAATAAATAAATAATAAAAAGCAAAACATTTTCCTGGCAGAAATGGTATATGCATGAAATAAATCGCAGAAGATCTGCGTCTATGTTCCTTAACACAGTTCAGATCTCCTTCTACGGCAGCTCGTCTGCTCCAATCCAATCAGATGCATTAATGTAAATAATTTAGCCGAAAGAATCTCATCAGGCCGCAGTCGATCTACAGAGAGCGCTAGAGAGGTCAGGAAGTCCGTCTTTCTTTCCGGTCTAGTTACTGCAGTGAAGACTTTTCAAGTCGAGAATGAAAACCTGAATGTTTAAATATGAAATGAAGGAGGAAATTAGTGTAAGAGAATAATAGTAGAGAGTTCATTTGTTCATGGTAGAGGTGTGAACCAGGACAAACATCAGGGGAGATTTAACTTAGAGCGTGAACGTCCAGAGTGCAGACTATAACACACTATATAACAATTATCTGGTACACTGTGGTATGTATTAATATGACACAGACCATAGACGATTCTCAAAATATATATCACGTGTGTAAGACTGTGTGTTAAAATGAAGATAAAAAATAAAATAAACTCACTATAGCTAATACAATGTGTTGTGTAAACTTGTAATTGAACATAGACAGGGCTGATCCTGAGTACACGGCCATTTTCGGAAGACGCTAATGAATATTAATGTATTAATGAGTATGTACATGCAACAGTCACGTGACAAGGTGTCAAAACAAACCAGATGTCGGAAACACGTAAAGATTTTTCTTGGCAGATTACGTAAAACGCTTTTTTTTTTTTTTTTGCGAGTTGCTCTGTATCTGCCCTGATGGTTGTTTTGAAGAAAATTATAATGAGGTCTCAGGTCTCGTGGTGTCAGTGACAGGGAAGGGAGGTTGGGCCTAATTAGCATAATAAAAGTACAGGCTGCACAAAACAATTTTCTAAATATTTTTTTTATAGATACATGTGCAAGGCCGGCCAAGACTATAACGGTATCTCTTGTCATTTTTATGAATATTCTACTTATTTACTGTGTACTTGTATAATCTTATATGAAGGTATATCTTATCTTATCTTGTCTTACCTTTACATGATCCCCAGACATTGAACTATCGCACTTATTCAAATTTACAAATTGCACTTTGGTTGTTACAGTGTTTATATTGCACATTTATATTTTTTATTAATAGCTAAACCTTACTTGCCCAAAAATGTAATTAATTGTGTTGAATACAGTATACAGTAATGTATGCAAAAACTATAGATACTGTATTTACCTCTTGCATGTGTGTGGAATATCTAAAATTTTATTATTTGTTTTATTTATTGTTGGAAACCCTGGATAAAAGGAATGCGTTGTGTAAATGAAACTTATTAGTAAATTAGAGACACGAGACTTTTTTTTCCGATACTGAAGTTAAAACTTTGAGCCCGAGCCAATATCACTGGATAGTTTTAAATTGAAAAACTTAAAGCAGCTTTTTTTTTTTCCTTTTCCATCCTTCCTTCCTTCCTTTTTTTTTTTTTTACATTAAATGCTTAAAGATCCAAAACACAACATGAGACTCCAATAACTAACTGGACTTCATATTAACATCAATTAACATCAACTGTTATGCTGAACTGTCTGCCACCTAACACACACTATGAATGCAGATCAATTCCTGCTCTCTGTTTCACCCAGATGGTGATGGGTTCCCTGTTGAGTCTGGTTCCTCTCAA
>JAQMYJ010000036.1:31027821-31040665 GCA_030014305.1 Clarias laeviceps | reverse complement strand
ACACCTTTATTTGAGTCCAGCTGTGTTTGATTATACTGATTGGACCTGATTAGGAAGCCACACACCTGTCTATATACTGTAAGACCTTACAGCTCACAATGCATGTCAGAGCAAATGAGAATCATGAGGTCAAAGGAACTGCCTGAAAAGCTCAGAGACAGAATTGTGTCTGTCTGATCTGGCCAAGGTTACAATCTACTGCTCAAAAAATAAAGGGAACACTTAGTCCCGGTTTGTCTTCAACCATGCATACACATATGAGAAGCGTTAAAGTCAAACCGGCCCTTAATTTTTTTGAGCAGGTGCTAGAGGTACCTGTAGCGCTGATTGGGTGTCATACGTAAGGATGCTCTCAATGGCACTGCTGTAAAACTTCTCCAGTATTCTGGAATACAGACACTGGTTGTGCCTTCGTGATTAGGAGTTCAGAGACCAGGTTTCTGATGTGGATCGTAGAAACTGATGTGGATTGCAGTGACTGCTGAGTTCTCACAGATGGTTTATGTTCCCTACCATAAAGATTTATAAATGACATAAAATGTCATGAAACAACAGTTTGGCTTTCAATAAGCGAAGTGGAAACAGGAAATTGATCTGTAATTCAGCCGTCTGGGAAGCAGATCTTAAAATGACTAATAAAACTAAAGGTGACATGCAAAATCTATGAGCACATGTTGCATTAATAGCCAATATTTAGAGCATGTGGAGAGAAAAAAAGGAGATGTGATGGATGTCTTTTGCTCTTGTTAAAGAGATGTACAGTAGATTAGACAGCTTGCATGGCAAATTAACACACACACGCACACACACGCCACATTCAATAGTTCAGTGAGGCCCTGATATGTCGAGGTGAGTTTGGATGAGGTGAAGAGCAATATGGCTCTAGTAATTAATCGAATACGTTTTGGTCGAACTTGTGCCATGAACAGCTTGAAATTTTCTTTCATTTACACCTTGATCCAGTTCATCATAAAGCTCTCCATTAACTGGAGGAACTCCCTTGTTGAACAGCCGGACCGGAGACGAGGTATAAGATGAGTTTTCCTTATGAAACAATGACATCTAGTGGACAAGTAAAGTATTAAGGAAATGTGTTGGTCTATGGCTACCTTCGAGGGGTCGCCATAAGTCAACCTGCACAAAACTCGGTACAGGTTTTACACCAGATGCCCTTCCTGACACGACCCTCCCATTTTATCCAGGCTCCCATATGAACTGTCACTGCATCCAGTGTCTGGGGAATTGGGTCGACATTAAACCTGGGCCTTACATGTGGCAGGCAGGAAACCTTCCACTAAGCCACCAATGCCCAAAGGATTTTAAAATAATGCCTAAAGGCTGCAGAAAAAAACCCTGATTGATGCCAAAAAAAGGATGTGTTAAGGATGTTATAAGGTGTCTCATTTTGGATATTTTTTGTAAAACTGAGAAGGCAACCACAAAAAAAAAAAAAAAAGGGAAGAAGAAGAAGAAGAAGAAGCAGATACCCCGGATGGTATGAAGAAGTGAAATATGTATGCAAAGTATAAAGAATATGTCTCTGTCACACAAACCCGAGAATGTTTTAGACAAATAACTCAGAACATTAATAGAATGTATAGCAAAAAACAGCCCAAGTTAAAAACAACTACACTTTTGCTCAAACATATTTTTTTTTTTTTGGCAAAAATGTGTAAAATATTAAACATCATATGTTTGAGACTTACTTGACAAAAAAATAATTTCAGTTTCAGTCAACTGAACTTCTGAACTTCCTGAAGCGTATAAAAAGAAAGTTTAATTTCCTTATTTTTCTTTATTTATTCTCTTTTTTTTTTATTTTGTGATGCCAGCTGATGTTTTTTTTTTTTTTTTTTTTTTAAACGTTCAGCATTATTACCCATCAAAAATATTCTGTTAAGTCAGTCGTTAGCATGGATGGTAGTGGGTTAACCACATTTTAGAGTAGTATTTGATAAATTTAAACTTATAAAAAATACTATTTACATTAATTCATATTAATTTACTACATTTTGTATGTTTAGCTTGGCAGGGAGGACTGTCTTGTGAGATCTGAGGACACTATTTGATAAATCATGACTGCAACAATAGAAAAATGGTAGTTACAAATATTATCAAGACATAAATAACTTATAAAAATGACAAAAACTTTCTGAATATCACTCACTCACTCATCTTCCATACAGTATCACTTTATTCTATATAGCGAGTCCTGGGGGACTGGATCCTATACCAGGAGATGAGACAGGGTGCCAATCTATTGCAGGGCGCACACACACATACACACACTCAGACATTTGTTCACACACTACGGGCAATTTGGGAACTCCAATTAGCCCAATCTGCATGTTTTTGGACTGTGGGAGGAAACTGGAGTACCTGGAGGAAACCCACCAATCACAGGGAGAACATGCACGCAGACCAGAGGTAGGAATCGAACCCAGAACCTGGAGGTGCAAGGCGATAGTGCTAACTACTAAGCCATTGTGCTGCCACTTTCTGAATATAAATGCATTAAATGCAGTAAATACACCAAATGAAAGCATTGCCGCCATCTGCTGGAAATAAATTTAAATTACAGTGTGAAATCAATGCTTCTTTTCAAATTCAAATTCAAATTTTATTTGTCACATACACAGTCATACACAGTACGATTTGCAGTGAAATGCTTATACGACCGCCCGTGACCCTAAAAATATAAAAACAATTAAAAAGAAATAGGAAATAAAAAATAAATAGAACGAAATAAATAGCTGAAACTATAAGAAAATAAAACTAAATATAAAAATTTTGAAACAATATATGTATAAAGATATATAAGAAATATAAAAACCTATCTGTACAAAAAACAAAATAGCAAGTTAAATGGAAATAAAAATGGAAAGTGTCCTTGTGCAGAATGTGCATGTATGTGCAAATGTGCAATGTCCATGAGTGTCCGTTCTACAGCGTACCGGGGTATGTGCATATGCGCATAATTGAACAGATGTGAACAGATGAATACTGTTCATAAATGTCCATTCCTGTGCGGTGTGCAAAAACACAGGATTAGTCCTGTGTATTAATCTGGTTTAGAGACCGTATCGCCTGCAGGAAGAAGCTCCTCCTCAGTCTCTCTGTATTGGCCTTCAGGGAGCGGAAGTGCTTTCCTGACCGCAGGTCGTGATGTTTCCTGTCAGGTTGCTCTCTATGGTGCAGGAGTAAAAGTTCCTAAGCACCTTGGAGGGCAGTCTAAAGTCTCTCAAGCGCCTGAGGTGGTAGAGACGCTGCTGGGCCTTTTTCACGACGGTGTTGATGTGACAGGACCATGACAGGTCCTGCGTGATGTGAACACCGAGGTATCTGAAGCTGTTCACTCTCTCTCTCTCTCTCTCTCTCTTGTTGTCAGAGATCAGGCCCACCACAACGTGTCATCAGCAATGATGGTGGTGGAGCTGGTAGTGGCCACACAGTCATGCGTGTACAAAGAGTACAGCAGGGGGCTCAGAACACAACCCTGGGGGGCTCCAGTGCTGAGAGTGAGGGAGGCTGAGACATCTCCACCCATCCTTACTGCCTGTGGTCTAAGAAATTAGAAATCCACTGGCACAAAGATGAGTTGAGTCCCAGGTGCTCCAGCTTGGTGGTGAGTGTGAAGGGAATTATGGTATTAAATGCTGAGTAGTGAAGAAATGATGAAGTCTCTGACCAGCCACTCAAAGCACTTCATCACTACTGAGGTGAAAGCTACAGGGCGATAATCATTGAGGGAAGCAGGATAGGGTTTCTTTGGAATAGGAACAATGATGGACTCTTTGAAGCATGTGGGGATCACCGACTGAGATAAGGAGAGGTTGAATATCTATGTGAACACAGGTGCTAGCTGTTCTGCGCAGGTCTTCTTCTTTTGGCTGCTCCCGTTAGGGATCGCCACAGCATGAAACCATCTAACTCCTACCACATGACTACCACATCTTCTCTTGTCACTCCAACTTCCTGCATGTCCTCCCTCACCACATCCATAAACTTTCTCTTGGGCCTACCTCTTCTCCTCTAGCATCTCCATCTCTAACATTCTCCTCCTGATATACCCCTCATCCCTCATCTGCACACGTCCAAACCCTCTTAATCTGGCCTCTCTAACTTTGTCCCCAAACCGTTCTACCTGCACTGTCCCTCAAATATACTCATTCATAATCCTGTCCATTCTTGTTGCTCCCAAAGGAAACCGCAGCATCTTCAGCTGTGCCACCTTCCGGTCTCTACTTCTTTTTGTCAGTGGCGACGTCTCCAAATCATACAACATTGCTGGTCTCACTACTCTCCTGTAAACCTTCCCTTTCTTTCTTGCCGATACCTTTCTGTCACAAATCATTCCTGCTACTCTTCTCCACGCATTCCACCCTGCCTGCACTCTCTTCTTCGCTTCTCTCCACTCCCCATTGCTTTGGACAGTTGCCGCTAAATATTTAATCTCCTCTACCTTCTCTACCACTACTCCTTGCCACTACAACCCCTCTCTCATTTACATTCATGTACTCCATCTTACTCCTACTGATCTTCATGCCTCTTCTCTCCAATGCCTCCGTCCACTTCTCTACACTCATCTCAACCTACTCAACTCTTGCTGCTGATCACAATATCATCTGCAATCATCATAGTCCATGGGGACTCTTGTCTAACCTCATCCGTCAACCTGACCATCACCACAGCAAACAGGAAGGGACTAAGAGCAATCCCACCTCCACTTTAAACCAGTCAGTCGTACCTACAGCACACCTCACCACTGTAAGGCTGCCCTTGTTCCTTAGCCTTTTCCACTTCCCTCTTCACCTTACATCGCATCTCCTTATACTCCCGTCTACTCTCCTCATCTCTCTTACTATCCCAATTCTTTTTTGCAAGCTGCTTTCTCTTGATGCTTTCCTGTACTTCCTCATTCCACCACCAAGTTTCATAATCTTCCTTTCTCTGTCCTGATGTCATGCGAAATACTTTTCTAGCTGTCTCCCTTACCACTTCTGCAGTAGCTAACCAGTCGTCCAGCATCTCTTCACCACTACCCAGTATCTGACTCACCCGTGTTCTGAATTTTATACAAAAATCTTCCTCCACTTCCACCATCTAATCAGTCTGAGTTCAGTCCTCACTCTCACTTTCTTTTTCTGTATCTCCACAGTCATCCAGAAGACCATCATCCAATGTAAATCATCCACAATTACGCTATCCCCTGCAACCACCTTACAGTGAAAACCTCCTTTTCGTGAGTTCCATGTTACAAAAAATATATTTTAGTTTCAATCAACCCTATTAACCAAGCATATACACTGCACTGAAAAACAGGAAGTTACATCGTCTGAACTTCCTGAAAACTACAAGTTCAGTTTTCTTATTCTTCTTTATTTATTTTCAAGATGGTAGTAAGTTAACAACATTGTAGAGTATTATTTGATAATTGTATGTTTAAAAAAATCACAATAGTTTATTCGTATTATTTTATTGAATTTCATTTATTATAAACACAATTCATTAATCATTATGAAAACTACAGCAGGGAGCAGAGTTTTTTCTTACAGAACTTCAATGTTATGCAATAGTCTTTCAATTAATGTTTGGGAGCCAGACACAGTCTCAATGTTTACGTCTAGGCTGAGAACCTTGTTATTTAGCCCAGCCAACTGTGAATAGATTTGCCTTAGGTAAAGGAGCAGATCTGGTAGTCCCTACAGATGTGAAAAAAGCCCTAAATCACAGAAATTAATCAGTTCAGTTGATCATAACAACCTCCAATTACAACTCTGCAAAGAGTAAAAAAAAAAAACTTTGTGAATATAAATAGTAAATGCAGTAAATACACTAAAAGCAATCATTGGCTCCATCTGCTGGAAATGACTCTTAATTACAGCATGAAATCCTATCTGTGTTTGTTCAATTATAATCAAATTAATATAGATTTAGTGGTTCATTTGTTCCGTACATGTAAATATATTCAAGCTAAATAAAGCGAAACAGAGTAGAACACAAGAAAACAGCACTAAGATCTGAATCAGAATTGGGTTTTATTAGCACGTAGGTCATGGGAAATGGTAGACCCCAAGAATTTCAAGCTTTCCACAGATGACACAGGGTTGTTGGATATTGTGAGTGGGGGTAGTGTAGTGTTGAGGGCTGCCTTCTATAGTTCACTGTTATCTTCACAGTTTTGAGAGTGTTGGTGAGAGGTGTGATGGTGTTCTTCTCAAACCTGCAGTAGAAGGTGTTGAGGTCATCAGTCAGGTTTCTGTTTGTGTCAGTAGAGGGTGGGGGGGGGGGGGTTGTGTCAGTTCCACACTGATGCAGGATCATTAGCTTGAACCTGTTTTCCAGCTTTCCAATGTAGCTTTTGTTAGCCACTTTGATCTCCTTTGTGATCTTTCCAGTAAGATCTTGGCCTGTTTGTTCAGGGCTCTGTCATCCCTTCTGTAGTCTTCCTCCTTAACCTGATGAAGAGGTTTCAGTCTGGCTGTGAACCATGGCTTCTTCTTATTATTATTATTATTATTATTATATGTGCAGAAGTTTTAGGTTGGCGCACATTTATCTTCACAAAAATTGATGTAAGATGTCACAGTGCCAGATTGTCAGTTGCAGTTTCAAAAGCAATCCAGTCGGTGCAGTCAAAGCGGTCCTGTAGTTCCTGCTTTGTCTCACTGGTTCATCTCTTAATTGTTTTGACCTCAGGCTCAGCTGTTTTAAGTTTCTGCCTGTAGGTTGGAATAAGATGAACCAGGCAGTGATCAGAGTGCCCCAAAGCTGCCCGGGGTACAGTGTGATATGCATCTTTGAGAACTGTGTAGTAATGATCCAATGTGTTATTTTCTCTCCTGGCACAATTAATATGCTGACTGTATTTTGGTAATTCTTGGGGTAAATTCAAGCATATATGAGTGTGGCTCAGTGGTAGGTTTCTCACCTGCCATGTGGAAGGCCAGAGAATTCCCAGGAAGGATATCAAGCATTCAGTGTAAAGTTTTTATGCATCAGCATTATTACTGTATGAGAAACACATCTTGGCTTGGAATAAAAAAACAAAGCTTAAAATTTATATAGTGGCCTTGACTGTAAGTGGAACAAGAATTAATGCAATTCTTTTAAATGCACATTTACAACCGATATGCACTTTTTTATTATTTCATTCCAGAACATAATAATTAAACTTCAAATATACAGTATTTATATTGACAAAAAAAATAATAATCGATAATAATGCAGAATCTGTACATTTAAGGAAATAATGTTTCCATGTCCTCGCTCTAAACTGTAAACATCATTGTGTCTACAGTAACAGTAACTTGAATAGGGATTTGCTCTTAATAATAAACAGATTTTTGGAAGGAGTCTCCAGTGTCAGTCTCTTGTAACAGTCAGAAGTGACGTTGCAGCTTTAAGGAAAGAGATGTTTTTACTTTGTGCAATGATTTTTGTCTTGTTAACTTCAATAGAGGGTGTTGACAGAATGGCCGCTAAAGTTACAGCTACTGTAATGCAAGTGAGATCAGGAACTAACTATGTGAATATATAAAAATAGTAACATTAAAAAGTCTAGCTGTTCGCAAAGTGCTGATGTGTAAATACAAGCGGAATAAAACCATGCCGGAAGTGTAGCTATAGGAAAATAAATGATGGTACTGTAAAAGTAATTCCACTGGTGGAGTACAGGGGATACACAGGTACAGTATAAGACAAATACATACTTATTGTTCAGTCAGCACAGTATACTGTATCCCCACTTCTCCATTCAACCTGAGACACTGACACTGTGTTACATTATTGTCAGAAGTTGTGCATGTGAGTAAATGTACAGTACCATGCATGCATTTATCTCAAAACTCTAAACTTGTGACTTGTTTATTTTTAACTGTTCAAGTGAGAATAATCAACAAACAACTCAAATTTTACAAATAAACATTTCTGACATTTTACAATAAAAAAAATAAAAATAAAATAAAAACTAATATAGCCACCTACAACTTTTTGTGCAGCAGCAACCACAACCTCCCAGACATTGTTCAGAGAGGTGTACTGTTGTCATTCACCATAAATCTCCAGTGGCCCACAAGTTCTCAATTGTGTGAGGAAGAGGCCAAGTCATTATTCTTTGATCTTTAAGGTCTTGCTAGCCAGACAGTGGAGTACTTTGTACTTAAATATCATGGTTTTCTTGAAAGATGCAGACTTTTTCCTGTAGCACTGCTTCAAGAAACAGTGTCTTCTAAAAACTGGCAGTAGGTTTGGGATTGATTTTGAGTCCATCTTCAACCCGAAAAGGTCCAACTGGCTCATCTTTAATAAGACCAGTACTCCATCTCCACCTTGCTGGCCTTTGAGTCCCTGTTACTGATTCAGCCACATGCCCATCCATATGGTCCGTCAAGAGTCACTCTCATCTCATCAGTCCATACAACCTTAGGAAAAAAAAAAAGATGAGATATTTAGTCTACAGATATAGAGTCTTGATGTTTCAACTTATGTGTCTTGTTCTGTGGTGGTCGGGTTTCAGCCTTCCTAACCTTGGCCATGTCTCTGAGTCCTGAACACCTTGTACTTCTGCCCACTCCTGGCAAGGGTTGCAGTCCTGGAATATGACACCACTAGAGGATAATGAATTCCTGGTTGTTTCACGTTTGATTCTTCTCAAGTCTTTAACATGTAATTTGCGTCTTTTTTCCCCCCTAATCAGGTTTCTTGCAACCCTGTTAACCATTTGCCACAAAATGTTTAATGGTTCTTTGATCTTAGCAATTTCAAGAGTGCTGCAACCCTCTGAAAGACTTTTTTTTTTTTTTTTTTTTACATTTTTGACTTTTCAGAGTCAGTTAAATCTCTTTTTTTTTTTGGCCCCATCCGAGGAAATTTTGCTGCCTAATAATTATACACACTTTGGTAAAAGGTGTTGATCTCCTTAGGTCACACCCTCCCTTTTTACACAAATACGCATCACCTGATGTGCTTAAATTCAAAAAGGATTCAGGTTTATACAGCCTGGAGTTGGAAAATATGCATAAAAATCATGATATGGTCAAAATCCTCGCTTTTGCATACAGTATAGTTTGCAATAAATCTGCAAGAGTAGTCGGACGTGTCGCTGTTTATAACGCATGGCATTTTCCCCTTTACTGGACAGGCAGGTTAAAAATAAATGTACAGTATACACACTTCTCCAGGTACACCACTACACCAATGAGTACATCTTAATCACTGCATGCTGGTGTTGATTATTTCACTATAACGGTACACAAACAAGTGTTTTATTTCTTATTAATCACACAATTGGTGGCATATTTAATGGAACGTCCACATGTATAAAGAGAAAGCAGCCTTCTTGCATCATTACAGTATACCTGAATCTTGAGTAAATATGTATTTATACTGTAGGAAGTCCTTCCCATTGTACAGTATATGACTTCATATCCTTTAATGAATAAAACTAAACAAATTCCTATGATTTTAAGATGAATAAAACATTCATCAGTCAAGATGTTGCTGTAGTAACTCTTCAGACTATTATCCTACTTTACAAAGGGCAAAAGCTTCATCATTACTCTCTTGCCCACATTGTCAGTCAGTTCACAGCTGATTGCGGCTGATATTTTGCTATGAATCCTGTGGTTTTTGTCACTGTCACACTCACACTCACTCACACACACACACACATACACATACACATAAACATACACACACACACACATACATACAGTGGCTGATTGCCAGGCAAAGTGTGAGAGTTAACAGTAACTTCGACTTTGCCTTACTGCCACTTTATGGGTGTGTAGCGCTGCTACTGCTGCTGTTATCAGAGAAATGAGTCAAAGCACAGACAGAACCCACAAACCGTGTCATCTCTGCACTCGTCTTTTGTCAGCCCACTGATCTGTACATTTCTCAGAGAGAGAGAGAGAGAGGGAGGGAAGGGAAGGGAGGGAGAGAGAGAGAGAGAGAGGGACTGAATGAGTGAAATAGAGAAAGGCTAAGACAGACACACAGACAGATAGACAGAGTGATAAACACACCTCTGTGTGAGTGTGAGCTTCATTAAAGATAACAGGAAATCATTCGGATCTATTAAAATGTCATGCTGACATGCTGAAGCTGATTGGGACGGGTGACCACAAATTATTGAACACCGCAAGGGTAACAATGCAGCAGGAACAGATCACACCTACAATGATCTACAACTGAGAGCAAAAGTTTGCACACCCTTATAAGGAAGGTCATCTTTAACATATATGAAAGTCTAACATACAAGAGGCTCTTTTTTGCTTACTTTCTTATGTTTCATTTGGTTGTATAATGTCAATATATAATATCGTGAAAAAGTATTCAGATTTTTTTTTTTTTTGGCATATTTGTCATACATACTTAAACGGTTCTGATCATCAAACTAATTTTTTATGTTACACATAGAAAACCAGAGTAAACTTTTAAATGCAGTGTTTAAATGATGATTTCTTTTTTTAAGGAGGGAAAAAATCTATCCAAATCTACCTGACTCTACCTGAAAAAGTAATTGCTCCCCTTGCTAAATCACGAATTAACTATGATTTGTTTTGGAAAGCTGAGTTCAATTTCACTGGCCACACCCAGGCCTGATTACCGACCAGACCTTGGACTCAGTATGTAAGAACTGCATTTTGTATTTACTCGAGTTATCTTTGTGTAACATTAAAATTAGTTTCATGATCTGGTCCGTTTGTGTGCGACAGGAAGGGGCAAATACTTTTTCAGGGTCGGTGTGGTTTAACTGACACCAGCACTGGCAAGTCCAAGTCAAGTCCAAGACTAGGACTAGCCAAGATCAAGTCTCTCTAGTCTATCAGCTTTCTTTGTGTGCCAAGGTTGTTTTCTATGAGAAGGAGTTAAGAAATGACATCAATCCAAGGACAGACATACAGTACATACTTATAACTGTGCAACTACACACATCTTGAATGTGACTGATGCAGCTGGAGTTGAGGAACTGCCAGAGTTACGGTTCACACACTGCTGAAAAATCTGCATCTGAGGGTTTCCAGTGTTTCTGCTGGTATTGTGACCGGGTTCATTTAAACACTTACAACAAAAAAAAGAAAGTAAGAAAGCTAGAAAAACAGAAAAAATACATTTTGGTATAGGACATGGATGCTTCAGGTTTAAATCCAAATGCGAATAATTTATAATTTTGTAAATATGGTAATTTTAGAACAAAAGTGACTCAGATACAAGTAGAGGTAGAAGCACTGCATTACTACCTATGCTGAATACTGTGATAGGGCATTTCTTTCTTTCTTTCTTTTTTATTGTACATTTTTTCCAGATAAATGGGATATATATTTTTTTACCCTGAGCCCATGTAGGTGCAGCAAAAGATAGATAAATAGATAGATACAGTAGATAGATAGATAGATAGATCTTTACTATTCCCAAATTAAATAACATCTTTTGACAATTTTGAAACCTGATATTAATTTACTACTCCTTGACACCAAAGGTGGCATTATGTTTTACATCATACTTCCATATGTATTAATTTATATAATTTATACTAGTAATCATTTTTAACCATCCATCCATTTATTCTGTGTCCTAGAAAAATTAAGGCACAGGGTGGGGTACACCCAGGATGGGAAAACTGCACACACTCACACACCCACTACAGGTCAATCAATCTACACCACATGTCTTTAAACTGTGGGAGGAAACCGGAGTACCCAGAGGAAATCCACCAATAACGGGAGAACAAGCAAATTCCACACCCACTCAGACTGGAGGCGAGATTCTAACCAGTGCTAACCACTGAGCTACTGTGTCACCACGTCACCATTTTAGTGTATTTTAGTGCTTGAAATTACCTTCTTCCTTTCTTCTTTTTAACACCAAAACTGTAGCTTTTGTAGTTCACTAGACAAGTACAATTAAAATGTAAGCTTAAAGTCAGAGTCTATCGAGACACTGTTCTAGTTACTGTATATAGGGTTCCTCAAGGGTCTTGGCTTTCTAAAAGGGTTCTACTTGGAATTGTTTCTGATGGAGAAACACACTAAATGGTTGCCGTAGAAGGACAGCTGAAGAGCCCTTAAGGTTTAAAATGTTTTCTTCTTTGTGTACGTGTAGTTTTAAGCAAGATGGATTGATCTCTAACTTTTTCTATATCCAAATAAATTAGATATTTATTTATTGTACATTTTTTGCAGATAAATGAGATATTTGTTTTACCCTGACCCAGTTTTTTTTTTAGCAAAACATTGGGCAGAGCATCACATTGTCTTTGCCAACATGCCTTCTTGCCATAGTGCATCCTGGTGCCATCTATTTCCCAGGTAAGTGACGCACACACACACAGCCTTCAACAACATATAAAAGAAAATGTCAAAATCAAACCAAGCCACCTTCTTCCACTGGTCCATGGTCAGGTCAGGATTATTGCAGATTATAGATTTCAGCAGGGGTCAGGGTTCAGCATGGGTACTCTGATCAGTCTTTGCCTACACAGAGCCACACACGACAAGCTATTATATACTGTGGGTTTTTACACCTTCTTAACATAGCCAGAAATAATTTTTCAGCAAATTGTGCTACTAAAGCTCTTCTCTGGGATTGACTCAAGGTTTGCTTCCCATGTGGAATAAAGAGCCTTGGACACCAAACATAACACTGTTTGTCCTTCCTTGGACTACATTTGGGACATTCTTACCACAGCATATCAGGAACTAAATTCAATTCAATTCAATTCAATTTTATTTGTATAGCGCTATTAACAATTGTCATTGTCACAAAGCAGCTTTACACAATCAAAATAATTATTTAAGTTTGTATGGAATGTGAATTTGAATGTGTATGAATCAAAATG